>FR990013.1:12678318-13278318 GCA_905404135.1 Hesperia comma | reverse complement strand
TGTTCTACAAACCGGGCACCAGACCCGATGGTCGGTTAACGTATGGGCAGGTGTATTTAAGGATCGCATACTAGGACCAGTCTTTCTTCCACGACGACTCGACGGGCAGCGATACTTAGAATTTATAAATGAACAGTTGGTGGATATTTTAGATAATCTGTCGTTGGCTGAATATCGCCGAACTTGGTTCCAGCATGATGGCGCACCTCCACATGTCATAAGATCGGTCAGAGAGCGCCTCACCGAACTATTTGATGATCGCTGGATCGGCAGACTAGGACCACACGCATGGCCACCGCGCTCGCCTGATCTGACCCCTTTAGACTTTTTTTTATGGGGCTATGTAAAAGAAAGGGTTTTTAATCGGGAGTGTGAAAGCGCTAACGACATGCGCCAAAGAATAATAAGTGTCTTTGACAAACTCAGGACGAGCTGTGTCGAAGACCCCACGCTGATGCCCCGTCTGCATGAGGAAACAAAACGCCGAGCCCAAGTCTGCCTCGAAATGAACGGAGCACATTTTGAGCCGCATCTCATAAGACCGCGGAGGATTTAGATCGGTAAGCTATTTTATACCTTTTTTAAATAACTTATTACTGAATTTATTGGTTTAAAAAGGTACATAACGTAATCCCTAGAAATAATAAACATACCGACCTACACATTGGATGAAAAAGCTGGTTGTTGTACATGTTAAAAATTCATTTATTTATTTTTCATAGTAGGTAGTAAAATAATAGGTTATTACGGCGTTTAGGAGTAGGCTAGGTATAGCGAGGCGCGACGGCGCGGCGCGGGAGGCAGGAGGGCGCGCGTCATTGAACCGCGAGCGACTGCGCGCGATCTATTTTATACATTACTGGTTTTTCTTTTTTAAAAAAAGTGATGTTTTTTTATGAAATTATCGTTTCGTTTAGCTTTACTAAGATGATAAAACATGAAAAAGGCGAAAAAAACGTTAAAAATTTTTCATTTTTTTTTTCATCCAAATCGATTTTTTTTCTCACTCATCATCATCATCATCATCATCACTATCACCTGCTTTAATATTCGTGAGCAGTTCCCTTACACCCTGTATACATGTTGGAAATTCGGATGGATTTCTATTATGGGTATATCTGGCGTACGCCATGTTCTACGTCTTAAAACACAGATTGGAATCAGTGCGCACAACCGGCGCGGTCGAGTCTCGATTGTCTAGTGTGTCAGTCATGTCACTGCATCAACAATGCCACCTTGTCATTTTGACATATCTGCCAAACGTCACAGTGACACGCGACATCTCTAAGACAAACTTGACTAGAACTACTGACTCAATGAATAGGCTGAATCGATAACAGATGGCGTTACCAGTACGTAAACAAGTCCATTATTTATTTTACTTCTCCGACACGGCCATACTGACAAACAACGCGCTCTCGCGTTGAGCACTATGACTTTATAAAACGCCAAACTGTCAGTAATACACTAGACAAAGCGATATAGCTTTCAGATTACACGTGTACAAAGCGTTAAGCTTTCAGTTTACACCAGAAAAAGCGATAAAGCTTTCAATTTACACGTCTACAAAGCGTTAAGCTTTCAGCAATACACCACACAAAGCGATAGAGCTTTCAATTACACGTTTACAAAGCGTTAAGCTTTCAGTAATACACCACACAAATCGATAAAGCTTTCATTTTACATGTTTACAAAGCGTTAAGCTTTCAGTAGTACACCACACAAAGCGATAAAGCTTTCAATTACATGTTTACAAAGCGTTAAGCTTTCAGTAATGCACCACACAAAGCGATAAAGCTTTTATTTTACATGTTTACAAAGCGTTAAGCTTTCAGTAATACACCATACAAAGCGAAAAAGCTTTCAGTTTACAGGTTTACAAAGCGTTAAGCTTTCAGTAACACACTACACAAAGCGAAAAAGCTTTCAGTTCACAGGTTTACAAAGCGTTAAGCTTTCAATGTCCAGGCGTCAGAAGTACAAAGCGCGGAGCTTTCAATGTCCAGGCGTCGGAAGTACAAAGCGCGGAGCTTTCAATACTCAAGCCTCGGAAATACAAGGCGCGGAGCTTTCAATACCCAAGCGTTGGGAGCACAAAGCGCGGAGCTTTCAATGTCCAGTTATCACCAGAGCTTGCTCGTCCATCCTGATCTACCTAAAGTCACTCTCAAAAATTTCGTCTCCGTCCGACCCGGTCTAGTTTCTTACCCTGTCAACCAGTATTCCAAAACAATGAGAACAACTGAAATGGCTGAAGGTCATTAACTCAACATCATCATCAAATAACTTTTCAAATCATAAACATCATCACTTTGCTTAGTACCCAAAATAAATTAACTGGTCACCAAAGATTAATCCAAAACAAACTTTACATTTCTCACAAAAGTTATTTTTCTCAAACAAGTTATCACTACTCAAAACAAATTCACTGAAATTTAATAAATCTCTCAATAAAATTATGAAGTTTTATTAGTTAACCACTATATAACTATAATGCTGTCTATACCGTCAACTGACATCAATTATTCAGTGCATAAAAGCAAATCAGTAATTTAAACCATTTATCAAAAGTGAGTATTTGATACCGCGTACATTTTTACTTACAACTTTTTACATGAAGTTTGTATCAAATTTCATTTAGTGCGTCATTATCAATTAGTCCAAAAATAACTTAACTTACATCTGCAAAGTATGAGAGCAAAAACCGATCTGACAATACCATAGATAGGTACCTTAAATGTTACATACCTAGTAACTTATTATTTCAAAATCATGAAAACAAATAGTAACTTTCTAATCTTAATACTTCGATCTGAATAATAAGATAATAATAATCAGACTTAAACAATTCAAAAATCTTAATAATTAACAAAATAATGGTAAACAGATTATCTCATTATTAAATTGAACGCATCTTCACTACTTTTGTTTAGTAACACAATATTTCTTTTATGTTCCAACAATGGGTCCTTTACCTAATGGAGACTCGAGTAATAACATAATGAAGTATTTTAGTTGCAATCCTATCATGTGTTATTATAACAAATTTTTAAAACTCTAATTTAGTTTATGTGTTGTCCCGCAGACATTTCATCAAACGAATAGTGTTCATAATCATAAACCTTTCCAGTGTCTTTTCTCAACCTAAATGCATTATTGACTCATGTTTGTGTATTGCTATTAAGTTCATGGTATTCCACACATATCCTATCGGAACTATTACGTTTCTTGACTAACAAAATAGGACTAGCAAATGGGGAATAACTAGGTCTAATTATTTGGGCATCAAGCAGTTCATTCATTTTAGAATACACTAATTGCCTTTCGTCTGGGACCACCGCCCGCCAAGGTACTCAGTACCATTCCTACCGTCATAATAATTGTTTTTAAGAGCAATTGTGTTCCGGATAGGAAGGTGTGGAGCCGGTTCACTTTTTTAGAGGCGACCATCTCAGACCTCAGGGGTAGCAACGCATCTGTGACCGAATTGGAACAAGACTCATACTAACAATAACTAATTGGACTATCACTAACATTAACTAACAGGACTAATTATCACTAACATACCCTGTCCTCGCACTTATTAACAAACTAACCAACTAATATTCTAACACCATCTACTAACTGGACTAACCACCCTAGTCCCTTTGAGTCTAGTTCTAGGTCGGTCACAGTTGTTATGGGCGGCAGGGGAAGGGTGGTACTGCATGCTCGTTTGCTATCTTAATTCCATAAAAAAAAAAAAAAAAAAAAAAAAAAGTCTCATGTGGATCGACAAGACGTACCCATCCTTCAGTTCACCTATTATTAACTCGGGTATATTATGGTAATTCCCTTCACAAAGGCATGACAATAATATTGCTCAAGGAGTTCTATTAATTGTGGTTCGTATTCAGATGGAATATCAGTAGCAGTGGCGGATTAAGACTTTCCGAGGCCCTAAGCACGGAGGCTGTGTAGGCCCTCTTTTGCTGGAAGGAAGTATAAAATGATTAAATAAATAAATTGAGTCGGCCCCATTCCGAGACTTGCTCCAGAGAGTTCTCGACTTCAGACACAAGTTTGATTCTGCTATCCTCCACTTGTGAACGAGAGGCATTTGCAGGGCCTGTATAATAGGCATCTCCCGTGCTGTCATCTGCATAGCAATGAATGCCGTTAGCACACTCCAGCATGTCATTGATATGCAGAATGAACAGGGTAGGAGACAGCACAGACCCTTGGGGAACACCAGCGTTTATGGGTATCTGAGCAACAACCTTTATATGTCGCTCAGACAGAAAGCTGGCTACCCAACTGCATAACCTCTCAGGGAGACCGTAAGATGGTAACTTCGCAAGAAGAGCCCTGTGACAGACCCGGTCGAAGGCCTTAGCGATGTCTAGGCTGACTGCCAGTGCTTCCCCATTGCTGTCTAGGGTCTGAGCCCACCGGTGCGTGAGATAAACTAAAAGATCGCCAGCTGAACGACCGCGACGGAAACCGTATTACCGATCATTGATCAGCTGGCGATTTTCGAGATATCCTAGGAGCTGTGTATTTATTATACGCTCCATCACCTTCGCAAGCAGAGAAGTTACGCTATAAGCCTGTAGCACTGAGATCGCCCTTTTTGGGGATAGGATGAACTAGGGCTACTTTCCACGAAGACGGTACAATTCCTGAGGTGTAGGATAGCGAGAATAAGCACGGGAGTCAACTCGGGAGCACACGTCTTTAATACCACTGCGGGAATACCATCCGGCCCACTCGACTTCTTGGTGTCGAGAGACAGTAGAGCTCGCCTGACAGCCTTTTGAGTAAAAAGTATGTCATTTAGCGAGCTCTCATACCGCGGGATGTTAGGCGGTACGGCCCCTCTATCGTCAAGAGTCGAGTTGGTGGCAAATAGGGTACCAAGGAGTTCGGCTTTCCCCTTTGCCGTTTGGACAACGGATTTACTAGTCGCTCGCCAATTCTGCCGATGAATTGGGCCTTCGCCCTGGACATTTGCTTCTTAGCTGACCGGGAGGCAGCCTTGAGCTTTTTCTTAAGCTCTGGGGCTGATGGGTTCTTCTAAGTGTACGCTGATGCCCAGGCCTGGTATGCGGCCCGCTTGCGGTTAGATGCCGCAGCACATGAACCACTGTACCAGGGCTGCTTTTTCCCACCGATGGATACGACAGAATTAGGAATGAAACATTCCATACCCTGTCGTATCACAACAGCTACTGAATCAGCGCACACGTTCGGGTCCCCGGAAGCGAAGCAGAGTTGCCTCCAAGGGTACGAACTCAGGAATTCCTTAAGTCCGTCCCAGCCTGCTGACTTATAGTGCCAAACTTAAAAAAAAAAAAAAAAAAAAAAAAAAAAACTTGACGCGTGCCAGTGGGCCGAGAGCCCTCTTGCCGCGTCAAAGGCACAGTTGTCCTTATCAAGCAGTGGTCAGAAGATCCAAAAGGATCCCCGACCACCACTCGGTAGTCCGTTGGGTGAGAAGTCAGCAGTAGGTCTAGCAAAGAAGCAGTATGGGCCTCAACGTCAGGGACTCTGGTGACGCCAGTAACTACCTGAGTGAGACCGTAGGCCACGGAAAAAGTCGTAAGCAGTTCTCCCGGCGAAGTCGGTGATCCTGGAATGATCTTGTTATATTGGAAGCTAAATAAAAATACTAAAGTGGTGTTTACGTGGAATTTTTTATAATGAAGTAAACAACTTAGACAAACCAAAAACAGGTAATATCAAAACGTAATTATCATTTTCACTAACAGTATGAGGGGTCACTCCCGGACTGCCCGCACCTTGTGATCTCGGACATGTGGGTGAATCTCGATAAAATGTAGGTATAAAATGAAACGCCAGCAGAGAATGGAGGCCCCTGGAGAACAGGGGCCCCAAGCACGTGCTTGTAGTGCTTATACGTTAATCCGCCACTGATCAGTAGTACTTAATAAAGTCCACTGTCTCAGTTATTTTAATTTTCTAAATACTGAAACTACTTTCGGTTATAAGAACACTAAATCCTAGACTTAAAATCTCACGGCAAATCATAATAATTGCAACTAAAAACTCATCCGGTATTACAATATGAAAAGTACCTATCTCTAAGTGGTAACCGTCAATCTTAATTTAACTTAAAATTTATTTGGTGTATATCACATTAGAATTAGGCAAATTCAAAAATAGAAAGTAATAAATTCGGGCAATCGTATTACAGGCGCAGGGATATTAGGCGTACTAATAATCTCGACTAATTGAGCCATGTTACGGTTTTGAAAATCTAATACTGCACGCCATGAATCCTCACCCTGTTTCATGTTACCAAAACAAGGCGATGTCACCCTTGGTTCCAGACAGGTACCAGACAAGGTCCTGGTCTCCAGCTCCTTAAAACCCAGAATCGCTTCCCAAACGCAGCTCAAATCCGACGTAAACACCTACGTCGACTTCATTCACTTCGAAAATATAGCGACTAAAGCGGGCAAGAACCCAACCAATTCGTCCGTAATAACTCCAATAACAATGCTTTGGATCATTAGATAACGCTTAGACAATATTCAAAATTAACAATGAACCACGCGGGCATTTAGAATACTACACAAAACAATAAAATGTGCTTTACTTTATTATTACGTTCCAGTTCAATAATTGCAGCATATTTCTTTATTTATATCCATCCTGTCAGTAGTGACATTTCAGATTAGAATTTAAGCCAAGAACTTTGTAAATTAAATCGCTGTAATATTAATAGTCATTAAAAATTTGATGACCTGTCTTGACATAAGTTGGCAAATGTGCAACAACATTAGAGTGATTATTCTTTACTGAACATAACATCTATCTCGTACTGAATACTCGTTACCAGAATTATAAGCAAGTTCAACCAAACCGCAAGTTAATCCAAACGACGCAACAAAATAAGCTGAAATCAAACACTTTTTTTTTTTTTTAATAATCCTTACTAATATTATAAATGTGAAAGTGTGTTTGTTTGTTTGTTTGTGACGCTTTCACGTCGCAACAAAGCTATTATATGGTAAGGTTTATGTGTGTGGGGATAGTTAGGAGGGTGGAGAGTGACGTAGGCTACTTTTTACCGCGAAAAAACATCCCATTCCTATGGGATGATCGATGTTTTGTTAGTTGCTAGATATTTATTTTCGGAGTTGTTAATAGATGGCGTTAATTTGCAAGTTCTGAATTACGCTATGAAATACTACATGTAATTTACTTAAGTCATAGGCAAATGTAATAGGCTACTTTAGCTCTGCCTCGAGAACTCCCCGCTCCGGCTGTATTCAGTGTACCGCCCGCCCGCTGGCACTATCCTGTTGGCTGATGTCCGCAAGTTGCTGGACTCGCCGACACCGGTGGTGGGCGCGGGCGACTGGAACTGCATCCGGGGTGGAATAGCATAGCTGCCAACAGAAGTGGAAGGCTACTTTTTGATGCCGTTGAACAGCACGGCTACACTGCCGAGGGTGTTGCACACCGTTACCGCGGCTCTGAATAAGAGAGAACGCGTGTGTGCAGTATTCCTCGACATGGAAAAGGCGTTCGACCGTGTTTGGCACGACGGCTTACGGCGCCCCGGAGTGCCATTAAGGTGATCTCCAGTTTCCTCGAAAATAGAAGCTTCAGAGTAGTGGTTGAAGACGCCGAATCCACCGAGCGTCCGATCGCAGCCGGCGTCCCGCAAGGGAGTTGCCTGTCCCCGGTCTACTACGCCTGCTACACCGACGACATCCCGGCGGCAGGGGGGGCGTCGCTTGCCCTGTATGCCGATGATGTGGCGTACATCACCACGTCGCTGAATAGAACCCACGCCATCGTCAAGATGCAGCGTGCGCTTGATGCCCTCCCCGAATGGCTTGCCGCGTGGAGACTGTCGGTGAATGTCGGGAAGACGCAGGCCGTGAACATAAGAGGATACCTCAACAGGCGGGACCCTACTCTGGAGCTTAACGGACAAGATATCCAATGGGCCCCACAGGCCAAATACCTGGGGGCAAAATCGACGGAAGACTTTCGATGAAGCCACAGGTTACGAAAGCCGTCGCGAATTCCAGAAGCGCGATGGCAGAAACCAGTGCTCTCCTCGAGCCTCCCTCTCGGACTGAAGCTCGGGGTCTACAAGACCTACATCAGATCCCGCCTCACGTACGCGGCACCGGCGTGGTACGCGCTCGCCAGCGAACCGCAGCGCAAAAGGATGCGCGCGGTTCAGGCGATTGCGCTCCGCCGGCTGACTGGTGCGCCGAGGTACGTCAGGAACGCCGTCATCCAGAGGGACCTTCGAGTCGAGAGCCTGGACGACTTCATCGAGAGATTGGCACGCAACATGTTCGGGCGTGTCGACGCGTCGCGGTTCCCGCATCTGCAGGACCTGGCGCCGCTCCACACCCGTCCACCGGACCGCTTGCTGACCGCTTGCCGACTTGCTGGTTGCGCGGGACGGGCCTAGCACTGACTGATACTGGGGCTTCGTAAGTCGTCGCCCGGCGCTGATCGGCTCCTGCTGGGCTTCCCACCAGTGGGATTCACCCGGTAGGGCCTCGATCGCCTGGGCGGCGTGGAGATGAACCCCATCCCGTTTAAGACTCTGTGGCCTGTAAAAAGGCCGCCACTCACCGGACTTGACCTATTGGTTAACCACAGATGGACAACCAAGGGCCTTAGAGCCCAACCCAAGGACCGGCCCGTTTTAACGGGCCGCGAGAGACACCCCCAAAGGGGAACTAACTGTCCCGAGGGCTCCACACACCTCAGACAGGGTGGAGTGAAGAGAGCGAGTAGTAGGCTACTTTTTAGCCTAAATTCCTACGGGAGCGAGACCCACGCGGCTGTTACCTACGGGTCCCGAAGCGAAGCGCGGGCGATTCTCTAGTGGTTCGATAAACGTCACTATAGTGAGACCACTCAAAAACACCCTGTCACATAATAAATAAAACCTATTTATTTATTTATTTATTTATTTGAGGTCCACCAACACAGGATACACAATAATTTCTTAATATCTAGCCTATCCTATTATCTAAAATTCGTGTTCCCGCAATTACAGGTGAACACAGCATGCATTAAATTAGATTATTATAATTAATATTATTTTTGTTACACTATTATAATATGTACCTATATACCTCCTACTTGTTCACTATATATATTTATCTATTTTAACTATCCTTATTCTTATTTCGATTACAATTAAATAATTAATGACATTTAAATAATTACAGATTAGAACAAAATTGTAAAAAATAATAATAAGTATCTAGTAATAGTCATCTCCTATTTTGTCAACTTTATAAAGTTACAATTGTACATTAAAATTACAATTCAATGTCATTAATTTTGCAAACACAATTTATTTCCAATTTTGTCAACTTAATAAAATTACAATTCATACATAAATTAAAATTCAATCTCATTAATTTTATAAACACAATTTATAATTACAATTACAATTACAATATAAAATAAAATAATAAAATTTATTAATGTCATAAGCTCAAGTCACTTTTACAGCTACCTATTTTATTTTATTTGTCAACATGCGTAAAAATCATTCAATATTATTGTCAAAAGTCATCAAATGTTTTTTGTATTGACAGAGCGTGTCACCAAATATGTCAATTTTTTTATTGGTAGTAATTAAATTATTGTATTGTCGCATCATACTATTAAGGGGTGAGTGGTAACCAAGATTTGAGTAGGACTGACAGGGGACAAATGGTTTATAAATACCTGGTCTAGGGGTTCTAGAGGGGATATTAAAAGTGACTTCCTTCAATAACTGTGGACAATCTAATATTCCATTCACAATTTTGAACAAAAATGTTAATTCTTGTGTATGTCTCCGGTCTTCGAGAGAAGTCATTTTTAAATATGTGAGTCTACTACCGTAATTTTCAAGGGATCTTTGTCGTATCTTTAGTCGGTACTGTAATATCCTCACGAACTTTTTTTGGATTCCTTCTATGCGGTTAATATAAATTTGGTAGTGTGGGTTCCAGGCTACACAACAGTATTCGAGGGTACTTCTTACTAGCGTATAAAAGAATTATTGTTTCAGCCTTTTTGAATTCTTTGGTATTCCTAAGCACATAACCGAGGGATTTGAAAGCTTTTGCAGCAATATTTTCTACATGTTTATCAAATCGCAAGTTACTATCCAAAGTGATTCCCAGGTCGCGAATTTGCTCTACTTGGATTAGCGGAGTGTTACCGAGTTTATACAACGTATCCTTAAATCTATCTTGTTTTTTTCGTGAAAACCTTATGTGAAAACATTTATTTACATTTAATGTCATGTAATTTTGTCTACACCAATTAGTCAAATTATTTAAGTCCTCCTGCAATTTAGTGGAGTCGTCATGACATTTTATTTGCTTTGATATTTTTAAATCGTCTGCGAATAAATGACACTCCGAGTGATGTATGCTATTAGGTAAATCATTTATAAAAACATTAAAAAGCATAGGCCCTAAATGAGATCCTTGTGGCACACCAGTTGTCATAGCATATGGAGTAGAAGTAGACCCATTTATTACAACTGCAGCAGATCGATTAGTCAGATAAGATCTACACCATCTCAGAAGATTAT
Source organism: Hesperia comma (assembly GCA_905404135.1). Classification (NCBI taxonomy): domain Eukaryota; kingdom Metazoa; phylum Arthropoda; class Insecta; order Lepidoptera; family Hesperiidae; genus Hesperia; species Hesperia comma. The sequence goes on along the minus strand of FR990013.1, from coordinate 13,267,736 downwards.
TTCCAATTCCCATTAACGCCAGCTTATTTATTAAGATCGAATGGTTTACTAGGTCAAACGCCTTACTAAAATCAGTGTAAATTACGTCCACAGAAGATTTAGAATCTACTATTTTAGATATACTGTTAATAAACGAGACTAGATTTGTTGATGTCGACCTATTACTTAAGAAACCATGTTGATTTTCTGACATGAAATGTTTAAGGTGCCATGTGAATTGGATGCATATCAATTTTTCAAACACTTTGCCTAATGTTGAAAGGATGGATATTGGCCGATAATTTTCTACCATGTGCTTGTCACCAGACTTGTGAATTGGAACTACGCGTGCTTGTTTCCATCTTGTCGGAAATATACCGGTAGATAGAGACTTATTGTAAATAATTTCAAGAGGATATGCTAGGTGTTCTGCACATTTCACTATAAATACTGGTGGGATGTTATCACAGCCAGCTCCCTTATTTACATCTAAGTTTTTAAATATTTTAATAATTTGGCTCCGGGTGATCGTGCAAGACAGTAAGTAGTTGGCGCTAGTTGGTTGGTCATGATTTACCACCGGTGAAATCGTAGTAGTTGGACCGTTAAAAATGGAAGAAAAATTACTGGCAAATAATTCACAGATTTCCTTATTATTGGAGGTAGTCTTATCTTTGTATGTCATTTGGTTAGGATAAGCACTTTGATTTTGGTTCTTTATTTTGACATGTGACCAAAACAACTTAGGGTTACGCTTCAAGGAAGATTCTAATCGTGTGGTATAGTTTTTATAACAGATATTTTGAAGTTTCAAAACTCTATCTTTTAACAGTTGATAACTAATTTTGTCTAAGGGATTATTGTATTTCATTACATTCACACGAAACTTATATTTTTCCTTAATAAGTCGAATTAATTCTTTCGTGAACCATGGTGGATAGTTTTGGTTGGTTGGCTTGGTCATTGGTACATGGATACGAATAAGAGAGTCTATAGTAGCATAAAAAATATTTGTCATATCGTCTACTGTTAAATTACCATTAAACTTGTCGTCCCAGTCAATTTGATTAAGTTCATTGATAATTTTCGTGTAGTCAGCCTTGAAAAAGTTACGTCGAGGTAGGTGGGGAGTTGATACTTTAAACCCTGCTATGCTGACTGAGAATTCAAGTGGAGGATGTAACGGATCAATAATACTTAAAACATTCGGGTCATTACACATATCACCTATTGATAGGTTGCTTAAAACGAGATCTAACATTTTAGCCTTAGTGTTTATAATGTTATTCCACTGTTTAAGGTCTTGCATGTTTAAAAAGTCAATTAACATTTTGCCAAGCATTGAGTTTGAAAAAGGACCAGTAGATTGACTGTCATTCCATACAATACTACTTAAATTAAAATCGCCTAATACTAACTTATACTTTGCGTCGTCTAGTGATTTATTTGCATTAGCTATGAACCTATGAAAATTGTATTGTGTTTCACTTTTAAAACAACGTGAACTAATGAGTAACCAATTCGATCGACGTCGCCAATGAAAAACCAAACCGTTCACTTTTTAAAAGCGTAAGCCAATTATTGTTGTAGGTACTAGACAAATGGAATACTTCTGTGATGTATGTGGTATGGCCACTTACAAGAACGGCCATTCGATAAGGAAGTATGTTGTAAGAAGTGACGTTGTCATTCTATTAATAAATTATTGGAAGATAAATATGCCTCTTTGTTAATATCCCGAAATTAGCCCAAACCAGGAATATTACAACTTCGCCAAATTGAGCACAAATAAAGCAAACCATTTTGTGTGTCTTTTTTTTCAACTAATCCTTATAGCTATAAGCGGAGCACCAAATCACCAAACACCAAGACAATTAAAAGAATACTTTCGTTATTCACCGCTACCTGACCTTTACTTTCAGTATCACTGGTGTTAGTTACTGCATACAAATAAAAAGTAGGTATTCAAGAATTTTTTTTTTTTTTAATTTAACATGCGACAAAAGAAAACACTTATCGTAAAGGTCACTGCACTGTACGTCATATCTCGTTATCAATTTAAAAAAAAAATTGGTTGTCTGTAAAGTCGGCTTACCGACGATAGTTGAACGTGACAACGTCTTAAGAAAATACTGATGGAATGGTAGCATAATCACTAATATTCATCCTAAACTATCTTTGAATACTTAGTTATAATTTATTTACTGTTATATTGCAGTTAAAAACCTTTATTAAATATTTTACCAAAAAGACTAGTCGTTGCATACCGTATAACGAAACATTAATCTTTAGCTAGTCTGTGCATATTATGTCATGTCAATGTGCCACAAACAAGTCAAAACAAACCTGGCTGGTTATAAATTATTTCGATAAAAAGCAAATATCGATTTATAAAACGTAACGTTGTCACGTCAAAATGTTTCAACATTGAATGCATAACCAAATACCTCACATCAAACGTTTATTTTATTTTATTTTTAGGCACGACCTTAGGGCTCATTCCCACGGAATACGTCTTTGACGATTCGGCAAAAAACACGATACTTCTTGACGGATGGACGTTCACATTGAATACGGAATCGTGTTTTTTCACGATTCGTCAAAATATCCGCATTGAAGTTCACACACAAACGCATACTAAACTGTGCGCGGATCCGTCATAATCATAAAACATTCACGATTCGTGATTTCTAAAAGACGTATCCGTATTCGTCTATTTTCACGATTCATCAAGCGTGTGAACATGAGTATTTAAAAAGCATTGCCGCCGTCAAAAAAAATAACGAATCGTGAAAAAAGACGACTCGTGAAAAAAGACGATTCGTCCTCGTGTGAATGAGCCCTTATTGTAAACTATCTCCATTATCTTTAACAATTTTGTGAACGTAGACCTTCAATTTTAAATCGAAAACATTTTCACTTAATTAACCAAAACAATGCTTGAGCAACCAAGCACCAATATTATCAACCAACCCACCATCAATAAACGTCATCAAGGCATCAAAAATTAAAGCATGAATCTTATTCAAGCATGATTAAAGCAAAATTAAAGCATGATTCTTATTCTTACGGACGGACCCCTCCACGGCCCCTCCAAGACCCGACCAGCTGAACAAGATTCATCACTTCTTATATCACAATACTTCAAATGGTACTTGGCCCTTGGGCAAAATTAAAGTCTGTTACCAAATGTAATGAAATTAAAAATATGTCATACCCAATACTCGCGAAAATCCTCCATACCGATAGGTACTTGCCATTTTTCTGCACAATCCTTAAGTTATACCAAAATTCTACGCCAGATTCCATCTTACATAGCATCATGGCAACTCACTTGCCGTTTACGCCTCATTATAATTATCACCATAAAAATATTCACTTTCCGTTGCCACATTTACATTTTTGCCACATGTACATTTTTACTGAGATGTAGAGTTACTTAGTGAAGTTAGGGTTTGTAGAGTTAGAGCTGTAGATTCAGAAGCTTGGCTCTACATGAGATCTGATATCTTTTTCACAAGGTAAACCGTACGCAGTCGTCTTGGCAACACTTTACATGAAAATGTTTTTGGTGGGATGTTTATTTTTAGGTACTTTCTACCTACTGACTGTTCTGTACTGAATTTTTAGTCTACAATGTTGTCAGTTGCGGAATCGTGGAAATTTGCACGATTGTGCAAATTCATCGAGCAATACGTCATATTTCACTCTTGCAACACTGGGTGACGCAAGCGACAAACACTAGCTGTCTTTTTCACTAATATGGTTTTAGTAATGCCATCCCTTTTACATAATTGTGCAAATACCGATGTTGTGATTGGTGTAGTGAAACAAAAGATAAACGTGGTGTGTTGTATAGTTCCTTTCGGAACAGATTTTTAGGTTGATTTGTAAGGGCATAACATATCTATACTTAAATATCATTGCTTCTAATTCATTATTTGCTTTCAAGTTTCAATAATACGTAATTAAATGTATCTAGTAAAAGCTATTTGGTTGCAATAAATGGTGCTTAAAATTCATTCATTTTCAGATCTGCAAGAGAGTCTTACGGCGACGACGCTATAGGTTATGTACATTGAAGAGGGCACAAAATATCTGTATTGTAAAATGTACAGTTTGTCCAGAACACAAAGTGCGAAATAAACCGTATGCAGCAACAATTATAGTAAATGAAAGTGAAGAAGTGGTGACAAGTGTGAAATGCCGTGATTGTCCTGCATCTGAAGGTGGCTGTAAACACGGAGTAGCATTTTTGATGTGTAACGGTAACGGAGTAGCATTTGTGATGGTGGGCCATCGAAGTGAAGAACCATCCAGCACATCTGTAGCATGTTACTGGAAAAAGTCCAATCTTGCTAAAGTTGGGACTTCCTTAAAAATATTAAGGGCAAAAGAAATGGCAAAACGGAAACCCAAAGAATTTGTACCAGATACCGGGCTGATGGATGAATTCATAGTGGAGTGTCAGAAAAGACAAATAACTACATGCCAGTTCATAAAGCATGAACCTGATTTTATTGCAAGAGGAATGATTTTGTCATTGCATCATTTAATAATAAAATACAGCGATGAAAACTGTGATAGATTATTAACAAAAATCTCTGAAGAGTTCAACAATGTGAATATAAAAAATGCAGAAAGAGATACTCAAGTTCAACAGAACAGTGGCTTATGGCACGAGCTTCGGTATGGGAGATGTTATGAAGCTAGTCGCTGTAAAATCGCTGTCGATGGAACTTTGGTTGCTGTAATTTTTGGTGCAAGGACTCCAGAAACACCAGCTATAATCCGGGGTAGAAAATTAGAATCTCATGTGAGGAAAGCTGTGGAAAAAAAAATTAGGATTAAGGATTAATACATGTGGTTTATATATATCTCAAATGTTTCCAATGATTGCTGCATCACCAGATGGAATATATGAAATAACCATTTTTGAATTTAAGTGCCCAACTAGTGTTAAAACTTCTGAAAGTTATATTAATAAAGAAGGCATAATAACAGAAAGATATTTTGCCCAAGTACAAATGCAAATGTTTTGTACTCAGGCATGTGAAGGTTACTTTTGTGTAGCTAGTAGTGACTTCGAGGAAAGTCATAATGTGACTATACTTAAGACTAGAGAACCGCCCGCGCTTCGCTTTGGGACCCGTAGGTAACAGTCGCATAGGTCCCGCTCCCGTAGGAATCTCGGCTAAACAGTAGCCTATTATATAAATGATTGCATGCACATGCGCTCTTCAGCTACGCTCAATCAACATCGCGACGCGATGCGGCGAAGCGCTTAGTTATTTTTAAGCAAATTTACCCAAATTTTTAAACTCGCTATATCTTTTAAATGGAGTATCCGATTAAAATAATTTAAACAGCAATGTAAAGGTATTGAACTACTGATAAATAAAAAGTAAGTTATTTAGATAAGTATAAATACCATGGTATGAATATCGACACCTTATTTTCGTTGCCGATTTAAATAGTTTGTTAAACTATAAAAGTCTTTATATTGGCGCAACTATAATACTTAGATATACCCTACCGCGGACTTTTCTGTAGATAATAATGTGGTCTACAAAATCGTAGTACATTATTTTGCTCCATCATCAATAGTTATTGCAGCGCACGCGATTTAAGGTATTTCAATAGTGATTTTTATCGACGGTGGTTTATGTTATTGAAGTTTTCGCAAGGATCCCTAATTTTTTTCAAAATAAAATATAGCCTATGTTACTTCGGAAAGATGTACATTCATAATGGTGAAAGAATTTTTGAAATCGGTCCAGTAGTTATTGAGCCTATTCAATACAACCAAACAAACAAACAAAAAAATATTACCTCTTTATTAGTTTAGATTGAGTATGACCAAAATTATGTAATGAGCCTTTTAGACAAAGTTGTTTCCTTTTGGAAAGATAATATCTTTCCAGTTTTTTACAAAAGTGTGACACAATAAAATAATAATTAAATCAGTATCTAGCCTTTTTATTCCAATCCTTAATTACAGGATGTTATTCTGAGGATTACAATATGTCTTATATATAGTGACAGTCAGTTCATTTTCCAGTACAGGCAAGTTTTAAATAAAATCTCCCATTAACAATGTTAACTATATTTTACACTGTGACAACCATGATACACTATTATTATCAATAGGTGAGGACATATTGATACCAAATCAAAAACTGTTATATTTATTTTCATTTTATTAGAGCATTTTGTAAATTAATTAATGCACATGCTGTCGTTATACATAAATCCAACATACCAATTAAATTAGAATTAACAACTGAATGCATCTTTAATATGCCAAATTCTCTTAGTCGTCGAATCACTCTTTCCACATGTATTCTAAGACTTGCTATTTGCTTTGTCTGTTTAACTTCTGCTTTAGTAAGTTTCTTCCCAGCAGGCACACTAGGGGGTCTCAGCATAATAAATCCTTTTTGAGACAGATATAATTCCATGTGTTTAAATCCCCTATCAGCTAAAATACATGAACCAGGTTGCAAGTATTCCAAAAATTTACTTTGTTCTAACAAATTCATGTCACTAATCCTTCCTGCATAACCATTGGATACAAAATTAACAAGACCATCAGGCGTACATGAGATAAGATATTTTATTGTATTTGTTTTTTTATACTCAGACCACGTTAATGCTTGATGGATAGCTTTTGATGGCTTTTGTATTTCGATTTCAAAGCAATCAATAATACATGTAACTTGGCTATATTTGTGTCTGAATGCTATAGGTAATTTTTTTTTTATTGATACTGTGGAAAATTGTTTTATAAATGGTGAAAGAACTTTTACAATTCCAGGCATGTTATTGAAAAATATATTGCTGGCTTGCGATATTGACAAGTCAAAATCATCAGCTAATTGACTGAATGTTCTATTTAATTTGATTTTCATTAAACATAATAAAATATTTTGCTCAGAAATATTTGTGTGCTTTTTTATTAAATCAATGAGAAAATATAAATTTTTCGAAAGGCCAATATACAATTTTGGTTTATTGTATATTTTAGATAAAGTACTTTGCAGATTTATCTTTTCAAGCTTTTTATATTCGCCTTGTAAGCTAGTGTCAGAAGTCTTGGAAAGACTTGCCTTAAAGTTGGGCCATTTTAATAGGCCACATTTGACAACTGTTTGTCTTTGCTTCATAGTGAAGATAACCTGCTGAAAAACATCGATTAAATTGAATAAATCGATAAGGACTTCAAACATCTGTAAATTGAATGCGATTGTTATAAAAAGTATTAATAAACGCACAGTTCACACAACGAATAAAAAAAATGACAAAAATAATGCGTCAAAATAATGGCGCGAAATGTAATCATGACTTTTTTGTAACATTTCACGTTTCTAGATACTGACTTTTGAGCCAGACGTTATTATATAAATGAATAATTACATATTTTTTGGCCTAAAATGTAATAAAATTAATTTTGTTTGTATTAAAATACATTTTATTTTGTAATCGTGAAATACTTTTTGACGATTAGTTCGACTTCTCGAATTCAACTTATCTACTCATCTGTTTCTTTCGGTACCATCCCTGATATTTAAAAAGAAAAAGAGTGCACTGACGTAACTTTGTAACGACGTCAGTTCCTTAATTTTAAGTGTAAAAAGTTTAAAAATATCTAGTATGGAATGTATTAGATACTATGGGGTGCCTCCCTTACAAGGTTACTTCGGAAAATTTTGACGAACTGTCAAATGTGGCCTATTAAAATGGCCCAACTATAGATAGAGAATATTCATGATCAACTGTTGACCCTGTTAAAGATGGTGTACACGATACATCACTATCACAATTTTCTTCAATGAAACATAATTTTCTTGATACAGTTGAATGAGATGTAGATGGTTTGATGGTACTTTCGATAGATATTTTTAAGGGAGATGTGCCAGTAGATGCAACAAACTTTATTGGTGAGGTTATTACATCTTTATTTTTTATTTGAGCCTGAATCTGTTTACTCCTGTATTGTGCCTTTCGATGAACCTGAATGGCTTTATGTTCCTGGCTTGAAACTAATTGTGCTGCAGTAATTTTCTGTACTTGAGCGACTTGAACAGCTTTGTCACATTTATTTCGCGTATAAGAAATGTCCACAGGTGTCTGTGAATCTGTAAATGAATTATAGTTAATCAAAATGTTTGTATTATAAATAATACTAACAAGTAATATTGAGTGTCATATAGATTGGCAACAAAACTTTGCTGATTTAATACAAGGCTGTTGTAAACTATGAGGTACATTTATGTTATGTTAAATAATAAATGTTAATAATGCAAAATTACCTTCAATGCAGGCTGATGATATCTTGCCACTTTCTTCCTTAGGAGCTTGTATCTTGCTACTTTCTCCCATATGATCTTGTACAGTCTCTTTAGACAAAGATATTCTCCGCCTTTTAACTAAAGCCAGATGAGATTCATTTGAATCTGACTCATGTTTTCTGTTCCAACTGAATCTAGAGGGTACACAATCCGGTTTCAGTCGGATTCTTTTTACTGAACCCATTATTTTATACTGTATATTGTTAACTAAACCTCACCACACTCCTTGTTAAACAATTATCACAACACAGATCCAGCCTTAGTTACGCCGTAAAAACTGACATATCGCCATCTTCCTTTTACGTTCCATTTCTCTCGCCCTTCAACCATAGAGGGCGGAAGTGCCGTTAAAAATTGATTCAATTGACGTCCTCTTGCGTTGTTGGCTTCCGTTTTGACAAAGTTGCCAACACGGCCATGCTGCGCGGTGCCTGCCCCAGGCACCCCAAGAGTCCATATAAAATACTGAAACACCAAAGTTTATAACTGTTAATAAGGTATTATAATGGTACCTGTCACATTAAGTCTTTCATGAATGTTTTGATACTGATGAGACCGCCTGCACTTCCCAGGATGTAATCCTCCCTTAAGTGTTCCAGGTTCGTCTCATGAGCTAAGAGCCGTTTGCCGCTCAAAGGGTGTGTAGCCTCACTTAAGCGTAACAAATTCGTCCCGTTCGAAATGCAAATCCTTAGTTGCAAATGCCATACTAGTCTTGCATGAGTGTTATGATGCTGATGAGACCGCCTGCACCTCCCAGGATGTAATCCTCCCTTAAGTGTTCCAGGTTCGCCTCATGTGTTAAGGGGATGTTTGCCGCTCAAAGGGTATGTAGCCTCACTTAAGCGTAGCAAATTCGTCCCGTTCGATAACCCCTGAGCAAGACGTCCAAAACGCAACAGGTCATACTGCATTGCACCCAAATACCACATGATAATACCCCGGATAATACGATAAATAAGAAGTTAAGAGGAAAATGAGAGTTACGTGATGAAAATTAATTGTTTCTGTATTTTATATTGACTCTAAACTAATTTAGACACACAAGTTTAAACAGACTGTTAGGGAATGAATTATATAAATATGTATTTTGTCAATATATATGTACGAAATATATGCATTTGCCAACACGGACACTTACGTGCTTATTCCCAATCATCAATATTTATCCACGGTTTCATGTTCTCCGCCGCGGTTGTCCCAGTATATGACTTACAACTCCTTTGACTACCTCGCAAATCAGTCACCTCATATCGGTCATTGCCTAAGACTTTCTTTATTTGGAACGGTCCTTTAAATACTGGTAGCAACTTCCTACTATTTCCATCATTATTATGACTCTGTATTTTAATCAAAACTAGATCTCCCTCGGTATATTTCTTTGCCTTTATTCTCGTACTGTCGAACTTTTCTTTTTGAGACTTTGCATTACTTTTAATATTTTCGTCTACACATTTGCGTAGCGTCGTGACGTCAATGAGTCTATCGTTATCCGGTGCCAAACTATCGCAGTCGGAGCGTAACCGGTAACCAAAGAAAACCTCACTTGGAACAGCTTTGATCGTTTTGTGAATTGTACTGTTTAACCCTTGTTGAAGTTTCTTTATGCATTCGTCCCACAAATTCTCATCTGTATCAGCTCCTAGGGCTCTCATAGATTCCAGTATAGTTTTATTAAAGCGCTCAACCTGGCCATTGGAACGTGGCATACCCGTCGCTGCAGTGTGTATACGAATATTTTTGTTTATACAATATTCGGTAAACTCGCTAGATGTAAAACATGACCCAGCATCTGATATGATCCGTCTGGGATTGCCAAAGATTTTTGAAATTTGTTCCAATTCATTAATTACTCCGAGCGCGTTCGTGGAGCGGACCGCGGAAATAAAGACAAATTTAGTAAAAGAATCTATTAATACTAACAGATATTTGTTCTTGTTTACAGTTTCAACAAACGGACCCAAATGGTCAATATGAAGAGTATGAAAGGGCTGTGCGTGCTTCGGCAATGGATATAGTTCCCCCTCCTTGGGCCCTCCTTTATTTTTAAAATAAATACAGTTTAAGCAGTTCTTGATGTATTTTTTTACAATTTGTCGCATACGCGGAAACCAATATTGATGTTGAATGCGCTCTACTGTTTTGTCTAAGGCAAAATGACCTAAATCATCATGGTTACACTTTATAATTTGCCAGATACATTTTTTTGGAACCACCCACTTACGCCCTCGGCTGGTCCTTCTGTAAACTTTGTAACCTAGCAGCTCATAATTGTTAAAAGTATGTTTATTTTGTTCGGCCTCACCTGATAGTAAAATGTTTTTAATTTTGACTAAATTTGGATCTTGAAGTTGCACCGAAAGTAGCCAGTCCGACTCTGTTATTGATAATACTAACTCCTTTTCCGATTTTTGACCGCTTTGTGTCGGGTTCCTGCTCAAAGCGTCGACATGTTGCATGCGACTTCCTTCCCTATGAATTATAGAATATGAAAATTCTTGCGTTGCTAATACCCACCGGGCAATTCTAGGAATAATATCTTTTTTGTTAAAGCAAACCGAACTGCGTTACAGTCGGTAACAATTTTGAATTCTGAACCTAATAAATACAACCTAAACTTTTGTAGGGAACATATTATAGCCAAAAGCTCGAGTTCAAAGGAGTGATATTTCTTTTCATCCTCTGTTGTTTGACGACTATAGTAATGAATAGGTTTCTCGCCTTCCTCAGTGAGCTGCATAAGGATTCCTGCGAGGCCATCTCTACAAGCGTCAGTGTATAATATGGTTTCTTTGCTTGGGTCAAAAATTGTTAAAATACTATCAGATGTCAATTTGTCTTTCAAATTTTGAAATGCCTGCTTATGAATTGTATCCCATACCCAAGGGGTATCTTTTTTTAACAGTTTTGAAAGAGGGCTAGACAACATTGCACAATCCTTAATAAATTTGCGAAAATAACTGATGAGGCCAAGAAATTGCCTCAGTTGGTGAACCGTCTTGGGCACCGGAAACTCTTTTACCGCTCTTAATTTTGCCTCATTTGGCATTACACTATTTGATTTAATTTTATAGCCAAGAAATTCAATTTCGCTTTTAAAGAAATGGCACTTTTTAAAATTTAATGTTAAGTTATTTTCTCTGAATATTTTTAATACCTCTTCAAGTAACCATAAATTTTCTTCAACTGTTTCAGTAATTAAGTAGACGTCATCAAGATACAGAATCACTTTATCAAACCGAAGGTTACCAAGGACCTTATTCATCATTTCTTGGAAACAGGAGGGCGCATTTACTAATCCAAAAGGGAGTCTTAAAAACTCGTAATGTCCATCCTCAGTTATAAATGCGGTCTTATCGATTGATTCTGTAGCCATGCCGATTTGATAATATCCGCTTTTAAGATCTAGACTAGTAAAACACTTATAACCTTGAAGTCTGTCTATCAGGTCCTCAATGCGGGGCATAGGATATTTATTTTTAACTGTAATTTTGTTTAAAGCCCTGTAATCGATACAAAGGCGTTTCTCTCCATTTTTCTTGTTTACCAAGATAGCAGGACTTGCATAGGCAGACTTACTAGGTCGAATTATGTTATTTTCGATTAACTCGTCTATTATTTCCCGAATAATTTTCCTATCTGCTACCGACGCTCTATATGGTCTACATTGTACTGGCTGAGACGATGTTAGAGTAATGGTCATCTCGTGATTATTGACTTTTCCTAACTCTCTGACGTTTGACGCGAAACAATCTCGATACTTATTAACCAAATTTATAAGCTGGCTCTGGTGTGAATCGGTATCCAACATTAGTTCGCTAACGGTATTGCAAGATTTTGTACGCGAATCGGCGTGATCAAACTTAAGTAGATTCCCAACGCGAGAATAACATATATCGGGGCGTTCCGTCACGTTACGTCCTATCAGGATGTCACACCCTGCTAAATCGTCCATAACGTACATCTCTATGCCCGTTAATAACACAGAGTCTATTTGTAGGTTTACTTCTATTGACTGAGTTACCGTTTTAGAGCTTTGTTTCGAAAATCCTTGTAAAACTACTGGTGATTGCAATGAGACAGTCTTTAAATTATGTTTTAATACTAATGCATCTGAAATTAATGAACAGCTACTACCAGTGTCGATAAAAGCGTCATGAGAAAAATTATTTATAATTACTCGCTTTATAAATGTATTTTTAGAAGTACATGTAGCAACAAATTTTATGTCCTGATTTTCGGGTTTTATTTTATTTTTCTTTTGAAAACAAACAGTCTCCGAATGCCCTCTTCTACCACAGTAATCACATTTAATGTCACACTGATTTCGCTTATGATTACCGCCACATGAAAAGCACTTTATTGGTTTGCGAAGTTGTGTTTGTGCATTGTTCAGTGCGTTACGACTAGCATCAGGATGATTCGATGAAAGAACATTAGTTGGTGCCAAATTTTGGGTCTGACTGTTTTGATTAACCTGATTCTGAAGGACTGATTTGCTTTGAGATTCTCGGATATTATTGCTGTTTACTTTAGTATTTTTCGATTTGTATGTACGACTATGCAAAAAGCTAGCTAAATTGTCACAGGATGTAAACGCACTTGCCTCAATAGATGCACAGATTGTGCTATCTCCTATATTCCCCAATATTATTGAAATTATATCTTGGTCCGTAAAGTTTAATGATAACAAGTCTATTTTACTCTTTTGCTCAAAATAAAACTCGTATAGCGATTGATTTTCGTCCGGCTTCCTATCAATAATGTCTTTCAAAAGATCAAACATATTTCGACGTACTTGAAAACTGTTTGCGATTTTAATTTTCCAATCGTTCCACTTCCAAGAGGGCCATTGGTTTTCAGTGCGCAATAAGGAATCGTACCATGTCTTGGCGGAGCCTTTCAATTTATTTAATGCTTGGTAACGAATGATATCATCTGGCCAAGAAAATGTGTTAGAGTACGACTGTATTACATTAAGCCATGCATTGACGTTATCCTTAAGTGGGTTAAACTCTGGTATTAGATTATTTACTGTAAGGGAACAGTTACTCACAGACTTGGTATCGTCATACCGAGGTACTTTTCTCTTTTTCCTTGATCGAGGTGGTGACACCGGCGTCCCTGCACTTGAGGACGTCGACGTTGAATTGGATGAATTTCATAATCATAATCATAATCATAATCATTCTTTATTGCATCATGCGTCATATTACATTTGATGTTCTTAAAACTAGTAGCCCAGCATGAGACCCTGTGAGGGCGTTGCAATGTCATACAATATTATATATGTAATTATTATAAATAGCATTAACATTTCAATTATAAATTAATTAATTTAGAACAATATGTCAATTATTTATAAAATTTCGTCACATACATTATATTACATTAAATATTTAAAAATTAAAATAATAATTTTAAAATAATTGTCAAAATTCAAAATTAAAATTAATAAAATAATTACATTTTCCAAAATAATCCTACAGTGTATTAATATTATAAAATTGTCATCAATAAAAATAAGTATATCAGTCAAAATATTCTTTCAGTGTATAATAACATTTTGTTTGGAGATATGTTTTTAGCTTATTTGTGAAAGTTGATGCGTTATCAGATTGGATCTCTTTTGGGAGTTTGTTAAAGATTTTTATGCACATCGAATACGGTCCAGAGCTATGCAACTTCGTGTTAGATTTAGGTAAAACGAGTTTATTTGGGCGGCGATGGCCATATTTATTGACGTCTATTGCAGGTTGGAATTGGTTGGCGTGTTTTTTTACAAATTTGCAGATTTCCAATATGTATATACAAGTTAATGGGAGGATATTAAATTCTCTAAAATAGTTTCTGCAGCTCTGTCTAGAGTCGATATTTGCAAGGATTCGAACGCATTTCTTTTGCATGGTGAAAAGTTTGGTAGCGTCTGTGCTATTACCCCATAGTATTATTCCATATTGGAGCCAAGCGTGGGCGTAAGCATAGTATGCATTTTTAGCTGTTTTTACGTCTGTGCACTTTTTTAGTTCGTACAGCGCGTATGTAAATCTAGCGAGTTTATTGGATACGTTTTGAATATGGGATTTCCAGTTTAAATTTGTGTCTATGATTAATCCTAGTAGGCTAACGTTTTCTACGCACTCTATCTGTGTATTTTTTATGTGGTAATTAATATTCAATGGAGTTTTTTGATATGGCCTGTATTGCATTATTTTAGTTTTATTGAAATTAACCTCTAGGTTATGGTCGCTTAACCAAGAAGTAACATTATTTAAGACGCGGTTTAAAGTGTCGTTTAGATGCAGACCGTTTGAGCAAGGTAAAACAATCGAGATGTCATCTGCATACAAAACGCAAGGGACATTTACGATTGTGGGTAAATCGTTTATATAGATTAGGAAGAGAATGCAACCTAGGACTGATCCTTGTGGTATAGATTTTTTTATTTCCACAGGTTTCGATTTTACATTGGATATTGTGCTCGTGTTATTGTCGTGATATTCAATTTCAGTGTATTGGGTGCGGTTTGATAAATATGAAGAAAACCAATCGTGTGCGATTCCTCGTATCCCTATTCCATAAAGTTTATTTAATAAGATTTTATAATTGACTCTATCGTAAGCCTTACTCATATCTAGTAGTATTCCGATACCATACTGTTTTTCGTTTAGTAAATTAAGAATTTCTTGGACATATTTGAAAACAGCGTAGGTAGTTGATCGATTTTTCCTAAAACCGTTTTGACTTTCATGTAAAATATTGTTTTTTTCACAAAAGGAGTACAGGCGTGTTGTCATCACTGTTTCAAAAATTTTTGAAAAAGTTGGCAACAGGGATATTGGGCGGTAGTTGTTGCAGTCGGTCTGGTCACCTTTTTTGTGTATCGGTTTAATTTTGGATATTTTTAAAAGGTCCGGTACAACACCATCACGAAGCGATTGGTTTACTAACATCGTTAAAGGTAGAGTAAACACATCAGCGCATTTTTTTACTAATGATGGAGGTATTTCATCATATCCGAAACTATGTTTATTCTTGAGTTTCTTTATAGTGATTCGAATTTCGCTGTAGTCTGCTGGTCTGATAAAGATAGAGTTTTCAGTTGGGTTTTCGACGGGTCTTCCACAGGCATTATTGTCAGTGCCTCCGACTGTTGCGAAGAAATCGTTAAAACAATTAACTATTTTATTGGGGTTTTCTGTTTGGACGTTGTCAATTTTTAATTTAATATTATTCCTAAGTTTTTGGGGCAATTTATTAGTTCGTTCTTTAATAACTTGCCACATAGACTTCACCATGTTTGCAGAGTTTCTAATTTTGTTGACGTAGTAGATTTTCCTGGATTTTAAGATTGCTTGCTTTAGTAGTTTTTCATATTTTTTATAATGGTTATGTAAAACAGTACTTTTTGTTTGTCGTGTTAATAGCTTTAAGAGGCGTTTATGCTTGCAAGAGATTTTAATTCCTACCGTTAACCATCTCCTTTTGTTTTTATTTTTAGGTTTTATTTTTATTATTTGTCTCGGTATACATTTGTTTAAAGTGAGTTGGACTTGTTTATGGAAATTTTTGTAATTTTCATTAACATTTTTTTCGTTGTCAAGTATTTTATCCCAATTTATTTTTTGTAATTCTTTTTTGAAATTATTAATATTTATCTCATTATATAGACGCTTTTGCATACACCATGTTGTATTGTGTTCGGTAGGTGTTTTGGGTAGTGTGCAAAGTACTCCAATATGATCAGAGAAGCCGTAATCTTTAAGAATTATTTCTTTATCATTTTTAGGAAAATTTGAGAATAGCAAATCTATACAGGTAGAGCTTGCATTTGTGATTCTGGTCGGATGTTTCACTAATTGGTAAAAATTAAAGCTGTGCATTATATTTAACAGGGTTTTCGTTTGAGTGCTATTTTCTAGAATATTTATATTAAAGTCACCCCCTAACAAGATATCTTTTTTTGCATCTTTAGTAGTCAATAGTTTAAGGAGATTTTCTAGTGAGTTAAAGAAAATTTCGGGATTTCTATTTTTGTTCGGCCAATATAACACAATGATAAGAAGGTTAAATTGCGTAATTTGGATACCACATATCTCAAATATAAATTCAACGGATAAATCTGAAATGTCTTGTCTTTCTTTATAGACTATATTTTCTTCTACGAATATACACACACCACCACCTTCATAATTTTGTCGACAGTAAGAGGCTGCGCAGTTGTAACCATTAAGGATGGATAGATCCCTTTTTTTCTCAGTTATCCACGTTTCTGTAAAGCATATAATTTTTATGTTTTCTTCGCTTTGAAATGTCGCTTCAACTATATGTCGCTTGTTGTTCAAGCTTCTTATATTTTGGTACAGAATTAGTCTTTTATCTTCGAAAGGAGTTCTTACGAAAGGAATGGGGTCGTGTGTCCTGTTTTGACTGTTGAAAATCGGTGCGTAGAGATGATTGTATATGTGAATTCCTATTGAGTGATGTGTTTATTTCTAAGTTTTGTGTTTCCAAAGGATGGGATTGTGTTGTTTCACTAAGTGTGTTCGTGTCGTACACCTTGCCATCTATATAGAGAGTTTGGTTTCTTATAGTTGCATGTTGTCCCCTTTTCCGAGCATCTAACATAATATTTCTTAGTTTCTTTTGTTTCATAAGTGTTTCTCGATCCATGAATTCGGTTATGGCTAATCCGGTGTTTTTTAGGTTTCGTTTATTATTAAGAATAAATTTCGTCATTCTCTTGCTCAGTAATTCGATTTGTAGTGGTCTGCAGTAGCCTCTTTTCCCTAATCTTGATATTTCTTCAATATATCCCAATAAATTTATGTCAAAAAAGTCTAGAAAAATATTTACGATTCTTTCGTGTAGTTCCTGTTCATTCTCGTATTGATGTTCCCTTAAGCCATATAGTATAAATTTCTTTTCCTCATTAGGAGCGAATTTTTGATGATTTCCCGACGTATGCTCGTTTAAATTTTGCACTTGAACTTGAAGGTTCTCGATAGCGTTTTGTAATTTATTTTTTTCTGTCTCAATTTCTTCAATGTGGTTCTGTATGTTTTGTATATCTTTTTTTATTATTTTTGCATCTGATGCTAAGGTCTCAATATTTTTTATTAGTTTGTCTTCTAATTGTATGAGCGCGTTCTTAACCTCTGTTTCTATTATAGTCTTTAGCTCGGGGATCGTAGTAAGTCTATTTTTTTCTAGCTTGGTATCAAGGAGTTTTTCCATCTCTCTGATTATTATTTGAGTTTGTGAAGTATTTGTAGAGTCGTAGCCGCCACTCAGGGTATTTTCATCAAGTGTATCTCCTATAATACTCAAATCGCAGTCAGAGTGGTCTGTTTCGGTTTTGCGACTCAGTAAAGGGTTTTTTCTTATGGTGACATTTATTGAGTCATTAGATTTATTAAGTGAAGGGAGTTGCGAAGTACCTTTACTCTCCGCCGGTTGTAAATAATGTTGACACCGTATTGGGGTATTTGAGTTATCTGATTTAGGTAATTTGCTTCGGCATAGTAGACACATCCATGAATTTATTTCCTGTTTAGTCATTTTGTTCTCTAATTGTTCCTTTGTAATATTTGCACATGTCAGATCATATTTATTATTGCACTGTTTGCATGTCAGGTGATGCGACCTGTTGATCTTTTGTAGACATCCTGCGCAGGAGTATGCGCCTTGCGCCATCTGTTGTGGTTGTTTACCAGAGTTTGCCTTACTTCTGTCCATATCGATGTACTACAAATTGATTCCAGGTGGATTCGCTAGATGGCGAATTTATTTCTGTACTGCGTCACTAGATGTCACTCTTTTATATTATAAGTTTGATAAAACGAATGACCGTTTTTGTTGATCAATTTTTAAAATCAATTTTTAAAATTTCACTTCCATAGGGAATTTTCACTGTCAAACATTAGATGATATATCTTTCCCATTATGTAATGTGTCGTAAAATTTAGTTTTTTAGTTTATTTAGTTCGTAGGAGAACAGTTTATAATACGAAAACGATATTTATTTATAGTCACTTGCAATTGAGTTCACACTTAATCTTCCATGTAGATAACACTTTCACTTATTTTCCGCAGCAGTATTTATATTTTAAAACAGTAGTAGGTCACTTTTGCACTGATTTACATTTTTAAATTAAACTTTTATACGGAGCTAATGTTTACTGTGTGGCACTAGCGCCATCTCTCCTTCGAACTTCGAATTCGAACAAATGTGCCTGGAATACCGGCGTTTTCTGCTTCTGCTTCTACCCATTATAACTTTTTACGGGTCCGGGACACTTCTGATGTTAACTAAACCTCACCACACTCCTTGTTAAACAATTATCACAACACAGATCCAGCCTTAGTTACGCCGTAAAAACTGACATATCGCCATCTTCCTTTTACGTTCCATTTCTCTCGCCCTTCAACCATAGAGGGCGGAAGTGCCGTTAAAAATTGATTCAATTGACGTCCTCTTGCGTTGTTGGCTTCCGTTTTGACAAAGTTGCCAACAATATAATTTTCCATGTCGTTTTCTAACTGAAACGTAGGTAAGTAACACGTAAATTATTATAACCTCAATACAAGGAAATTTCAAATCTCAAAAATATGACACATAAGCATAACCACTTTTATGTTTATAACACATTATTTTAGACAGATAATGTTTTATAATACTTACATCGAAGTGATCTTCACAAAAGTATAGTCTACTTTTTCCACACAATAGTTCTGGATCCCTTTTTGCAAGTTTAAACCAAGTTTCTCTCATATTTACTTCTTTTGGTACTTGAATCCACAACTTGCCCGGTGTCTTTACACTGGTATTCTTACAGTTAGGCACTGCACACCAATGATATTTACTATAATAACTCATTTTAAATAATTTTACTTCATAGGTCAATAACCGCGCATTTGTTTATATGTAACCGAGTGACGTCGCAGCCTGACAGGAGACGGCGTCCTGCGTTTTCGACAAATTACGCGCGAAATTTGAAAATGTAAAAATTTAAATGCATTTTAGGTCACTTAACGATTGAATAAAAAATTCGTATTTTTTTAGTGTTATATTAGCACCTAATGATCGAAATGAGACACTTTCCAAAAATGAGTGTAATAGGGGAGAGAGGGGGAATTGCGGACGGTTAATTTAAGATTTATTTATTTATTTATTTATTTATTGCTTTATGTACCATACAAACGTATAGAAACAAAGGCGGACTTAATGCTAAAAGCATTCTCTGCCAGTCGACCTTCGGGAAGTGATAAAACGACGATGGCGGTATGCAAAATATGGAATAAATAAAACTCGTAATAAATACAATAATTCCTACCTCATAAATAAATACAAATAAACAATATAATCACATATACAAATACATAATATACATATACAAATCCATATATATATACACATAAATATATATATATATATATACACATACATATATATTATATTGATGATGGATTCGAATGACCTATAACTCCAAATTAAGGTAATGAGCTCGTAATTTATTTTTAAAGCTTATTTTGCTTACCTGCTTTCTGATATCTTCAGGAAGATCATTCCACAGTCGAATAGCTTGTACAGTAAAAGAGTATGACTGGAAACCAGAATGGTGAAGAGGGATAGAGAGAGTTAAAGTCTCAGAAGAGCGTAAGTGCCGTTCATGCGTATCTTTTAGAAAGAGAAACTTACGTTTTAAGTAAGAGGGCGCGAGGTGATCCCGTAGAATTGTGAAGAGAGTTAAAAGTATCCTGCTTTGTCTCCTTTTGCAAATGGGAAGCCAATTGAGCTGACGCCGATAAGAAGACACATGGTCAAACTTACGGAGACAGAATATAAAGCGGATGCAATTGTTGATGAGACGATCCAGTTTGTTAAGAAGATCCACGTTAAGATCAGTAGTACACACATCACCATAATCAATTAACGGAAGGATCAGAGTATGCACCAGATTTATCTTTACCTGGGTTGGAAGGAAATTTCTGAGCCTATTAAGAGCACAGAGCCTTGCAATGACCGACTTACAGATTTCACGGACTTGTTTTGCCCAACTAAAATTACAGTCAAGAAACAAACCTAAGTTTTTGACAGTAGGCGAGAAAGGTATAATTAAGTTCTCAAACGTGACCGGCGCGACAAGACTTAAGTCCAGTTTAGCTAACTGACGATCACTGCCAATGATTATACACTGGCATTTAGTTGGATTCACCTTGATACCGTAAGTGCGAGACCATGAGGCTATACGATCCAGATTTTTATTAATTTGGTTAATAGCGTTATCAATGGAACATACCTTAGTTTGTGTATATATCTGCAGATCATCAGCGTAAAAATGGTAAGAGCAGTCAAGACAGGAAGGAAGAGAATTAATAAATAAAGAAAACAAGATTGGTGAGAGAATTCCACCTTGCGGAACACCAGATGATAATGTTACCCAATCCGATGTGTTTCGTCCTGAACGAACAGCTTGCTGGCGTCCGCAAAGGTAGGAAGAAAACCAGTTCAACGTGTTAGGGGAAAAATTAAGGTGGCGAAGTATTGCAAGGAGAATGTCATGGTCGACCATATTAAAAGCGTTTGTAAAATCGACGAGTACAAGGACAGTGACCAATTTATTCTCCATTCCCTCACGAATATCCTCTGTCACCTTAAGAAGGGCCGTGGTGGTGCTGTGACCTGGACGGAAGCCAGATTGAAATTGTGACAAATAATTATTTTTCAACACATAGTCCGATATCTGTTTGTGAACAACACCTTCAAGCACTTTAGATAAAAAAGGCAAAATCGATATCGGCCTATAGTTGTTGAGTTGGCTAGGGTTAGCAATTTTCGGAAGAGGGATGATGTATGCATTACGCCAAAGACTAGGAAACACCCCGGTCAACAAGGAAAAGTTGATGATGTGAGTAATAACGGGAAGAAAGTCATCAATGACAAGAGAGATCATGGTACGACTCACATCGTCACAGCCCACTGCCTTAGATTTAATAGATAAAAAGATTTTCAGGACTTCATTTCTTGAGACATCAGAAAAGGAAAACGGCGTATTTTGAGAGAAGGCCATGGAATGTATTCTCGATATAGTCTGTGATTTAATGGAAAGATCAACAGGCGAGCCAGAAGCGAAGTGTGAATTAAAATCATTAAGTGGAAAAAGTAAGGGTTCAGTCGCGCTTGGCCGTTTGCCTATACCCAAAGAGTTGAGAAATTTCCATGAATCGGCCGGTGAAGAATTTAATAAATTTTCACAGAAGTAACTGCGCTTTGCTGCTCTTACCATCTGATTACATCGATTTCGACATTTTTTGTAAGCGCACCAATTTTCGTCACATCGGTCACGCTTGAATCGTCGAAAAGCCCTGTCTCGACGTGTCATGGCCATACGTATGCCCCTAGTGATCCAGGGTGCAGGCGGTCGTTTCACTTTAATAGTTTTCACCGGTGCATGCACGTCGAACAGTCTCAACATAATTTTATTTAAAAGTGTAACCTTGCTGTCGACTGAGTTCGCGGCGTACACCGGAGAAAAATCTATGGACGACACATCGTTTTTTAAAGCGTCAGGATCAATTCTGGCAAAACTCCGCACCGAAATAGTCTCAGGCTTAACCTTAGGATTTTTTATTTTGTACGCCAGATAAATCAAATCATGGCGCGAAAACCCTGGAGCTGACATCTGACCGTGAGTGACAGCTAAATGAGGTTGAGAGGTAATAATAAGGTCAAGCCAAGAATCAGGGGAATCAAGGTTGTGATGTGTGGGGCCAGAAGGAAGTATGGAGAGATTGACAGAGGATAGGATACTATGAAGTTTAATAGTTTGAGGAGAGGACTTTATAAGGTCAGTGTTGAAATCACCCATGATTATGATATGTGTGTACTCCGAACAAAGCGATTCAAAAACTGATTCCAAACTGGAAAAGTAATTACTAGCAGGGGGACAGTAAATAGCACCAAGGACAACTTTGGAATGATAAACCTGAACCTCCAAAAACAGGTATTCTGCCGACGCTGAGTATTCAGGTGGCGAGGAGGTAATTATGGTGTAAGGAAGGTCATAACGTAAATATATGGCTACGCCTCCACCGCCTTTGCTAATACGATCGTTCCTAACAAGTACATATCCAGGCAAGCTATATTGAATTGATGCCAGACTAGGTTTTAACCAGCTCTCAGATATAAGTATTGCGTGTATACAAGAAGAAGTAAAAGTATCCAAGAGATCGCCGTAGTGTGCTGGTATGCTCTGAGCGTTTAGATGGCATATGTTAAATGTACCGGTTAGCCCTTTTAAATTGTCATTTAAAAGATTTCCTAAAGTTTGTGGCTCATCAAAAGAAAGTTCGCTAGATTCAATAGAAATGTTGAAGTCATAGGCAGAGTGAAATGAATCATCATCAGACATACTAATAAAATATATATAAATATAATATAAAAATATATAAATATAACTATTAAAATAGGTAACTAATAATAATACTAATGTATAATAATATAATAACGGTAGGTACATAATGTCGTCTGTCCCACCAGTCAATCCATGGCAAAGAATGTTACAATATAGAAACAAGTAAAAAACTAAAGTACTTAGCTACCACAAACTTAAATACGATTTTGAATAAAATATCTGAGAATGCAATTCAAACACAACAAAACAGTTTCAGTATATTATTTTGAGAGGCTAATGTGCAAGTTAAAAATAATTCTTATACTATACTGATTTGTGGCCATATTACGTGCGTCCACGCCTATGACATGAGCAGAAAGATGCATCTATGGTATGACAATGTCAGTAGTTTATGAAATATGTCAACTGTCGCAAATGTCATGTCATGAGCGTCAGCGCAATACAAAATACTAAAACTATACATAATAAATTAATAATCATGTTGTTAAGTAAAAGAAGGTATAGCGAAATAAAAAGTACAATATTTATAAGTCACTCGAGAAGTTACAGCGAGCGTTATATAATGACGAAGACTACATAAATCGAGAACGACTTATTTACACTGAGAACAATAATTAGAAAAAGACCTCTCAAAATAATGATATTGACATACCAATGCAACTTATTTTTTCAACCTGGCCGTTCTCTTAGTCTTAATGTTGGTTTCCGAGAAGGTCGCAGGATGTGAAGTTGAGGACGAGCCAGCCAATTGGTCAGGTAGCACAGGAGCGTTTTCCGATGTATTGGCGACTGCTGCTAAATCTCTCTCTGAACCAATGCGATGCCGAGACCCGTCTGGGAGTTTTAAAAAGATGTTTCCTTCTATGGTCCAACAATTGCGAACACCGAATTGCTTGCGAGCTCTAATGAATAGTTCCTGGCGCTGGCGAGTGAGGAACTCTGACACAGTGATGGAGATGCCCTTAAGGTTCACTTTTTTCTTCCAGACCAACATTCTGTATGAGTAATCAGTGAACCGCACTATGACAGGTCTGCATTTTCCATCAACGGGCCGACCCAAGCGATGACACACCTTGATCTGGTTGTGACCCACCTCAGGCAATCCAAGCTTCTCTGCAAAGAATTTAACCATGTGGCTGCTTAAAGTACCATCTATATCCTCCGGGATCCCACTAAACAAGAGATATTTCCTGCGATGTCTTGTTTCAGCCACATCTAATGCTCTAGTGAGTTCAGCAATTTGTTGTCGAAGCAGATCAATAATGGAATGCACTTGTGACTTAAACTCCAAGTATTCTTCATGCAGCCGGGCCAATGTGACAGCGCCTTGGGGCACCGCTGCTTTAAGCTGGCTCTCAAACACCGACATTTTCTCCAATAAGGTAGCTTCCAGAGCATGTTGTGTTTCGACTACAGTGTTGTAGTTTGCCATTTTTGACTACTTGTGCGGAAATGTAGTGATGTGCAGTTAATTAGAGGTTAACCAGTGGGACAGCACTCCAAAAATTTTATTTAATGCTTAGACATGTGAAATTTATAGCTTTATCAGCACAACTGTGAGTAAACTTTGTATATATATTGAAATATATTTTAAATTTTATCAAAAAGTGAGTTTAAATTAAAATTAATACTGGAGCACAACCTAACCTTTTTCTACAACTACCGCCGAAAAAAAAAACCTAAATAAAAAACATACAACTAGCAATAATCAGTCTCTGTTTTATTGTACTTATACTTTGGTTATTACCTTACAAAATTAACATAATCTTTTATCCGCTATTAATCATTTACAATAAAATTTATAAAAAAAACAAAAAGCTTCCTGTCCGTAATTACCCGGTGCTCTCGGGGTGAATTCGGACATAGCTTGGGGTAATTACGAACCACATGGGATAATTACAAACGATTTACTTATTCTATACACAAATCACAAATATACCCTTTTGACGTACTAGGTCCAGTGCAATTCTCATGTGCCCATTTTTTGCAGATAATACACATTATCCAATCTTCTGTAGGAGGTGAAATATACTGCTCGCTACAAATAATGCAATAATACTCTCCCTTGTCTTCATCATCTTCAAAATTATTCAAATTTCTAACTCCTTTCTTCGATTCTGTTTTTGTATTCTTTTTCTTGTTTACATTTTTTTCTGTGTCTTCTGTCATTTTTCTTTTGTTCTCTACTTTTTCATTTTTCTTATCTGTCATTTTTCTTTTTTTCTCTACTTTTTCACTTTCCTTATCAGACTTTTTCTTCAGTCTTTTGATTTTGTTTAATCCCTTCTTTTCCAATTCCTGTTTTTCTGGAGTACTAGTTAGTATTATGGAATGTTTTTTTCTTTGTGATCGTTTCTTATTTTTTTGAGATAATTCAAGAGAAGGTATGTTTATAATATCTGTTAATGGAACTGATGCAATCGAAGTTGACATGATTGGTTGAACTGTATTTTTCTGAATAGGCAAAGACAAATCATGGCTTTTATCAACGCTTGTTTCAGTCTGATCCAAATCAAAGACTGATAAAATGGATGGAGATTCAGTTCGGACAGGAAACACACATGATGTGTTAGATTGATTTTCTCGCTCTTGATCATTATTTGTAATAGATGCATTATGTGGGGCTGGCAACTGCATATTATCTAATGATGAATTTTGATCTTGGAAAGCAACTGATCTTATTGAACCAGAAGTTGTATCCGCTGCGTCACCAAAACTCTCAAAAGTGGCCTTAAACTTTTCTTTATCTAGTGGAAATATTCCTGCAGCTTTGAAACCATTTACGGCTTTTTCAATATTGGTGGACCTATTAAAAGCCTTTGTATACAGACCAACAACATCAAATGTTGTTATTTTGGCCCCCGGATTATTAACCATAAATGATTCACACTCCTTATTATAGGCGGTCTTTAAGGGGCCATGGAATGTTAAATCAAGCGGTTGCATACGGTGGGAAGCATGTGGAGGCAACGTCAATACATGTATATAATTTTTTTTACAAAATTTGTAAGCTGCTAAGCTAATGTGGCTCTCGTGATTGTCTAAAATTAATAAGATGTGATTATCAGCAGAGGGTCGAGCGAAAGTTTTAAAATGGTGAAGCCAGTCCACAAATAACTGCTCCGAAATCCACCCAGAGTCGGACACAGCTGCTACCATGTTACTGTTACTTTCCTTCATTAATAGTGGATTCATGCGTTTTATTTTAAAAATAAAGAATGGTGGAACATAACCGCCAGAAGCGTTGCATGCATTAATTACAGTTGTTAAGCTACCGCGTTCACCACTGGTGCATTTACCCACCTGCTTTAATCCTTTGGGAGCTAGGATTCTAGAGTTTCTTTGGACCGTGCTAATGCCTGTCTCATCAACATTGTAAATATCATTAGACTCAAAACGGTGTTTTAACATTAACTGGCTCAGGTTTTCAAAGAAAATATCTATCTCTTCTTTATTGAATGCAATTATTCTATTGAGTGATGTTGCTTCAGGTCTTCGAAGAGAAATCTCTGGATGTCTCGCCATGAAACAGTAATACCAGTCCATCCCGGCCATTTTCGTGTTTTTATCAAATCTGTGTTTCAAATTATTTACCTCAGCAAAATCATAAGCAATTTTTCGTAGGGTTGGTACAGTTATGCCATAATAATTTCTGGACGATTTAAGAATATAGCTTACAAGTTCCTGCTCCTGTGACTCATTAAAAACTGGTTTTGCACCACGTTTTGGATCAGTCAAATTCTCATTTTCAAATTTTTTTACTTGATCGAATAATGTGGCTCTTGGAATGTTGTATTTTTCTTCAGCAAATCTAAAACTAATTTTTTTTTGTTTGATTTCACGTACAGCTAACTTCAATGTTTCAAGTGTGTATTTCTTTTCCGTTTTTCTCTTATATGTACGAGGCATCTATAATAAAAGATAATAATAATTATATAACTAAGATAAATCTAATATTTTGGAATGTTACACACAATGAACTGATTTGGGGTAATTACGGACGTCTTTATTCGAGGAATCTTTATTCTGTAATTACCCCGACTAACTTGTCCGCAATTAACCCTATGAGCATTTTTCTAATTAACAAATTATTTTGAGGTTATGTTAGCATGTGCAATTTTTATGTTGCTACAGTTTAGATGTTGTATCCCACAAGAGTTTAGACCACAAGTAACATTTTGATAATACACAAATTACTGCAAATACACGACAACGAAAATAGCCAAAAATTATAAGAAAAGTCGAAAAAAACTTTGATATAACTTACCTTGAAGTGCGTGAGCGGCCTTCCGTCCTGACTACTGTCCGTGCACTAAAGATGGCAGACGCGACCGAGCTACCGGGATTACAGGGCGGGGGGAGGGCTAGCCTGTCGTAAACAAACGTGTCCGGTTTACCCCGCGTCCGGATTCACCCCATCCTCCCCTACCCTATTTTGAATGCAAAACAGTTCTCTAGTTACAGCAATAAAATATCTATAATTTGCAGAGTCACATTGAAGTAAAGGTTTTCTGTAATATTCCTTGAGTGCTGTTATCGTCTACATCTCAACCAATCGCTCTCAATAGTTGTTATTAATTAATTGTACGGTGTGCGGTGGGTTGATCGGTTCGTTACAGTATGTCGGTCATTTTATACGGTTTTGATAATCACTAGTTCTATGCGTTGGTGCCGGGGAATAGGTATTCGGTACAAATGACATGTTGGTATATCTGAAAGACAGTGCGGTACGTATGTTTATCGAAGATTTTTGTACGTAATATTCGAATCATATTCACGGTTCACTTTTTTAGAGGCGACCATCTCAGTCCTCAGGGGTAGCAACGCATCTGTGACCGAATTGGAACAAGACTCACACTAATCATTACTAACTGGACAATACTAATATTAACTAACAGGACTAACTATCACTAATAGTCCCTGTCCTCACACTTATTAACAAACTAACCAACTAACATTCTAACACCATCTACTAATTGGACTAACCACCCTAATCCCTAAATTGGGTCTTGTTCTAAGTCGGTCACAATTGCCATGGGCGGCAGCGGAAGGGTGGTGCTGCATGCTCGTTTGCTACCTTAATTCAATAAAAAAAAAAAAAATATATAAACTCAATTTTATATTTATAAACACTTATTATTGTTTGGTTTTTAATCTGATAATTAAATAAAAAATTTAAATACTTTTTAGTCATCAAAGTCGTGTGTTCTCTTCTCGAAGTCGTCACATAAGTATTTGACTTTATACTAATATTAGATTAGAATATTGTCATGCTTGTAATCTATTGGGGTTTTAATTAAAGGAAATATACTGCATTTGTATCGAATATCTGTTGTCCGGCAGTCGCCGAGCCCACCGCGTGTATAGATAAATGTACAGAGGTGCATATCAACATATATCACACGATATTATTGTTGTATGTTTATTAAATGTTGTTATACATATATGAACGTGGGGGCGGCAACTTTTCAGTAGCTCGAGAGAGAAATATTTATTTGAGGTGTAATTATGAGAAATATCGAAATTAATTAAAACATTTTCAGAAACTTTGAATTTAGTTGCTTTACTTGCAAGTGTCAATGAAAAAAGAAGCGCATCCTTAACTCAATACTTTAAAATTGCTGCCCCCCAATCTATAAGAAAAAAAAATAGTTAACGAATTAAATAAACCCGTTTTGTAACGATACCTGAAAACGTTAACATTGATCAATTTGAACTATTCCGAATGAACGATATTTTTTTAATTGAGGAATGAATGCAAGTTTGTATGCTCAGTTTTTTTACATTCCGTTCTTTACTTCGAATATTTCCTCACCGAAAGGCTTTGGCATTTTAACCCTAAACTTTGAAACACAAGTGAAAAGTATTTTGTCTTCATATATTATATTATGCATATCAACAATATGTAAAAAGATATAATATTTTTTGTTAAGAAATTATGCTAGATTATATTTTATTAATTTTAGTTTCCTCACGTGCACTAATTGAAATTATTCAGTTTAATGATTATGATATTCTTATGATTAACAAATATATTAACATGTAGCTATTTATGTTTGTTCATTAATGTAATATTATTAATCAATGTCCTATTTTCAAAGTATTGCATGCTCAACATTGTGAACGTAAATCTAACATTTATCAGTAGATATGAATCGAAGATAAGCATCAAAGTTAGTTCTGTACAGATAATATATAAATCATGTAAAGCTAAACATTCCGTGAAATGGAACGCAATTCTCTTATGAAATCGCGCTATTTTATCATTTTAAGTTGTCTTTACAGAGGATTATAATAGTCCTATCCTAATTTAATTAATGTATATGTAGACCTTCAATCAGTTGGTTGCGCATTTCATTTTGCCACAGAACCGTAGCAGTTGTTGACGTAGCTCCGATACTATATTGAACTAGGATAGATTAATTTTGTACCCGCTTCGACTCGTATGTAATTAGTTAACGGTTGGACGACCGACGCGACGGTCAGTTGTCCGTCAAATAAATTATAACATTCACACTTGTACATACATGGTATTAGACACACACTGGGATGACGTAATAGAACTTTTTCTGATAAAAAGTGTTGCCATGTATTGACAAACTCTAATGGCGCTTATTGCTACTTATCCATGGCAATATATCAATATATACTTACAATGGTTCTTTAAAAGGTAGACAAAACACTAATGTGTATCTTTCCAAAATTTCGATAAACGTAGCTTGGCCGTGTTGTGACAATATTTTGTACATTGTGGATTCACCTTTTTATTTGTTACTGGCAACACTTGTTTATGGTATAACGTCGTCGACCCGTGTATGTGTGATTTCGGTAGTTTCTTCGATATTACCGCCAAATTTCATTGGTTTGCGAAAAATTGTGATTTTGGATTATGTTATGATTATGCTATGTTGAATTCACTCATTAACAATTATCATATTTAGTGCAGATAAGCGTATACCGGATGACTTTCCCCTACAATTTCACCATTTCGCTACAAAATGAAATATCAAAATCTTGTCAAAATGTAAGAAAAAGTAAGGAAGTTTGAATTATGCGATAATATCGAAAGTATCTACCATAAGGATAAAAAAATAATTTTATACTATAGAAATTAATTGATCGATTGAATTGAGTCGATTATAATCCAATTACTAAATGTGTAGTGTCAAACGTTTAGAGTAAAATTAAGTGTTAACACATGCTAGACACTAATTGTACAGCAATCGGTTTGAAAACACACTTTAAATGTGTATTATTATCACTATATTTTTGTGTACTTAAAAAGTTGTCATCCGTAAAGTTTGTTTTATGTAACGCATCACACGGTATTGTATTTTTTTTTATTAATTTTTAACAGACTGTGAGATTTTCTTCAATATTTTAGATAATTCAGTGTTTAGATTCGTTTCTTTGATACAATCATGTATTAGCATGATGAACATTTTTAAATATTATTATAGCACAGCGTGACTTAAACCCGCACTTAAGTCACAGTTTTCAGTGGCGTAAGTACCTAGTTCATTTTTACATGGCAAATGACGCCAACTTCACGCCGTTCAAAAATGAATTACTTATTAAAAATTGCGAAGGTAGAAATTAAAAAATATATAACATGAGGGTACTTTATGACATTGAGTGACGCAAACGCGAAGGTAGAAATTAAAAAATATATAACATGAGGGTACTTTATGACATTGAGTGACGCAAACCCGCGTCAAACCCGCACCACAGGTTAGAAAATAGTCACCATGTATGCCTGCACTTATAATTATCTATACTGTGCTTTAGTCATATTTATCTTTACTGCTTTTTAAACTAATTCAGTTGAAGTATGTTTTGTGTATTGTAGGTAGGAACCTATGTGTGAAATTGTTGGTGAAAACTGTTACTTTATCATATTTTAATGGGAAATATTATTGAGCAAACAAATAACCTACTTACTCATACTTACACATAAAGGGTAAAGGACACTGTTTGGTGAAATCAGCGAAAAAATATTTCATAATTAGTTATCTTATCTTCTCAAATTGTTGGTTCAGTATACTTACTTACTAAACTAGTGCTTAATACGGGTTATGTAAGAATTTACATATGTTAGATTCTCCTAAATACAGTTTTATGTTGTACAAAACTTGAATATAAACATTAATAACTTCGTAATAATTCCTTTCAGGAGGCTTTGTCATTATTTTTTTATCTGTCTCTTCATGTTTCGAACACTTTGTAATTCTCTTTCGCACAATAAAATTACTGTGACAACCCTAGCGCAGCTACTTCGGAAACAATAAACAATAGGGGCCATAAACATGTCGAGTCAACAATAGAACAATAGCGCGCTTGCCCGTCTCAAACGTACGCACGACGCTTCGACCATTACGGCAATAGTCATACGGGCGAAAGTCGGTTGCAAGGAACGTTCTCGAATCTTGTTCGAAGCGGGTCCGGACTTAACAGGAATGTTCTGGATTGCCATGAATGGTGCGTGAGTGGTATAAAAAGGGGCGATCGGTCAAGTGCGGACATTCTAGTTTCGGAAGCGAAACCAGGAAGATACCAGCGATACCTACGAGCGATACCAGTGAGAAGTGAAGTGATTTCTACGAGCGATACAGTGTTCGACGAGTGTGTTTACGAGTACCTACGTGCATAGTGTTGTGGTGTGTATTGTGTACAGTTTGTAATTGTGTATCTACGAGTACAATAAAGTCTTTGTGGTACATTTTGGCATTTTCTCGAACCCCATACTCCTGACACGTAACATTACATTATCATCATCGCAACTCAAAAATCTTTATGAAATTAAAGCATCAAATTATAACTTTTATTTATTATAACTACAATAAAGCGGGTTTATGTCACTCGTGCTATAAAATAATATACGATACTCGTTCGTAAAGTTGCATTTTTGAACGGCGTATATCGCACTCGCTTCGCTCGTGCGCTAACTTCACGCCGTTCAAAAATGGGCAACTTTACGCACCGTATCGTAATGTACTATTATTTTTAATGATTAAGAATTGAAAATATTTTAATTTTTACCAGTTATATCAGGCCGCGTTGATTATTCCTTATGAAATAGTATTTTTTTTGGTCTGAGCGCATTTATGCCATTCCTGTATTGAGAAATTGTTGTGAACGAGGCAGCTTTTTATGAAGGTTGATAGTAAAAATTATATCGCGATGACATTGACAGGTGTCATGTTTGTTCACAAAACTCATACCGGTATCGACGATCTCATTTGTGATCAATTTCAAATAGTACTGAAGTTGGATAAACGATTGTGAGTGCATATTAGATACTGCGTACCTTTTTTAAATATACCGGTATTAGTTTGTGGAGTGGAGTAACTTGTGGTCTGAATGTTGACTCCTGTGTCAAATCTCTTGGACCGATATAATTTTTACTAGCAACTCGTTTGAAGTTATACATGTATTTTATATTTTAAGCTGTACAGTCGCGCGCAATGCCGTTAGATATTGTTGGAGGGACCAAGCTCTATTGACTTGTATTTTCTTGCTGCCAACGTGCCAAAATATTTATTATATTGTGACATCTTATTGATGCACATTTCGTAAATTTCTAAATTAAACATTACTGTAAGAAAAATATCATTTGCATTACAGTAATTTAGGTATTTTTACACAAATATTATTCACAGAAAAGTCTGTTTTTTAATTTTGGTAAAAGTTAAAGACGGCCAAAGTTAAAATTAAGCTTATTGAATAATTTTTAAACTGAAAGATAAAAACATGGAGCATTCCAATAAAATATATCTGAGAGCATTGCGCGCGACGGATTTAGAGTGCTTATGTAATATTTGGTGCCTTCACATTGTTTTAACCTGTTTAAGGTCACCCTTGGAGGTTTTCAAGGTCACCGTATTCTATCGAGTAGGTTTACTTTCCACGACACGTCTACTAATCTACCGGGCCCTCACTGGCCCGGTTGAAATGTCCACACTGTGTAATTTAGAGTTGTAAAGAACTCGAGTCTTTGAGTCCTAAATTTTGAACTCGGTGACAGTTTTCACGACTCGAGTCTTAACCGTAAGACTCTTAAGACTAGAGAACTCAAGTCTATATGAGCTCTTGAACTCGAGACTCGAGACTCGAGTCTTCTTTAGCGCTCGAGTCCTTTTTACGCGGCGAGTCGCGCTCGAGTTCTTTTCCGCTTGGAGTCTTTCTGTTTAAAGCAGCCAATGAAAGGTTACTTTTGTGAGATATAATTATGTGTAACCAGAAGGCGATGTCGAAAAATATTATTATATTGGTATAGAAGTATAGATATTGTAGGATTTGATGAATAAAAGCTATTGATGTAGTAAACTCTTTATTCAAGTCGATAAGATTAGCTAGCTAGTTGAGAGCACACGCGACGCGGGCGACAATTGTTTGTGCACTGAAGTAAAAATTATAATTCCACGCGCGGTGCCCGAAATTGCTTACGCTACAAAATGCATTATGTACGGTGTTAGCCCGTACATGCTCCCAGGGGAGAGAAAATAGCTTAAAATGTAAGATAATACAAAAAATAAAAGATAAGTAGTAAAACTAAGAAACAAAGACAAATTAAAACGACGACTATTCATAATTACGTGTCTATAAGCTCACTCAAACACTCGTTTACGCGGATCAGGCACGGTGCCTTGATCCCGTTTCCGCGCACTCTCACTTATTTCACTGTAAACTACACAATCATTGCACTTTGCACTCTCACTGCTGCCTTGACTGGTCGCGGCGACGGCGTTCCTGACGCCCGTCACTTGCTGCGGCTGCTCCTGCGACCGTATGCCGGCCACATGCCAGCGTCGCCTCACTCGCCTCCACAGCAGGATCGTTCCGGCGATGCTCACCCCCACAAGCAATATATAAATTACCACATAGTGGTGGATGTCATGCATGGACACTTGCATGTCCGCTAGATCCGCTTCTTCCTTTTCGTGCTGAATGCTCGCGTAGATTTTAGATAAATTTGCTTCTCTACTTTCGGCATCGGAGTCTTTCATGTCACGCAGCGAAATTGATAAGTTGATAAGGTGATTTATTGGCGGTACATCCGTAACGATAACCTCGGGCCTTATATGTAAGGTATCAGGTTGCCGAAGTTTATGGGAATAGAGAATAGTGTCGTCCGTCTTTATCATGCACTCACCAGAAGTAGCTATGCCGGCGCGTGACAGTCGGTAAGAGGTAACTTGACCTACTCCACAATGCACTCGCACAGTGCATTGATCGCAGCAAAAGTACAGGTAGGTATTCAATTTATTTAGATTGACCCACCTGTTATTACATGGAGCTGTGGCCACTTGGCACGAGGATCTTGCATCGTCAGCTGGTTCACATAAATCGTGGTCTGCTCTAAGCTGCTTAATAGGAGATTGTAGGTAACATAAGTAAGTATTTAATTCATAAGTTAAGCATTCACTTACTTGTCGGTCGGTAACAACAATATAAGTGTCCTTTCGTAAGTTGATCGCCACGTACTTTGATTTTGGTATTAATGTTATCATTTTATTATTTTCAGCAACTCGTGGTATCGGAATAAGTTCATATAGTTCATAGGTATCTCTGTTTATTAGGGGAATTCGTATTTCGAATAATAGATATTCTTTTAACATTCTTGTTTTAACTTTTAGTAAAGAATAGATGTTACGAAGATCGCTGTGGATATTTTCAACGGGTAAATTGAGATCAGACGGTAGCTGTGTAGAAATGATGCTAAGTTCATGTAGTAGTTGTTCGGGAGTGATGAGATGGAAATTAAATTTACCATGGTAGATATCAGTTATCTGATCTAGTAGCATACCTTGGATCTCTCTTAGATTATTTAACATGTTACTGGCTGCCAGTGCTCCAAGGGAAATGTCATTTATGAGATTATTTTGATCGACTTGGCTAGCCAGGTTTGTAATTGCTTCGCTGAGGGTATTTAAGTTTTGGTGTATAGCTTCGTGTTGCTTGCTCATCGTTTCTTCAGCGCGTTTAAGTAGATTATATTCCGCTTCTACAATCGATGTCTGGTTTTTCCACAATCTTGTTAAATATTGTTGATTAGTGCGAATTTGAGATATGTCTCGCTGGTATTGCTCGGCAAACCTCTCATCCAATACACCAAATAGATAATTAGATACATAACCCACTCCATTGATGAGACCGCGACGCTGTCTAGGCTGCCCACCAGTATGCTGTGTGAGCAACATCTCGTTATAATATTGTAATTCAGTATAGCCATGACGTAGTTGCGTGAGTAGTACACCACAATGTGACGTGTAATTTGATAATACACATGTTCGGTTCAGATGTTTTATATATTTATGTAATGCAAATGTTCCTTGCCAGAAGGGTTCTAACTCATAGTACACCACCAGTTTCCACTCATCTTGAACAAATTGTAGATTAGAGATCTTATCGAAATATAGGCTTTGATTTCGCTCGAGTTGATTCACATGGAAGTTGTCAGCCAGTGAACTTGTAAAAACATTCATAAACAAGATTATGTATAATAAAATTGCTATAATGCTCGCAGGTTTTGATTTTTTCACACCAGTTATAGCAGCGGAGGTTGTTACCTTGGGTTCCACTGTTTCTAATTGTTGCACAGGTAGTCTCGATAATTTTAATACTGGCCTCTTCATGTAACCACTCTTTGTTTTCAGGGTGACAACTCTTACAATGTCATCGCTGCCGGGATGTAACTCCACAACTCTTCCCATTGACCATTTTCCAGGTGGTAGGAGGTCCTCGTGGATACATACAATATCACCGATCTTAACGTTCGGTTGTGGTTTTAGCCACTTGCTTCTTACTGTCATTTGAGTTAGGTATTCTGTTTTCCATCTTTTCCAGATATCTTCTAATAATTTCCGAATCAGTTGCCACCTAGTTCTTGCATCCTTCTCGGTTTCTATTACCGTCAAATCTCCTCGGCAAGTCAAAAAATGAGCCGGCGTCAACACATCGAGGTCTTCGGGATCTTCGGTCAGCGCGCATAATGGCCTCGAGTTCAGACATGCTTCAATCTGAGCTAGTAGTGTTGAGTACTCCTCGAAGGTAAGCTTTTGGTCCCCGATCACTGGTTTCAAATGACTCTTTATGCTACGTATTCCCCTCTCTATTAGCCCTGAGGCGCTCGGCCAGCGTGGTGCTTGAAAATGCCACTCTATGTTCATCCCTGTGATTTCCTTCAAAAAATTATTGTCCACGATTTGTGCCAGCTCAAAATATTCTTCTTGTAAGTTCCGGTTTCCTTTTATAAAATTGGTGCCGTTATCGCTATACATATGGTGTGGCGCGCCACGTCTGGCCGCCATCCTCCTCAACGCAGATAGAAATGCTGTGCTTGATAAATCGGAAACAAGTTCAATGTGTACCGCCTTGGTAACCATACAGACGAATAGTACAATATATCCTTTCGTGGTCCTAATACCCCTACCACGGTTTGATTTTATATCCACGAATCCTGTTAAATCCACCCCTGTGTGATAAAAGGGTGGGGCTTGCGTCGTTCTTGATTCAGGAAGAGTACCCATTAATTGGTATTGAAGCTGAGGATTATGCTTCCTACAAGTGACACAGTTTCTGAGTTGCTTCTTAACCTTTCTATTTCCTCCTAGAATCCAATACTTCTGTCTAATCCACGTAGCTGTTAGTCGAGCCCCACCGTGAAAGGTTTGTTTGTGTGCTTCATCAATTATTAACGTTGTCAAACGGTGGTTATGTGGTAATATAGCTGGGTGTTTAGTTTCTAGTTTCAACTGAGACTTTCCTAGCCTACCACCGACCTTCAAAATACCGTCCTGGTCTATAAAAGGATTTAGATTTAATAACTTGCTATTCGATTTGACAATATTATGCTTGCTTAGGTTATTTATATCATCGCTAAATTCATAAGATTGCACGTGTTTTATAATAAGTAGTTTTGCTTTGTTTAATTCTTGCAACGTAAGGTATGATGGTAATTGTTTACGATTCGAGTTCATCGCTCGCTGGATCCATGCAACAATGGAAATTATTTTTGTTATGGAACTGTGTCTCAGTAAGAGTTCATTAATTATTGTGGGTTCCGTAGGCTCAGTTTGGATGACGTTCGCTTGCTTCACTCGTATTTCTATATCCGTTGTATATATTTGTTGCTCCTTTTTTTGTTCATATGACGTCAGCCAGACCGGTCCTTCCCACCAAAGTTTGTTTTCACACAACTGTGAAGCTAACTGACCCCGGCTTGCACAGTCGGCGGGGTTTTCCGTAGATCTTACGTAACTCCAACAATGTTTAGGCATTATCGGAGTAATGAGTTTTACTCGATTGCTTATAAATGGCTTCCACCTTCCCGGATCACCGTGTAACCATCCCAAAACTACTTTTGAATCACACCATCCAAAAACTTCAATTTGATAGTTTGATAATGTTCGTAAAATTTTTGTCATTAGTTTGGATAATAATTGAGCACCGCTGAGCTCTAACCTTGGTAATGTGATAGCCTTTGTTAACGGTACGAGTTTTGTTTTGGCCGCTACTAACACTATCGATACTTTATTTTTATTTTGAATTCGCGCGTAAACCACACATGCATAGGCTCTCAATGATGCGTCACAGAATCCGTGCAATTGGATGGAACCCTCCTTGCAGCTTCCAATCCATCTCGGTACCTTACAATTCTCAATGTTATGTATGTCCTTTCTTAGCTTGATCCAATTTGCATATATATCATCAGATACCGGGTCGTTCCAGTCCAAACCGGCCTTCCAAACCTCTTGGAATAATAGTTTTAAATTCGTGACAACTGGAGATAGCCATCCAAGTGGGTCAAATAATTTCGAAATCTCGCTTAATAAGATTCGTTTAGTCGGCTTCGACGTTATATTATCGTTTAATTGATGTTTAAAGGTAAATGAATCCTCATTGATATTCCACGTTAAGCCCAGTGTTTTAGTACCCTCTAATTTAAAGTTAAACTGAATATTTGACCGTTTATGTTCTTCTCCAACACCTTCAAGGATATCCTCATGATTCGAAGCCCATTTTCGAAATGTACATCCTCCTGATTCGATTAATCTGTTTAGATCTGTAACTAATTGCTGACTTTCTTTTATTGAGTGGGCCCCAGATAAAAGATCGTCCATAAAGAGATCTTCTTCTAGCACTTTACTAGCTTCTGGAAATCTTTTTCGCTCATCTTCCGCTAGTTGTTTCAACGTCATCATTGCTAAAAATGGTGCTGCTTTCGTTCCATAAGTTACCGTTTTTAACTGATATGTCTTCAGTTGCTCATTCAATGAATCCCGCCAAATAATTTTTTGATAAATCTGATCTGCTTCGTTTACCATAATTTGGCGGTACATCTTCTCAATATCAGCTGTAACCACATATCGGTACTGTCTCCACTTTATAATTAATGACTGAAGATCCTTTTGCAAGTTCGGTCCGCGTAGCATGACGTCATTAAGGCTCACTCCCGTAGACGTCTTAGCGGATGCATTGAATACTACTCTAAACTTATTAGCGTTGCTATCACTAGCTTGCTGAACGCAGTGATGAGGTAGGTAGCAACCCTGCGTGGCCAGTGCTTCATCATGACATTGCTTCATATGACCCAAATCTCTGTATTCAGAAATGAAGTCCTTGTATTGGCTTGCTAGCTGTGGCTGTCGTATTAATTTTTTCTCCAGGTTGACAAATTGAGCTATTGCTTTATTTTTTGACAACCCTAATGTATGTAAGTCATCTGTTTTCATCGGTAATCTGACTACGTACCTACCATCGCTCTGGCGTTCCGTAGTCGCTTTGTAAAACCTAACGCATTCCTCATCCTCGTATGATAAATTAGAGCTCTCCTCGATGTCCTCTATTTCCCAAAATTGCTTTATATCCTCAATATTATTTAATACTACATTACAATGAAAAGTTTTCGTCATACTTTCGCATAAAATCCACCCCAGCTGAGTTTGTTGTCCAATAGGTAATGAGCTATCTTCTCCTTTTACGATACCGCCTAACATGATTATGGAATATATATCTGCCCCAAATAATAGATCCACACGACGACTGATGTTGAATTCTGGATCCGCTAGCTGGATCCCTTTTATGTGTGACCATGAGGGCTTGTTAAAAGATTGCGTGGGAAGATTTTTGATTAAATCATTCATTACAAGTACTTCAGTATTAAAAGAAAACTCGTTACAAAGAGACGAACATTCTATATTCATCATGCCTCTGCTGTTGCTAGGCTTCTGTCCTATACCAAAAACTACCCCACTACAACCCCGACGTTTTAATCCTAACATCTGAGCTGCATTTTCGGTAATCAAAGATATTTGCGACCCCTGGTCTATTAGGGCGCGCATTGTAAGCTTCGCACCGTTTGCTGCGGTGACGTATACCAAGGCTGTTGCTAGAAGAACCTGCGATTCATCCCCTTGAGATACATTACTAGTTACGGCCACGTGGTTGGTCGTTTCAAAAGAGGTCGATGGCATGGCTTGTATGCATGCCTCGTGTAATAATGTGTGGTGTTTGCATTTACAATTGCGACACCTTTTAGTCGAAGTACATTCCTTTCCATTATGATCGAATAAGCAGTTTTTGCATATGTTCAATTGGTTCACCGTTTTAAGTTTTAAGTTATGCGGCATGTTAATAAAATTTTTGCATTGATATATTAAGTGATCAGAATGCTTACAAAGAAGACATTTGAAACCGCATCCGCTTGCTGTTGGTTTCCAGGCGGGTTTTGTATTGTTATAAGACACAAAATTCCTTTGGTTATAATTATTTGAAGTAAAGTTATGAGATTTTAGGTTATTGTAATTTGGTTTAGATATGTTTGTTCTAGGTGTAGGTTGTTCCTGTTTTCTCCGGGATGCTTCTAAGGTGGTAAATTTAAATTCTAGAAAAGTCATGAAGTCCTGTAAGTTAGGTAGTTCTCTAGGGTTTTTTACAGACTCAATATAGTCGGAATAGGTATTCGAGTCTAGCTTTTGCGATAACAAATAAACTAAGATAGGATCCCATGTTCCAATATCAATACCGAGGTTCTTGATCGCGTTTAAATTTTCTACGATAGAGTCATGAAGTTTCTTGATGTGAACTACAGATGGTTGTTGAGAATTGGGCAAATTTAATAGAAGACTCACGTGAGATGTAAAGATTTGTTTTTTGTTATTATACCGGTTATTTAAGATCTCCCAACAAACAGAGTAATTATCGGAACTAACCGGCATATGACGGATCAATGACTCCGCTTCGCCCCTTAGCTTGCTTTTTAAAAACTGCATCTTCTGTGCGCAAGATAATGATGGATTATTATGGACTGCTTCAAAAAATAAATCCTTAAATGAGGTCCATTGATTATAACTACCTGTGAACGTTGGTATGTCCATTACTGGCGTAGACTTCTCTCTATGAGACACTGCCCACATCTTCTTGTTTATGCTTTTTTTTAAGTTAGAGTAAGTTTGTTCATGCATGCCAAATACTCCCTGATAAGGTGATTCCTCACCATCCAACTCCGCTTCAATTTCCCAATGAAGAGCGTCTATTACAGACCAACGAGACTCTAAACTTTTCAAAGTATCCTCGAACTCCCATTTTTCATTAATATCATCCACCTGAATATTTGCTACCGTCCTAACGAAAGCTCTAAAATTTACGTACTGTTTTCGTAACATATCATCACATCTACTAGTGACTCCCCGAGATACCTGTTGCTGCTGTTGTGTCGAGGCTCCCACGGGCTGCTGCCCGGCCCCGGCCACCGGCTGGTTTCCCTCCGGGTGATCTTGAGCATCTTCGCTCTCTGCTTGCTTTGACTCAGTTTGAAAAGTTACCTGCTCAGCCGATCCTGTCGCTACCAACGGCATCAGCTGATCTAGATGCTTTACTATCATCTCCTTTACTTGCTTGTAAGACGACGTGGTGCGAATAAATTCCCCATTGATATGATAAGGTTCGTAACGGATATCGTACCTTGATAGCAGTAGATGATTGCTCTCAAACTCCCTCCAATAAGACTCCAAGGTCTCCAGTTTTCGTTTAAGATACACAGCGTTCGCTTTTCTCTCCTTTCCATCTTTCATAAAATTTATGCCTAATGAACGGATGGCACTAATTAATTCGTTTTGTTTTGCTATTAAGGCCTCCATTGCTAGATGCTTGCTATCCTGCTTAATATAGTTATATAATCAAAGAAGAAGTAATCGGAAAGATCTTACTTGAATTTCGCTGCTGCTGCTTGCCTTTATAATGTAATTTGATCCTTGGCACTGCAATCCAAGTTCTGCTAGTCACTCCGCACAAAAGAACTAGGGTCCCGTCTGTACGGAGACTCGAAGGACCATGTAGGATTTGATGAATAAAAGCTATTGATGTAGTAAACTCTTTATTCAAGTCGATAAGATTAGCTAGCTAGTTGAGAGCACACGCGACGCGGGCGACAATTGTTTGTGCACTGAAGTAAAAATTATAATTCCACGCGCGGTGCCCGAAATTGCTTACGCTACAAAATGCATTATGTACGGTGTTAGCCCGTACAGATATAAATTCTAAATAAATCACTGTCAGCATTTCGAAGAACAGTATGAAGAAGACTCGAGCTCTTTTAAGACTCGAGCTCTTTAAGACTCGAGCTCTTTTTAAGACTCGAGCTCTTTTTAAGACTCGAGTTCAATTTTGGCGCTCGAGTCTTCATGATAGGACTGAAGCTCGGCTCGACTCGAGACTCCGAGTTCTGTTAGTTCACTGAGTCCTAGAAAATTGAGCCGAGTCTATCGAATTAAGACTAAAAGACTCGAGTCCTTTACAACACTTGTGTATTAATTCCATTTTGTAAGTTATTCCCATTGAAAACTTCCTGTTACACTTCCTGTTAAATCTATTTAATTCTTCAATTATTCACACCTTAATTAGTTTTTGCTAAGTATTGATTAAGAGGTTTTTATTAGATGTGATGTGTACAGGCAAGTAATTACACATTGGTAAACACAATCTTTAACTATGATCCCCTAAAACGGTTGGAATACTTGACTGACAGCATTTTAATTTATCTGAAACCATCTTGATATAATCTATGCACCAACGTATGGACATCTCAATGTAAATATGTTAATTTCCTAATCGTTCTTCCAATTTATTATCTTTTATAGTAGAAGAGATTTGAAAGCAATAATTACAATTTAAATTATATTTGTAGTTGATTTATTAGATGAGTTTATTTTATTAGATCGTGGTATTAAGTTGTGTTCCACCATCATAATTCGCACAATATTATTATCGCAGTAAGGAACCTTGTGTACTAATATATAAATATGATGTATGTATATCCATGACGTCGGGTGGGTTACTGACTCGCGTTGTCTAGAAACGAGGTTTAGTAACGGACGCGACGTTGGTCTAAATTTAAATGAAAATTAATGTACCTTATGTATATAGGATTTCAGGGAATATAATATTGATTGTGGACTCCTGGCGGAGATACATATATCGAGCTGGCTACGGCGTGGGCGGATGTATTAATAAACGTAATTATAATTATTTTACGTGTTATTATTTAAAAACCTAAAGATGCGTTTGACCTTATCTGTCCAAGAATATGGATTTATTTTCAATAGTTGAACTGATTATTTGTTGATTGTGCTGTAAATCAAGCTGTGAAATGAGTGACCAAGAACTGTGTGTTATTCTTGAAGCAATAGAAGGCTTCTACACTTTATTTCACACTAGCTGTTGCCCGCGGCTCCGCCCGCGTGGAACTCAGTGTGTCACAAAGTTATTCCACAGGGCCGCGACCCGTCCACCCACTAGCTTCACCCACCAGTGGGTGCACGGGGAATTTCTATTTCCCCGTGCACCCACTGTAGCCTTATGTA
Source organism: Hesperia comma (assembly GCA_905404135.1). Taxonomy (NCBI): domain Eukaryota; kingdom Metazoa; phylum Arthropoda; class Insecta; order Lepidoptera; family Hesperiidae; genus Hesperia; species Hesperia comma. The sequence goes on along the minus strand of FR990013.1, from coordinate 13,225,127 downwards.
TAAGGCAGGAAAAATATATATCGATATGAATAATATTTTAACAATTCTTTAGTATGGTATATGTAATACAATAAACAAAACAACACATTTAAATTTTAATTTCCTGTAAGAATGTGAAACAGACGACCTAATTATTAGAGAGAATATATCCTACTAATATTATAAATAAGAAGGTTTGTATGTTTCTTTCATGAAGTTTCTTCATGGTTTGTTTGTTTGTTTGTTACTCCTTCAGGCTTCACGCAAAAACTGCCGAACCGATTTTCATGAAATTTTGCACACACGTAGAGGGTAACTTGGATTAACACATAGGACAGTTTTTATCCCGGAAGTCACGCGGGAACGAAATTTACAAACATATTAATATAAAACTAAAAAGTCTGTCTTCCCGGAAATCCCGCGGGATCGGGAGTTACTCGGATAAAACTCCTGCGCGTACGAAGTAGCGGGTTCAGCTATTAGGTACTGAATATTTTTCTCCAAGGAACATGGGACCAAAATGGAACGAAGAATTCTCCTGCACTAATCTCCCTTTCACTCTGTGTAGTGCATATACATATATCTATTAATTGTGTTCCTGAGTTTAGTGTGCGTTTAGTCCATAAAACATTTCCCAACAAAAGAATGACAAAGGAATCATATCCCGGGACTATTAATTGGGATCATGCATTCATGCAGGTTTTCCATTATAACTCATGTACCTAACTAACATTAGCAGTCGTATTTGCGATTTGAAAGTAGCCTTGAACAAAAAAAGATGAAATATAAAAATTAGCTATATCCTACAGGACCATTTTACAGGAATGAGGAGTATCCTACTTATGTCTTTAAATCTCGGTTATCTGTGCTTTTAATTTTGTGAAGAAGTTTTTGCTGCCATTAATTTTGGTCGCAGCCGTATGCAAAAGACATAATAATCATCTCCATGGCATCCTACAGGAATATTTTCTGGATAAAAACTATCCTATGTGTCAATCCAGGTTATCCTCTACGTGTGTGCCAAATTTTATGATTATTGGACCAGCACTTTTTGCATGTCGGAGTAATAGTCTAGTGCCAACAAAATAAATCAGATGACGCTGTGTATTAGTTGCATATAAGCTGAATCGCGGTATTAAGATATTTCCATATATTATTATGAGGATGGAATTCATTCCCAGTGTTATTTTTCCTTACATTGCCGTTTTTATCAAATTGCCTTTTGTTTAGAAGATTTATTAGGTGATTTTGGCTATTCTTACGGATTTGATATTTCTTTTTAGATTGGTATAGTTGCTTGCTTATGGTAATAGGCCTTTAACGCAAACTGCCTGACTAATCCATTAACGCACTGCCCTTACTACTGGACCGATCTGGCTGTATGACATGCAGATAGCCACTGTGATGTCCATCACCATCCGCCAAGAAGGGATTTTAAAAATTAATCCCCTAACGTGGTGAAATAGGGTGGTGAAGTTTAAACGAATTCCACGCGGGCCAAGCCGCGGACGGAAGCTAGATTGAAGTATAATTTCTTGAAACAAAGGGCAATTTATTACATTTAAACATCAACATTGCAATGGCCAGCTTATGCACGGGTGGCGATCCCACTGAATTGATATCGATATTTTCCCGCCATAATGCAGTGGGTGCACGGGGAAATAGAAATTCCCCGTGCACCCACTGGTGGGTGAAGCTAGTGGGTGGACGGGTCGCGGCCCACTCCACACATCTTAAGAACAGTTGATTTTTTACTACGTTTTAGTCATACCGTACAAAAATCCGTTATGTAGATCTTGAGAAAATCGATAAAAAGACTTTAAGATATAAACGTCGGGGTTTTTTCATTCCAAACTATTATATTTTTAAACTACATTGGTAGTTTTTCATTCGGGTGCCAAAACATAAAGACCAGCTAAAGCGATGCTGACCCTCGAAAAAGCAACATAAAGTTGATCATAAGAAAAAAAGCCGGTTCGATTCCCGATATATGTATAGATATCCCGATATATAGATATTAATGAGCCCGCGACTTCATTCGCTCATGGAAGCTTTTCCCGCGTAAATCTCGATCCCGCGGGAAGTCCGGAACAAAAAGTAGCTTATATAATGCTCCATAACCTCCTCTACCTCCCACTGAAAGTCCCATAAACATCTGAACCCACGACCTCATTCCCGGGTATGAGTTTTTACCGCGTGAATCCTAATCCCGCGGGAATTCAGGGATAAACAGTACCCTATCTATAATATGTTGCTTCAAAACTTCCTCAATCTCCTAGTAAAGGTCGCATAAAAATTTAAGCCCGCAACTACGCGCAGGAGTTTATTCCGCGTAACTCCAGATCCCGCGGGATTTCCGGGAAGACAGACTTGTTAGTTTTATATTAATGTTTGTTTAGAAGCTATTTATACCCCATACGCGAAGAAGGTTTTCCCGCGTAAATTCCGATCCCGCGGGATTTCTGGGATAAAAAATATCCTATATGTTAATCTAAGTTGCCCTCTATGTGTGTGCCAAATTTCATGAAAATCGGTTCAGTAGTTTTTGCGTGAAGGAGTAACAAACAAATACACAAACTTTCACATTTATAATATTAGTAGGAAGTAGGTTAGGATGGGTACGATGACACATTTCAAGTTAACACTGTAGTGAGGTGACCATGCACAATTAACCCTTTATAGGTCATAACTTTTTTTCTTGTGGAATTTAAAAATCTGATGTTTTTTAGAACTGTGACAGCCCTGGCGTACCTCGCCAAACAATAAACAATAGGGGCCATAAACATGTCGAGTCAACAATAGAACAATAGCGCGCTTGCCCGTCTCGAAAGTACGCACGACGCTTTGACCATTACGGCAATAGTCATACGGGCGAAAGTCGGTTGCAAGGAACGTACTCGAACTTTGTTCGAAGCGGGTCCGGACTTAGCGAGAAAGTTCTGGATTGGCGTGAATGGTGCGTGAGTGGTATAAAAAGGGGCGATCGGTCAAGTGCGGACATTCTAGTTTCGGAAGCGAAACCAGGAAGATACCAGCGATACCTACGAGCGATACAAGTGAGAAGTGAAGTGATTTCTACGAGCGATACAGTGTTCGACGAGTGTGTTTACGAGTACCTACGTGCAGAGTGTTTTAGTGTGTACTGCGTACGTTGTGTAATTTGTGTATCTACGAGTACAATAAAGTCTTTGTGGTACATTTTGGCATTTTCTCGAACCCATTACTCCTGACACGTAACAATTGGTGACAGAAGCGGAATGCCTGTTGTACCTCAAAGTGAAGAAGGGATTCGTACGCGACGGTAGACGGCATTGGATGCCGCGCGGATGGAGTCGCCGGGGCGTGACCGCATGGAAACGGAGACCACCGCTGGACCACCGACTACATCAGCTGCATCAGTACCGACACCGAGTGCATTCGATATGGCCGCCTTACTAGCAGCCATGGAAAGCATACAGCGGAGCCAGCGCGAATCGATGGAGAGCCAACGCGAAGCAATGAAGAGCCTGGAAAGTAAATTGGAGGGCCAGCGCGAAGCAATGGAGAGCCTGCGCGAAGACATGAAGTGCCAGCGCAAAACCATGGAGACAGGCCTAGAGACAATCGATGCAAAGCTGGATGGTTTCCAGGGTGATTTAAACGTAGTGAAGGAAGACCTAGAATTGGTAAAGGTGCGTACATCAGAGCACGACCAAGCCCTCAAAACCCATGACGCGTTAATCAACTCCCACGAAACTAGGCTCGTGGATTTGGATAACAAGTTGCAAAAAATGAAGGTTTTGGGCACGGCAGCAACCAGTCCATGCGCTGGGGCCCCGAAATTTAAGGTCCCAAGTTTCGACGGCACGACCTCGTGGACGGCGTTCAAGCACCAGTTCGAGGTAGTTGCAAGTGGGAATGGCTGGGAGGACGAGCACTCGTTGGCGGCACTCACCCTAGCTCTTCGAGGAGAAGCACTGCTGGTACTTGAGAACTTGCCCGCCGAGCGACGCACCTTGGAGTCCCTACTGAAGGCCCTAGAAGCTCGATACGGGGAAAAGCATCTCGAGCACGTGTACCGCGCGCAACTTAAAGACCGAGTACAGAAGTCGAGCGAAGGACTGCAGCAATGGGCTACGGAGATCGAGCGCCTCGTACGTCGAGCCTATGCTTCGAGTTCCACACCGGTAGAAGACAAAGTATTAGAGGCGTTTGTCAGCGGTATACGGGATCCCGAAGTGAGAGCAACAGTGCGCTTGGGTCATCACGCAACATTGCAAGCAGCTTTGGCGCATGCCCTTGAAGTAGAAGCAGTACGAAGCGACTGTAAAGGTTATAAGGTGCGCGAAGTCGTAGCGACGATTCAACCTCGTACTGGGCCTATCTGCTACGGATGCGGTGAACGAGGTCATATTAGGCTTAGCTGCCGGACGCGGAAACAACCGAAATCGGTGTGGAGGGATACGCAAGTGCAGGAACTAGAAGCCGCCGCCGCCGCTAAGAAGACTAACAAGCCTCCTACGAAGACCTCGACAGCTACCCAAGTCGACACCCAGGAGCTGCTAAAATTAAAAGGCGTCAGCGCCACGGGACGGGCAGCGGCTGGACTTCGTCGAGCCCCTACTGTTATAGTGTCACAAGCTTGTGACAGGAACAGCCTGGTAGCTACTGGTGAGATAAATGGCATACCTTGTCGATTTACGATTGACACAGGAGCATCGAAGTCCATCGTTCGACCGGAACTACTCAAGAGGACTATCATGTGGAAAAATGGACAACCATCATGCAATCTGCAGACAGCGACAGGCCAGCCAGTGACCGTCCTAGGAGTTACGGAAGCAAGACTGAAACTCGGAAGTAACATTTACACGCAGTCTGTTTTGGTAGCAAATATAACCGACGACTGCATTATCGGACTGGACTTCCTACGGATGTGTCCGTATATGTCCGCGATGTGTCGCTGTATAGTCGACATAGCGAAAGGAGTGTTAAGCTTCCAGGCTCAAGAAGTTTTCTTGGAGGGTTCATGTTCAGGAGCAGTGTACTGTTTGAGGACAGTGAAGCTGGCACCCAGATCGGAAACCTTGGTCCAGATTAGGTTTCCCGAAGAGATACAGCTGGATCGATGTGTCGTAATAGAAGATTATGGAGATCATCCTAGTTGGATCACGGCAAGGACACTGCTCATGACCAAACGTGACGCCAAATTAAAGGTCATCAATCTTAGCAGCACGCCGATATACCTCGCAAAGAATTCGGTTATCGGCCGATGTGAAACCGTGGACAGCTTGAGGAAGGTCCAAGAAAACTCAGACAAACCTCGATCAACGGACCACATGACATCTTTGCTGGAGGCGACAAGGAGGAATTTGAGCTCCGAAGAATATACTCAGGCAGCAAAGTTGTTAATGGACTACAAGGATATCTTTACCAGAGGAGATAGCGACCTGGGAAGAACAAATCTTGTCACTCACCCAATAGATACTGGTACAACCTTACCCATCAAGCAAAGACCAAGACGAGTACCATTGGCAAAGGAACACGAAGTTGCCGAAATGATTAAGGACATGGTGCGCGGCAAGGTCATCGAACCTTCAACTAGCCCTTGGTGTTCACCTGTGGTGCTCATGAAAAAGAAGGATGGCAGTACTAGATTCTGTGTTGACTACAGGATGCTTAACACCGTCACCAAGAAGGACAGCTACCCTCTGCCCCGGATTGACGACACGTTGGATATGCTTGGTGGCATGAAGTGGTTTTCGACGGTCGACCTGAAGAGTGGTTACTGGCAGGTAGAAGTACGGCCAGAAGACAAGGAGAAGACTGCCTTTACCACCGGAACCGGAAATGGCTTGTGGCAGTTTCGCGTAATGCCTTTTGGGCTATGTAACGCTCCTGCCACTTTTGAGCGTCTCATGGAGCGAGTGTTAGTCGGACTTTTTGGGGACGCTTGTCTGGTTTACCTCGATGACGTCATAGTCATGGGACGAAACTTTGTGGAACACAAGCGAAACCTAGAGAAGGTGTTCAAACGGTTCCGTGAGTCCAACCTCAAGCTTAATCCAAAGAAATGTGACTTCTTCAAGAAGGAAGTATCATTTTTGGGACACATAATATCGGACGAAGGTGTTCGAACTGATCCAGACAAGATAAGAGCCGTTCAAGAATGGCCAACACCAAAGAACAAGACTGATGTAAGAGCGTTCCTGGGGGTATGCGCCTGTTACCGTCGGTTTGTGAAGAATTTCTCCGAGATAGCCAAGCCGTTACATCGTCTCACGGAGGACAAAAGAATCTTCAGTTGGGATTCCGATTGCGAAGATGCGTTTGTTCGCTTAAAGGAACGTCTGTGCTCGGCTCCGATTCTTGGCTATCCCAGAAGGGAAGGGGGATTCATAGTAGACACGGACGCTAGCAATACTGGCATCGGAGGAGTATTATCCCAAGACCAGGACGGCCAGCAGGTGGTCATAGCGTACTTCAGCAAGACCCTTTCGAAACCTGAAAGGAATTATTGTGTGACTCGGCGTGAATTACTGGCTGTGGTGAAGACCCTTCAGCACTTCAGTAAATATCTGTTGGGACGCGAGTTCACGATAAGGACGGACCACGCCGCTCTTAGGTGGCTTCTGCAATTCAAGAACCCGGAAGGCCAGGTTGCGAGGTGGATCGAACAGCTTCAAGAGTTTAACTTCGTAATAGAGCATCGTAACGGAAGAGCTCATTCGAATGCCGATGCCCTATCACGACGCCCATGCTCCGAAGAATGTCGACATTGCATTAAGCATAAAGGGTAAAGGCTAAAGAAGAGGTCAGGGTGATAAGGATGCAGGACTTAGACGCGTCTTGGGGAACGGAGCAAGAAAGCCAAGCTCAGAAGGAAGACAAAGACCTCAGCCTGATCATGGAATGGAAAGCCAAAGGACAGAGGCCCCTGTGGAGTGATGTGTCAGCATCAAGCGCGACGACTAAGGCATACTGGGCTCAGTGGGACAGCCTTACACTAGAGAATGGCGTGCTTTACCGGATCTGGGAGTCACTCAATGGAAGGGAACGAACCCTGCAAATGGTTATCCCTAGAAGTAAAGTGGCTGATTTGCTGAAGCTCGTACACGATGGCACTTCTGGTGGGCACCTCGGCATCAAGAAGACCCTCGTAAAGATACGAGAACGCTTTTATTGGGTGCGGTGTCGAGAGGACGTTGAAGATTGGTGCAGAAAATGTACAGTGTGCGCTTCAGTGAAAAGGCCCCGCACTAGATCCAAAGGGAAACTACAGCTGTACAACGTCGGAGCCCCTTGGGAAAGAATCGCCATAGACGTTGCTGGGCCATTCCCTCAGACGGAAGACGGGAATAGACTCATCATAGTGGTTCAAGACTACTTCAGTAAATGGCCGGAAGCGTTTGCAACTCCGAACCAAGAGGCGAAGACCGTGGCCAAGAAACTTGTCCAGGAGGTAGTATGGCGCTTTGGTGTACCATTGGAGTTACACAGCGACCAAGGCAGGAACTTCGAGTCAACGTTATTCCAGGAGATGTGTGATCTTTTGGGAATAAATAAGACACGTACCACACTGGCGCATCCTCAATCTGACGGCATGGTGGAGAGATTCAACCAAACGTTGGAAAATCACTTGGCCAAGGTCGTCGAGGAACATCAGCGAGACTGGGATCGGTACATTCCTCTGTTCCTGATGTCATATCGGTCTGCCATACACGAGTCCACGGGATTTACACCCGCTAAAGTAAACTTCGGAAGAGAAATGCGTCTGCCGTTGGATTTGCTTACCGGAACACCGCTAGATGCCCCGAAACCAACCGTTGAATACATCGCGGACTTACGGAAACAATTGGACGAGACACATGATCTTGTAAGGGAGCAATGTCTGAAGACCAGCGAAAAGATGAAAACCCGCTACGATCGCGATGCTCGGAAACATGGTTTCAAGGAGGGAGATTCTGTATGGTTGCACAATCCACTGCGGAAGAAAGGGAAGTCTCCGAAGCTACAAGCACGATGGGAAGGCCCTTACACAGTTGTCACGAGGATTAATGACGTGACCTACCGAATCAGACAGGGGGACAGAAGAAAGCCGAAGATCGTGCACGTGGACAGATTGGCACCATTTCATGGATCGAATAATGCTCGGGATGAGCATGACTAAGAGGGGGGCAATGTGACAGCCCTGGCGTACCTCGCCAAACAATAAACAATAGGGGCCATAAACATGTCGAGTCAACAATAGAACAATAGCGCGCTTGCCCGTCTCGAAAGTACGCACGACGCTTCGACCATTACGGCAATAGTCATACGGGTGAAAGTCGGTTGCAAGGAACGTACTCGAACTTTGTTCGAAGCGGGTCCGGACTTAGCGAGAAAGTTCTGGATTGCCATGAATGGTGCGTGAGTGGTATAAAAAGGGGCGATCGGTCAAGTGCGGACATTCTAGTTTCGGAAGCGAAACCAGGAAGATACCAGCGATACCTACGAGCGATACAAGTGAGAAGTGAAGTGATTTCTACGAGCGATACAGTGTTCGACGAGTGTGTTTACGAGTACCTACGTGCAGAGTGTTTTAGTGTGTACTGCGTACGTTGTGTAATTTGTGTATCTACGAGTACAATAAAGTCTTTGTGGTACATTTTGGCATTTTCTCGAACCCATTACTCCTGACACGTAACAGAACTATGGGACGTCTAGGTATCCTTTGCTGACAATTTAAACTAGTAACACAACCCAGGTTTGCTTATTTGGGGAGGTTACATATGTGACCATGATCAATGACGTAATAAGATAGGTGGTTACATTTATGGCCATGATCGTTTGGAGGTAGTTATTCTCAAATTCAAAACAAAATAAAAATTCTTCTTTGTTGGGTACATTTATTGCGCCATTTATAATCAACCAGTAACAAATAATATTTGCAACAATTCATAAATAATAATGAGATCAAACTAATAAAAAAAATTATAATCAATAATGGCTCAATTATATGAATTTTCTTCACTGCCAGCCCTTCTACCACCTCCACCCCCGCTTCTTCTCCTGTCTACTCTTCCTCCTCTAGTCCTGGCTCCTCTCCCCTCCATTTTCCTCTAACACCCACTCCTCTAGTTCTAGTACCTCGATGAGTAGGCAAGAATGGAGATGAAGGCACTGGAGTTGCACTGGTTGGAGTTGGACTAATACTTGCTTGAGTGGTACCTGCTCGAGGTTCTTGACTTGACCAATACCTCCTTGATTTGATTGTCTCGTGTTGGTCGAGGTAGGCAAAGCACTAAAAGGCAAATCGTCTTCAGGATCAGAATCCCCCCAATATCTGACTTTCCTGCTTGATCCTCCGATAAACCTTCAAAAACTGGATAAACTCCTTCTCCCCCATTTTCTCCAAGTTCAAAAAACTCATCTAAAACAATGATCAAATCAAATAAGCTTAGTCAAAAACAAGTAAGAGCTAGGTACTCCGCCTGAATAGTATTTACGAGTTGTCGCGTATAAAAAATTGAGAAGGGATAAAAAAGCTATTTTGTGTGAATGTGTGTTAATTTAAATGTAATGTTGAACTGCAATTACTACAAGTATGGTAATCTGCCAAAAAAAATACGCGAACAAGTTAATTGTACCAAATCATAAAAAATAGAAAGTACCTAAGTACAAAGGAGTGTCCTTCAGCTCTCGATATATTATGCACTGGACCATTGGTTCAAGGACCTCTTGTTGTCTTACTCTGTGGGAAGTTTGTTTGAAATAAAAAGAATTAAATTCGGATAGTATTCACTATATTAAATATTCGCGATTACACGGCGATTCGTCCCGCAAATGAACAGGCATATGATGGAAGTTAGGTTAAGTACTAAATAAAAAAAATGTCCGCGTGGCGAATGGCATCGGTGCCTGAAATATTACGTCGCGCACTGATTCTACTGATTCTAGCCAGAATATATAATAAAGGTCAACTCACGCATGGTACCATGGACGGGAAGATAATCCACGCACTAGTAACTGCTCCCACGGGATCTCGGGTGCTATCATAGGCGCCGCCCGACGGCGTTCCGTGGCTTCGAAGCTCGAAGAAGCTGGTAGGAGTCACCTCCGGGTCGTCAGGGCAGGCGAGCTGGCGGAAGTCCGTGAGGCTCCACGTGGCGTGCGTGCGTGCATGCGCAGGTTAGGCACGTGGCGAGCGTGACCGTCGACACGGCAGAGGTGCTGGCAGAAGCTTGAGGTGCGTGCCGTCGTCTTTGGAATCGTCTACTGATCGGTGTGACCAGCAGACACAAGCGGAGCTAGCCCTACGCCCGGCGGCTGCATGTTCGAAGCAAGGCGTGCGTTGCGTGACGATGGCGGTCGCCGCGGTGAGGAGTCTCACCTGGTTCTCTCGACGTAACACGACGTCAGCACCGCGAGTGCAGATCGCGAACCGAGATTTCTGTCGTCTAGTTATAAAACCCGCTAAAACACTTTTAACAAAATTTTCAGGAAACAAAAAATAAATGTATACTTCAAATAGTTGTAACTTATAGGAAACCAATTTTGGTATAATAATATTGGTTATTCTTTAGTATCGGGCTGCACGATTTCCTGGACAAATTTGGCTTTAATCAATAGATATTGATGCCCCGAATCATAATCTAATTGCTTTTTGTGCGGAAATGCATCGTTTTTTTTTTTATCTTAATTTAAAGTTTTTAAGGTTATGTATAAAATTTTAAGACAAATATTGAGCGTATTTGGGTGATTTTGGCTTTAACTGATAGATATTGATGGCTCCAATCATAATATAATCGCATTTTGTGCGGAAATGCGTCGTTTTATTTTAATTTTATTTTTTAGTTGTTATTTTCAAAACATAACACAAATATTGAGCAGTTTACAGATCTACCTTCAAAGTTTAAAAATAAATCTTAAAAACGAGGGTATCCGTGATTTTTACGTTGTGCTATGTCAACTATAAATTCGTGCCGGCAATATAATAGGCTATAAAAAAAATGTCGAGGGAACCCCGCTGCGCGGGGTTCCCCTTTTTTTCTTGAATTAAATTGTCAACCTAACGAACCTAACCCAACCCGTCTGTTTGAAAAGTTACTTTTTGTTTCTTTAGAGGCGGGGGGCTTTGCCCCCCGCCACCCCCTATTCGGGGGCTTCGCCCCCGAAACCCCCCCGCCTTCCCTCCTTTTTAACGGATCTATAGCTCAATATTTGTCTTCAAATTTTATACATAACCTTAAAAACTTAAAATTAAGATTAAAAAAAAACTATGCATTTCCGCACAAAAAGCAATTAGATTATTATTCGGGGCATCAATACCTATTGATTAAAGCCAAATTTGTCCAGGAAATCGTGCAGCCCGATACTAAAGCCAACCCATAATATTATTTTCTTATCGTAGTGGAGTGCCGTAAGCTTTAAACCTCGGAATCCAGGGACTATGAATAAATCTTCGTAAAAACTGTCGGACTGTATTTCAAAATGGCCAAATAGAAAAGTTAAAAAAAATAATTTACCGATGTTTTTATTTTATTTTTTATCTTTGTTGGTAAGTTTGTGACCCCATAACTTCGTGTTGGATAAACCGATTTTGATGATTCTATATTTCCTCGAAAGCTGGGGCTTTAAGTTAGGTCCCGTAAGAATCCGGTCCGTCACAGTCCGTCAGACGAGTAGTTTATGAGTTATTTTTACGGGACTTAGCCTAAAGCAGCAGCTTTTGATTAAAAAAAGAATGATCAAAATCGGAACTCTAAGTAGTAAGATATGAGTTAACATACATACATAAAAATTATTAAGGATAATTCAAAAACTACTTGTCAGATGCCGCCTAAATTTATATGAGACCACAATGCAAGTACCAGCTTTCAAATAAAAAGAGAATCATAAAAATCTAAACACTCAGTAAAAAGTAAAAAAGTTAAAAACCATAAATACACACTACAAAACATCCTTACACATTATTTAAGTTAATTCGAAACTACTCGTCAGATGTTGCTCAATTTTATATGGGACTATACAAAAAGTACCAGCTTTCAAGGAAATAAAGAATCATCAAAATCGGTTTTTCCAACACAAAGTAATGGGTTCACAAACTTACCAACAAAGATAAAAAAAATAAAAAAAGATCCTTAATTTTTTAACTTTTCTATTTTATTACTATTTGTGCATTTTGAAATACAGTCCAACAGTTTTTATGAAGATTAATTCATAGGCCCTGGATTCAGAGGTTTGGCAATGTTATAAAATTATTTTCAGTACATTTTCACAGTATAAACAAAAAATCTTCAAGATACTCAATTTATACCTAATATTGTGAAATATTGAATTAAAATCGGGATTTGAAAAACCCCAAAACCATTAAAATCTACGTAGCCATATTATGAAGGACGAAAAAATCAATCACTTTGCAACATTTTGCATAACACTTTCAAACGCCATGCAAAAGTAGGTTTTTGTCCGATTTGTACGTAGCATTTTGCTTCCTTCATCGTGCGTCTCGCGACTTTGTTATATTGCATAACTTTTTTCGGGTATCTTTAGGATCACACTTTTGAATAAATAAATTGCAATAAATCACCTATTTTTATTTACTTTAAATGATAAAAAACCATGACTACCCTTCGACCGTTTACCAAAACCCGCCATACTGTTTGAGCTGTCACGTGACTCGAATGCCGTGCCGTGATTACTTCGTTCGTTTTTAGCGGATATTGAAACGAATCAATGCTATTTTAGCGGAGTTTGCAACGAATGTCCATTTTGAAATACGTTTTTTGAAAGGTTTAAGCAAGTTTTACTGTGAACTGTTTTGTTTATTTAGATAACAAGTATATAAGAATTATTTTGCAACCATTAGCTTAATTTTTATAGAATTCCATTTTAGCGGGTTTTGAAACTAGATGCCTCATTTACATCACGCGTGAGGCGCGTTACAACAAACTTGGTATCCAATCTACCACATTACTATACCAAAATGGCGTCAGGCAGCAGCGTGACCCCTTTACATGAGTCGGCGGTGAGCCAGGCGTGCGTCCTGGGCCCACACGAAATCCAGACTGCCGATCGCTAGCCGCGGGTCATGGATAGTCTATCCATCTATCTATCCATCGCTATCGTCATAGAAAACTAAAATAATGAATGGAAATTGATTAGTAAATCGTTATATCACGTGATCACACTATAGAAATAGAAAAGTCGTAGCCATGTTTACAACGTAACTGTCTATTCTAACGATAGAATAGAATGCTGTCGATTCTACAATCCCCATAGCTATGTCCCATACAAATGCTAGCCATATTACACTTTTGACAAGCGCTAGAGAAACGTTATCTACGATAGAAATCGTTTTATTAGCGATCGCACCAGTGTTGCCAACTGTAATTTTGAAATTCCGTTAAACCTGTGGGTAAATTCCGTCAAAAATCCGTCAAATTTTTTTTGTGTCCGTCAAAAAAATCCGTTAAATAAAAAATACGTTTTATAAATGCGAAAGTTTGTAAGGATGTATTTGTATATGTGTTTGTTACACTTTCAAGCAAAAACTATTGAACGGATTTTCATGAATCTTTGCAGTAAAATAGCTTAGACCTCGGAATAACGTAATAAGTTAAAATTTATAGAGATTTTTTTATCATTTGGTCATACTACAATTATAACTGTAAAGTCGAAACCAGTCAAAACAAAATCCACCTTCTGAGAGCTATCTTCTATTAAGTGGCTGGCTCCCTGAAGCGAAACGAGAGCGGGTTTACTAGTCAATATATAAAAAAAAAATTGGTTGCCTGTAAAGTCGGTATACGGGCGAAAGTTTTACGTGACAACGACTTTGAGTGGTAAAATAATTTTAATGTGAATATTCATTCGTATAGTAGGAAGAAGGATGAAATAATAGTAACAATTTAAAACATTTATTTATACAAAGAATTATATTTAAAACATTGTAACACCATCCGCCATCTAGCGCTGCTAACCGTTAGACCATTAACCATTAGTCACAACTAAGTGAGGTAACAAACGAGATTACTCTACTTCTCCAGAGATGGCGCTGTACCATTTTCTGAAACACGCCAACGTGTGTACGCCGTAGCTACCATAAGTAATGTTAAGGAGGAAGGGACGCGTGCCTTTCACTTTTTATGTCTGTCTCTCTCGCTCTTAGGCGGGCTAACCATGCCCGAGTGGAAGGGACGCGTGCCTCTCACTCGCTCTCATTGTAAGCGCATAACGTGAGCGGAGCTACTAAACGCAGTTTCTTGAAGTGCCACCCGGCAAACCAATTTATAAGACGTTGTCACGTCAAAAAAGTTTTAAAGAAACAATCCCAATCGTCATCAGACACAGAAAACATAAAAATAACTTTATAACAAAAAATCACAATCATCATCATCGCTTCCAGTTGATGTTATTATACTCGCTATGAGAGCAGCTGTTAAGGTGGATGGCTGATTTTTAATTTTATGTTTAGCATTGATCCTAGCATAGCAATAAGAGGTAAATCAAAAGTAACATGTCTTGCCATTTCTTTTTAATGCAGAACGAATATTGAAAATTGCGTTGATCATTTTGACGTGACAACGTCTTATAAATTGGTTTGCCGGGTGGCACTTCAAGAAACTGCGTTAGTAGCTCCGCTCACGTTACTTATAGTAGCTACGGCGTACACACGTTGGCGTGTTTCAGAAAATGGTACAGCGCCATCTCTGGAGAAGTAGAGTAATCTAGTTTGTTACCTCACTTAGTTGTGACTAATGGTTAATGGTCTAACGGTTAGCAGCGCTAGATGGCGGATGGTGTTACAATGTTTTAAATATAATTCTTTGTATAAATAAATGTTTTAAATTGTTACTATTATTTCATCCTTCTTCCTACTATACGAATGAATATTCACATTAAAATTATTTTACCACTCAAAGTCGTTGTCACGTAAAACTTTCGCCCGTATACCGACTTTACAGGCAACCAATTTTTTTCATTCATTTTATTTCTCAATTTTGATTTTACTCCATTTAATTCACTAAAAACTCTTTCTACCTCCGCGTTTGAACAAGGTAGCAATAACATTTAAAAGCAAAATCACAATATACTTATGTGTTGGAATGGATTAATGTTTGTTGCACCTTCAGATTTCTTACCTCTGACCAAAATTCTACAGTTCGTTACTAGAACACTAGAACTAAATTCTTTTTCAACTATTTTCCCGTCAAAAAATCCGTTAACCGTTAAAATATATTTTCTCCCGTTAATACCTGACCCTAATCCGTTAAATCTAACGGGAAATCCGTTAAGTTGGCAACACTGGATCGCACGGACCCTGTAGAAAACGAAATAAAATGGCGAATTAGTTCATCAGCTGTTTTCAAGTGTTCAAAACTTGAAAGGTTAAAGTGCGTAGGATTGTAAAATAAGAGTTATTTCTTAGTATTAGAAGGCATTTATCTAAATTACTTGTATTCATAATATTCGAATGCATTTTGTATCTTTATGACGGTAATACGGTTTTAGGGTCGTAAAAGTAGTAAAATATAAGATTGAAGAAATGTTTTTCAAGCATGCTGTGTGCAGATGTTTTGACATTGTAATAGTGTTGAGTGAAATGCGTGGGAATGTTGAAAATGGTTGTTTTTTTAGCAGTCAGCCACCCATGAAGCAGAGAAACCCAAGGATGTAATAAATTGTGAGAAGGGGACTGGGACGTCAGTCCTTAACTTGAGTTCATTGTAGACAGTTCTTTTTGAAACTAATAGTCTTTAAATTAAACGCTTTTGTTTGAACTATTTGAATTTTGAAAATGCATACTTTAAATATGTTGTGGTGTGCTCATAATGAAGAAGTTTTATTAAATCGAAGGAAAAGGGATTTATATCGTCAGTGCATGGAGACTGTGAGGGAAATGTCTGACACTTTGTTTATACAAAGATTTAGATTGAATAAAGTGACTTTCGAAGCCCTTGTTGAAGAACTCCGACAGAAGACTTCTTTGAAAGGAACCAAAGTGATTCCATTAGAAATTAAGGTATGAAACTGTAAACAAATTTTAATAACTAAAGTTTAGGTATAGCCAGTGATAATTTCAATTTAATCTTTTTCTTGGTTCTTTTTACAGCTCTTGTGTGCTCTTAGTTTCCTAGCCACAGGATCCTACCAACGGCTTGTGGGTATCACGCAGCATCTTGCTCAACGCACAACTAGTCGCTGCATAAGACAAGTTGTAGATGCCTTGAACCACCCTTCCATAATGGCAAAATGGATTGTCTTCCCGAAAACACGACAATCCAGAGACATTATAAAACAAGAGTATGTATTACAATACAAGTTTGGTTACTTATTTGTAAGCATTTGGCATACCTACATAGGGGCAATATAATTTTGAGTAATATTTCTTTTAGGTTTCAAAGAAGATTTGGCCTTCCCGGTGTAATTGGGTGCATAGATTGCACACATGTGGCTCTAGTCAAGCCCAATGTCGATGAGCATCTTTATTATAATAGAAAAGGTTATCATTCATTAAATGTTCAAATGGTAATTCTACTCATTTACTTAATAGACCATTGTATTTATAATGAAAACATTTCTGAACAAAACTTACCTATATTTTACAGATTTGTGACAGTAATCTATACATTATAAATGTCAATGCAAAGTTTGGTGGAGCGACCCATGATTCACATATATGGGCATCTAGCAAAGTGGAGTCATATATGCGTGGACTTCATCAGAGAAATGAACAAGTATGGCTATTAGGTAAGTGGTTAAAACATAAAAAAGTAATTTATAATAATGGACATAATATTTGTTTCTTTTGTATAGAGAGAAATATTTTTCAGGTGACTCGGGATATCCACAACGCCCTTGGCTTATGACACCCATACTCAATGCAGTTCAAGGTTCAAGAGAAGAATATTATACTCAAAAACATGTGCAAGCCCGTAATTGTATTGAACGCTGTTTTGGATTACTCAAAGCACGGTGGAGATGTTTGCTTAGAGACCGGGTACTGCACTATCATCCTCATGTAGCTAGCAAGATCACCATGGCATGTTGTGTGCTGCACAACATTTCATTGAGGGCTGGGTTACCACCACCACAACCACTTCCTGATGCTCATGAAGATGGAGATGTTTTAACCGTGCAAGCTTCCACCTCCACTGCTGGAGATAGTCAAAATGACATTCTTCAAGGCAGAGCCATGTTAAGTTGTTTATTAAATAGGTTAGAATAAGACTATAGTGATTTAAGTAGCATTTATTAAGTTAACAAACTATTCAATAAGGCAAACATTACATAAGGAGTGTTATAAAAAGGTATAATAAAATTATAATGATATAAATAGCCTCAAGCTTAGGTGATTTTAAATTATAGGTTTATATACAATTATATTTAGTGGTATATGTTTTTAATTGCTTTGATAACAATAAAAAATCTAAATAAATAAATAATATTGTTAGTAGATATAGATTAATTTGAATTGATTAAATGTGAATAATATTAATTTGATAGTATTAGTGAAAGAATTTAGTAAAAATGTAACTAGCAGTACAACTGGAGAAGACATTGTGGTGTTGGTCGCCGGGCAGCTAAACCAAGGGGTGATGCACGCGGAGGGTAGCAGGGGGTTGCCCAGGGATTCAGGGAATCCCCGAGGGAATGAGACACAGCACTCTTAGATAGATTGTATAGAGTATAATATTATAATAATTAAAGTGATTAATACAAGGCTTATATACTAAACTTAGACGTGACTAGTAAACATTGGATAGAATAAGCTATCATCACATCACAACATTATTGTATACAAATATGAATGTTTGTCTGTATGTCCTTTAAGGAATGATAAACTGTGTTTAGATTAGGTTAGGATAGTTTCATTCCAATATTTCAATAATTTTTGTGTACTATCTTTCAAAATTATTTTAGTGGGTGGCGTTACAACGCGCGCAGGTTACAGCTAGTTAATAAATAAAATTTAAGTCTTTAAAAATGTGTTACATTTACATAATCATCTATATTTTACCAAAACAAAACTTACAAAATCTGTGTATGTATAATCTTCAATACAGCTAGCCCGATTTTAATGAGACTTCCTTAGATAAATTTTTATATAGACAGTGACTTTAATCATAGACTGGGCAGGGCAAGTCACACACAGAAAGTAGCTCTAAATGAAACAAGTTTTCTGTAATAAATATAATATTATTTTCAAAGCATTAAATCAATTGTGCTGGGTCAAACTTAGCTACTCTTGTTTTATGTGCCTTAATTGTGTTTTTAGCCTTAAGTAATAGTAGTAAGTCAGTGGCGATTTCTCTAAGATGGCGCGTATGGCGCCGCCATACCATAATTTTTAAGCATTAAATAAAATGTAAAAAATCATATATTTACAACCTAATTATTTAGACCTAAGTACAATAATTACATTTTACGAGCGCTGCGGACTTCTATCATGAACGCGACTCGCGGCGATTGTCTTCGCGTTCGGTCGGCGCCGAGCGCGGCCGAGGCATGCGCTTCTGCTAGCGCATGCATAGTCCATACAAAGTCGTTGGCCCGCGGCCGCCCGCGCCTCTTCGATCGCTTAGTATCACCATAGTAAAATTATACTGTGGTATCACTGAGTTTGAAACGCGGGTCTGGCGCTGGGAATGGCGCATTACCTAACGAGTTTTCGCATGTTTTTCGTGATAGTGTAGATTTGTGATTACGGTTTCTATCTTTCTATTGATTTAATTTACTTTTTATTTAGTAGGTAATTAGTTTATAATGAAATGACATGAAATTATGAGTGATTCAATAAAATCTGTGATACAAGAACTTTTAGAAAGACCTTTCACGACGAGATCGTTTGCCGAAAAACGGTTGATAGTGGAAAATGGACTTTCACTATGGGACCAACCCTAAAATCGCGAAAAAACATCAGCTATTTCATACAAAAATAAAAATGTCAAATTGTATGAAATTTCTTTTTAACCGACTTCAAAAAAGAAGGGAGGTTCTCAATTCGACCGTATATATGCTTTTTTTATGTACGTTCAGCGATTATTTCGTCGTTTATAGACCGATTTTGATAATTCTTTTTTTATTCTATAGTAGATATGCGCAGTGGGGTCCGGTGATAAGGACACCAGGATCTGATGATGGCATCTCAGGGAAATCGAGGGGAACTTTTGAAAATTGTATGGACATCTAGTGTGTTTGTTCATGTTACCTTAAGTACATTAAAGCGCTACTATTTCATGAAGATCTGGAGTCGATCTGATGAAGCCGAAAGACAGTCGAGGGAACGTACTCCTCAACGATTTACTGCAGTTATCTAGTGTTTGGGCTTGATTAATTTGTAGCGACGAGAACTTTACACTTACATTTTGAATTGAGCGCCATCTGGCGAGTAGTTTTTGAGTTATCTCTACTTATCAAGATTGAAGTCGGTTATTTTTTTTGTAAAAAGCAATTATTTGCGATTTCAAAGTAGGTTCCTTAATGAAAGACTGCAAGTTTGTTAGATTGTCTGTCTGAAGAAATGGTTTTCCGGTTATGCGCACTTAACACTACACCCTATATAACAAAAGCTGGAGCCACCCCAATTATAAACACCAGGAATCGCCACTGTAGTAAGTACAATCTGTAACTGAGTAGGAAACAAAGCTCCTTGGGAGTTTCTTGCCGCTTCTTCTTCCAAGACTACTCACCGTAGGGATCTATTGAAGCGATGGCGTAGTTTGACTTTCGAAGAGTATTTGCAAATCCTACTTTGAATAAATAAATATTTCAATTTCAATTAATTATTTCAATTTTAATGTGAAATGGAGTGGTACATACATTTATATGTCTATTATGTTTGTCTTACTAAGTCAAATGAGTATGCAGTCCACCTGATGGTAAGTGAACACTGCCGGTGCCGCCGCCCATTGACATCTGTATTCAACTCCACATAAAACCCTTGTTCTACATGACTGCCACTCCTGACGACATTATAATTATTATATTATGCAACTCGGCCGGCAAAAGCAGTCTTTTTCATCATATTCTTTATTGCTTCATGTGTTACATTACGTATTATAAGCTTGTATTAAACTATAAGAACAGCATGAACTATGAAAGGGCATTGCAATGTAAAGATTACAAAAAATATAGAGATTAAATTAAACATTACAATAAACTTTATAGTATAGAATTTAAAATCATACTTAAATCTAACACAAAATAAAATTTAAATCAAAGTTATAAAATCAACATAATAAAACAATCTTAACATTTCAGTTCAAATTAAAATCAAAATCAATTCAATTTAAAATAACTATTCAAGATAAAAATAAGATTAATTTTTTTTAACAAAATAATATAATTAAATCAACATCAAAATTCTATTCAATCAAATTAAATTTAGGCCTATTAACATACAATTTAATGATTAAAATTAGGATACCTACTTACAATTAATTAACATTATAGGATTAGGAAGTCAAATACATACAAAATTAAAAGCTAGTGAAATGTAAAATTAAAAATAATATGTAGAATTGAGAATAAATAATCATAAATAGACTATAATGTAGCACTTATTTAAAAAAAGACCTTTAAAAATAAAAATTTCAAAAAAAAAATAGAGATTAAATTAACTTTATAATATAGAATTCAAAACATACTTAAATCTAAGCTAGTGAAATGTAAAATTAAAAATAATATGTAGAATTGAGAATAAATAATCATAATATAGACTATAATGTAGCACTTATATAAAAAAAGACCTTTAAAAATAAAAATTTCACACACACTACACATTTCCGTTCAAATTAAAATCAAAATCAATTCAATTTAAAATAACTAATCAAGATAAAAAATAAGATTAAAAATGGTTTAACAAAATAATATAATTAAATCAACATCAAAATTCTATTCAATCAAATTAAATTTAGGCCTATTAACATACAATTTAATGATTAAAATTAGGATACCTACTTACAATTAATTAACATTATAGGATTAGGAAGTCAAATACATACAAAATTAAAAGCTAGTGAAATGTAAAATTAAAAATAATATGTAGAATTGAGAATAAATAATCATAATATAGACTATAATGTAGCACTTATTTAAAAAAAAGACCTTTAAAAATAAAAATTTCACACACACTACACATAATCACAGACACCGTTAATCCACATTTCAGTTTTTAATCTAATTGATTTAATTGAGGTAATATTTGAATTAATCGTTCTAAAACACCAGCTAGACGATAAAGAATGGTATTCCTATTTTCCTCCATGCTTCTCTCCTGTAGTCTAAGTCTTTCCATCTCCCTCTGATGATTGTTTCTTTCCCGCTCCTCCTCCAGTCGCAATCGACGATTTTCCACAGCCACAAACTCACTCGTGGCTCGTTCAAATGGGGTTTGAACGGTCCTCGTGCGCGCTCTCAACAGCCTCCGCCGCCGCGGGGTAGACGTACTAGGCGACACCGCGGGTAACGGGGTTGCTGAACGCCGTCTTGGTCTGTGCGCCGCTGGTGCACTGGTTGACGGCTCTATCGGCGTGGGCGCGGAGACGGGCGGTGGAGGTGTCGAATATTGTGGAGGAAGGCGTATTTCAGAGGGAGGAGGCACTGAAAATGAAGCAGAGCATGTACTTTTTGAACGAATTATGTATATGCCCCTAAACATACGAATTAATAAAAAATAAATAACAATAAAATACCACAACTGTATTCCTCCATTCCAACGCTAAGCAGAGAAATGGGTAACGCTGCTTTGTCAGTTATGAAATTAGTGCCAAAGGTAAGCATAATTACCATAGGCTGGACACAGATATCTTGTCTCCAAATATAAGTATTTATATTATTATATATACACAAGGTTGCGCTACTAAGATATTGCTTAACAACTTTGCTCATTCTAGTACTCCAGCAGTCGCATGTTTCAATCAGTAGAGCAATGAGTCAGTAAATAAATGTAATATGTAAGTTTATACCATAAATATGTAAAATATTATAATGAAAGGTACCTTGTATAGAATCGGTAGGGATGATTTCTATTTGGATTTGGTCTGTGACAGCTTGTGAATGTGACTCAGTGTGGACAGATTCTATTGGTGGTGGAGGAGAGCATCTTTGTGGGTCCTGAAATATGGGGAAAATAACATTAAAAAAGTAAAATTTGTAAACTGATTTCTAAAGAAATATCCCGCCAAAAACATTTTCATGTAAAGTGTTGCCAAGACGACTGCGTACGGTTTACCTTGTGAAAAAGATATCAGATCTCATGTAGAGCCAAGTTTCTGAATCTACAGCTCTAACTCTACAAACCCTAACTTCAATAACTCTACATCTCAGTAAAAATGTATGGCTTGGCTGTTTCGAATTTATAAACTAAATATTCGCTTAGCAGTGAGAAGAATTCGAAGGCATTCGTTACGCTTTCGTGACGGTAGCGAAACAGCCAAGCCATACATTTTTACTGAGATGTAGAGTTATTGAAGTTAGGGTTTGTAGAGTTAGAGCTGTAGATTCAGAAACTTGGCTCTACATGAGATCTGATATCTTTTTCACAAGGTAAACCGTACGCAGTCGTCTTGGCAACACTTTACATGAAAATGTTTTTGGCGGGATTTCATTCCTTTTTGTAAGTTCCAATGGCAGTATTTTGTTTTGTTTATGATTAATGTGTTTCTGAGGCTACTCGTAGCGACGTTTGAAAGTTGTCCCATATATGAATTAGCGATTGGCGTCGAATGTTATAGTTAATTCGACCGTCTAAGTACAATGAACGGTTCGACGGTTCTTCAACATTTTATTGTTATTTTACTAAGGCTACGTTTCAAAATGTGGGAAATTCATTACGTGTAACTCTTGCTTAGGAAAAGTACTCGATACTTTGAGGTATCGATACTTTTGTTACGATACTTTTCTTTCGATACTACTCATGAGTACAGTATCGATACTTTCTATTCTATACAGTGTCCCTACTTGTGTGTTGTGATTGTGAACTCAACAGCGTGATTCAGAAGTTTAAACAGCGCCACCTATTGAGCTTCCACCATATATAAAATTGTACATACCATTGCAATATTGTTTACTTCTCCACTTAAAGATGGCGCTGGCAGGGGATAATGGCGAGTTGAGTAAATAATATTATTTTTTACAGTGAAATAAAAGTGCAAGATAATGTTATGCATTAATTATTCCCAACATAACTAATAATAAATTATAACAGACTGAAACAAAGTAGTAATATTGCGTTTATAGAAATATTTCAAAGCCCCCATCTAATGAACTAAAATTTTAATAGCCAACTCTCGATTAAACAATCAAAAGATGCAAACTTAAAATATTGTATTCTGTATTATTTTCTTTCACGAGTCGTGAAAATGCCAGGAACGGCCGAATGTTAGCTTTTGTTTGTTTATTTGTATATTATTAATAAAATGTTTACTTGAATTTAATGGAAAAGCCAGTTCTATGTAAATGTTAAAATTGAATACAGTTATGATACTTGTAGACAGCTAATGGATTTACGAGTACAGTTGTGATACATGCTAGTTGACTAATGGGTTTTAAAATGAAAGCGCAGAACACCGGCCTTCTGTGTTTTTTGGGTAATCTGTGGTATCGGTTCGCGGTTAGAGGGACGTTTTTCAGGAAGGGATAAAAAAATGGTGGTTTTTAATGGATTAATTAGTAATGCTGATTGCTGATGATTGTTAATAACAATATAATGTATTGTCAACTAAAAGTATTTTATTTTCTGGACCCTTTAGATTCCAGCGAAGTGAACGTACTATTGAATCATGACATGAATTCATGTCGTTGACATAGACATACATAATATAGACCGGCCTTGCACGTTCGAATGTGTGTCAAATTGTAACAATCCAATTTTGAATTGAATCGGTTTGTGCGTGAAGTTGGCGCAATGGAATTTTGTTACTATATTTGAAAACGAACAGATTACATAGTGATATCTCGCTTCCGCGTTTGGAAGTTTTAGTCGTGCTGTCTCTGTCACTCTTACATATGTCACGCGCCATTTTAATAAAGTTATTATTTTAGAAATAGTGAAAATAATTTACAATTCAAATTTCAATGTTTACATAATGAAATGTGATTCCTTTGGACTTTATTTGTGTTTCTTGAATTGAAAGAATATTTTTGAAGGCACAGGAAGCCCTATTTTCTACATTTGCGGACGTAATTACTGAAATCAATTTTGCGTAAGGAAGATGTGTAACTCGCTGCTGTCTACAACAGACTGACTTGATCAATCACTCAATCACACAACCTAATGTTGACCACTCGTCGTGCGCCTTATGTATGTTACGGGCCCATCTTGACTTTCTACATCCATGGTCGTTGAGGATTAATGAATAAATCAAAATCAAAGATTATTTATCCTATTATGTAGTGTTCTCAGAAACCAATTGATATTTTTGGACACAATTACAAGAGATGTGTTTAAGGCCGCAGTATCAGACCTCGGGTTTTAATAACATATGAAATAAACTAAAACTTTATTTATACAGTTATTAATAATTTATTTATATAGTTATTTATTTATAAACTTTATTTATAAATTATTTCTCGTAAAAAACAAGCTTCACGAGAGCACGTATAGTGCCATCTAATGACAACCCGTTCGAACTACTTTTATAAATTAATGTTCAATTAAGTTAGTGTGAACATTGTAGATGGCGTTACTGGTATAATCTTAAGCAGATTTATAAGATTATTTTTTAAGATTAATTGTACAACTAACCCCATACAAGTAACCATTAAAATCTAAATTATAATAATTAGTAGGTATTAATACTATAACTTGTATTTTGATGGCAAATATTTTTTTAATTTAAATGTCCAACGCCATCTATATGTTTATCATACATGAATCAGTTAGCCAATTAGCCCTTTTTTAGATATCCATAAAATCTTAAGTATCAGAGCTATGTAATTGAAACTTTGTGCGTTTAATTAGTCTATCACTGTCATCATATCCTGAGAATTTGAGCGATCGGGTATATCGTAAACCGAAGTTATGAGGGTTCAAAAATACGACGAAGCACTTCGAGAAAAGGTAGGTAGTGCCCGAGTGCTTCGCAGGTCTTGGCCAGGGGGCACTACTGTGCCCCCAGATAACAAACGACAAAATGATAACTAACATCAAATCCTCTCTCTTCAATTCCATGTTGACCAATAACAGAAGTCAAACCCATTATTCCCAACACCCTTTGCTCTGAAGCAGAGAGGGTTAGTCTGCTACTTGGACCACCACCAGTACCACTAGCCTCACGGCACGGTGCATCATCAAGGCTTTTTTTTTGGTTTTTGCTTTCCAATCTGCCCACACCTGAATATAATTATTTGTGTGTTAATATTTAGCCATGCAATGAATGAATGAAGAATGTATTAAAATATTTTATGTATTCATACCAAGTATTTCCAAGGAATAAAGACAAACTTACTTTCTTCCATTTTTCAGTTGTTTTACTCACTCCTCCGCCACTAGAGTTAAGTAGGTTTCCTAACTCTTGCCACAGACGGTCTGCCTTAATTCTACCTTGAGCCCCTTGCTGGGGTCTTGCTATATCACCATGCCTAGAACATAAGTTATATAATATACTAGCTTCTGCCAGCAGTTTCACCCTCATTCCGTGGAACTACTTCGCATACTTCAGATAAAAAGCAGCCTATTGTCTTCCTCAATAAATGAGCTATGTAACACTGAAAGAATTTTTAAAATCGGTTCAGTAGTTTTGGAGCCTATTAAATGCAAACAAACAAACAATCAAATCTTTCCTCTTTATAATATTATTAGTATTAGTATAGAAGTATAGATAAAAGAAGAGATTTGTATTAGTAAGATGTTATAATTCTTAGAACATAAGTTAAAAGTATATGCTATAACATAAGTTTACCATAGGAACAAAAACTATTAATAGAAACAAGGGTTCTACTTAGTGAACATGGGCTACACACTCGTACAATCGTTTAAATTCTTTCTTAAGTGCCTGCCTTTCTCAAGTGGCTAACACCGCTAACACGTCATTGTTTATGTTACAAATTCCTTAGTACGAGAATGATTTAACCAACAAAGGAAATTCTTTAATGTAATAAAATATAACGTACCTTTCCATAAATTCCAGTAAAACTGCAAACTGTTCCGAGCTAGCTCTAGATCTAGAATCCATCCTAAAAAAGATCATCGCATAACATGATATAATTTCCCGTTGATTTCGTTATTAATTTGTCTTCATTTCACAGTTATCGTTAAAAATGAATTCCACGTCATAATATTAACATAAAACAATAATAAAAAGGGATTTTATACCTTAGATCACTCACTTTTTAGCACTAAAGCACTTAAAACGATTTAAAACTTTGCGTTTCACCCGCGCACCGTTTAACACAACTAGTCACTTTGACGTTTGTCACGGCGAATGATCGCTATCGCGATCGCTAACCATAGACTGTTTTTGATGTTTTTTCTATGGGAGTTTTCGACTAAGCGATTGTCGTAGTTGTGTCAACTTGGCTACCAATTAATGGATTTATAGAATCGCTATTGCCAAAACGATAGCGATCGTAGAAAGAGAATAGCTACGAAGCGTTTGTAACTTGGCTAAGCCTGCTGGATAGATCGATTCCATCGACAAGAGTGAAAAAAAGATTCGAAGCGCCACAGACAACCAATCCGGAATCCGACATATTAACTAAGGATATTAGGTTTATTTAAATCTACATAAATAAATAAATATTCCTTGTAATACATAATAAAAAAACATACTCTTATTATTTCTGACGGATGTTTACTTGCGGAGAAATAATTTTAATTATGTATTACCATAAACAAAGCGAATGGAGTCTATGACTATAAATGAATTATCGATGGATTACAGAGTAACCAACCAAATAGTATTGTTGATACTCGTCGATCATTGGATAAACGATTACAAGTTAACCAACCGAATAATATCGGTGGTCACGTTCAATATACTTATTATGCCACAGGTAAATCATTTGCAAGTATGGGAACGAAACCATGTATAGTCCGTTTTTTTTCGCTACGGACTAAATTGACACATGCAAATAATGTCAATTATCGAAATAATGATACCAGCTTTTTAATAGTAGTGTTGTTCTACGATACCGGTTTTATGAATCGTAACTTTTTACTTTTATCAGATAATTTTATTTTTATTTGATAATAGACGAATCTTTTACAAATCATGGTAACTATGGGGTATCACAGATAAAAAATATATTTATTAATTTTAATTACGTATTACACTAAGTAAATACGAAAATTATTGACTTCTTGTTGAAGAATACGCAATAACAAGGTTAAGGTACATTATATAGATATGCCTGTCGGTCATATTATTGTAGGAACGGAACGCAGAGTTGTTTAAAAAAAAAACTAAAATGATGTGAGCGGGCAACACTACTGGGAAGCAAGACGATCGAGTGGACGCGTTGTATGTGAGTGCTAAAATATTAATTGTGAAGAAGTACTTAATAAAGCTGGGAAAATCACTGTGCAGTGTTTCTCTGAATTCTGCCTCAAAAATACATCTTCTACATTATTTTAAAGACACATTTTTTATTATTACCGAAAAACGATACTAGATTGTAAATTACGTAAAGTTACGGTAGAGGCACATCACTATTAATGATTCGCAAAATAGTGGCAACACAGCTAATGTCAATTTAGTCCGCTGTCGCAATTATTATTTTAAGGCAAAAATAAATAATGCGGCAAAATAGATTTATAACAATATAATAAGGCAATTTAAAAAATACAAAAAAAAAAACAAGAACATATAAAATATATGTAAAAAAAAACGTTACAGCGTTAAAAAAATTAGGGTCGTTAGGTCCGGCCGGGTCACAACAACACTACCACTGTTCTGGCTGTCCAAAGATACCGCACTCCCCTGGTCTCCCTGGCTTGATCAGAAGGTGCCCACAAGCAGACGGCAGCAGGTAGCGAATGAGGCAGTCAGAGGGCCTACTTTAACTATTTAACTATTTAATTATTCAACTATTATTACCGTTTAATAATTATAGTAACAGCAGTTGTGTTCCGATAACGAAGAACAAAAATGCCGAAAATCTCAACCCTAACTAAAATCATCGTTCCGCCACCCGGCAGCCGACCGTCGGGGCGAGTGCGTCAATCAAAGTGTCCCTAATGGCCCCGCTTACGATATTAGATAAATACGCCCCAGTCACAACCTCACAACGCGCCGGTAATCAGTTTGGGGCAATCGGAACCACTGTAATCTGTGGCGGCTATAGCTACGTCACTTTTGAATTTCGAACATGATGGATTTGAAGATTAACTTGGCATGTTCGATAACAATGTTTTTAAGTTAAAGCCTTGTTTGTATAAAGCCAGTGATGGCTGCCAGTCTCACTGGCTCAGGTCAAGGTAATTTATGTCGCATTACCTACTTCATTATTAACTAACCAGTGACAGTACATGGCTGTGTATGTGTAGCCGTGTTAACCCAATGGGTAGAAAAATAAACATCCGCTGCACGTATGTATGGGCGTGTGAGAATCGTAATAAACTTTCAACTTTTCTATAAAAACTTAGGAAAATCACTTGTCTACTACTACTACTATTTTGTAAGTAGGGTAGGAGGGTGGGACAATTAGGTCCAATATCATCATTTGGATTTATACTGTTAAAATGAAGCATACTGTAGGGATTCAAATAGGCACTTCTCACACAACGCTTTTTATGAGCTACGCGACTGCATCGCAACCCAAAATTCGCTGTATCTGACAATGTTTTGACTGACAGGAGACGCGTCTACGATGCGTCTCCTGTCAGTCAAAAGTTCAGCGAAATTTTGGATTGCCTTGCAGTCGCGTAGCTCATAAATAGCGTTGTGTGAGAAGCCATATAATATATTATGTAGGTATCTATATTTGACACTGATTAAACAAATGTTTGACTATGTTTAATACATTTTTTGTTTGAATTATCATAATGATATACATATTTTACGATTTTTCTAGACCTTGTCTACAGCCAGACGCCCGACAACCAGGCAGACATGATGGAAGAAGGTCCGGTATTTAATTTAATGTTGCCAAGGTTTATGGGATAATAACAATACTAATAATAACAATTAATAATTCAATAACATTTAAAAAACATAAGTACTATAATTATTAACATTTTTATATTATACAATAATATTTAATCAGGCTTAATGGCAGAAGAAAGTATTTTTAACAAACAAGTTTTTTTTTAATTCAGTCAATTAAAGATATTTTTATATCGATTGGCACATCATAAGTCGTGCAACGAACCTCTTTAAGATAATATAATAAGTATAAGCATGTATTCTATGAAACTAAATCTAGATCGTTCTAAAATGTCGGCCTCGGAGATAGACAAATCTCAAGTTAAGATGATCATTCATCATTCGTTTAAATAAATGAAGCAAATGAAGTTTTCACGTCACGAGAATGTCACGAACATTGAGATAGGAATATGGTCACGAAATACAATCAAATCAATAGTTTATTTTGACTAGTAACTTAAAATGCTGCAAATTTTATAGACTAATACAGAAACAGCTTTTTTGAAGCTTTTACTAACCATAGATGGTGAATGATTAATGATGAAATAATTGCGTTACTTTTGTGGAACTTCATTTTTACAAACTAAAGATGAATTTACCTAGCGATTAGCTACCGTAGAGTCAACTTGCCTTGAGGATGTCATGTTTCCTTATGTATCTAATCGGTGGTGGAATTTATGTTGTTGTATAAATCGTTTTGTTTATAATAAAAAGGAACTTTTAAACATAGATATGAATCAATTAAGTATATAAGAATTAATTTACATAGACTCTACATTGTAGAGAGTTAGTAACAGTATTTCAAATGGTAGATAAAAAACCCTTTTTTATTAGGTACATGAATTGTACCATAATCTCTTCATTTATTTTATAATTGTAGTGTACAATAAAGTGTACAATAAAATAAATAAATAAATAGCAATTTATGTTTGAACGTTCTTATAAATATTGTTTCTTCATTTCCTAATTGTACCTACTTACATTCAGCTATAATCTGAAACTATCAACAAATTCGTTTCCAAAAGATTAAGATCCAATACTTTAATGGTACAAAGGCAAGGAACAGCTCCATTTATTAAAACCGAGAGCTGCGATAATCTTGCCTTGCTTTGAGCTCACAGCTCACCAGTAGCGTGTCGTGTGAGCTACATATTGAGTCCGAAGGGTAATGCCTTAGGCTTTGCTTTGTACCGATTGTCTATTGTACCTACTTCACTAAGATTGTATTTATTCTTTAAATTCGCTGGAGGCTTGAGAGAAATTGGCCTGATTTCTGGTTGATTTTTGTAGTAGTTGTAACCTCATTCTTCTTATCTTTGCTACTCATAATTGTCCAACTGGCTTCGGGCCTCCTCTTCTCGTAATTAAGGTGACTCAGGCCATAGTCGTGTATGCTGGCCAAGTGTGGATATGCGGACTTCTCACACCCTAGATATTATTGCTGTAGTTAAAGTTTGCGATACACCTAATTGATTTCTAATATGAATCTAATTTCTGTAAAATAATGGTAAGTAGGTATGTGTAGGACTAGAATAATTTGGCCATCACTGTTAACCTTATTACAAATATTTTTACAGTCATACTTCCGCACGATCCTCACATAGGAAAGCTTATTAGTCTAATTAAAAATTTGATGTGGTTTGCGCAGTTGTATTTTTGGAGGTCTAACTTAAACTGGTGTATGTTTCATCTTAATTCGCCGCTTAGAACGTAGAATGTTGCAGAACAGCTTTTTCCGGGTGAACTAGTTTAAAATATTAATAACATAATTCTGTACCGTCAGTGAAAAACAGTATAAGTCTAAAATATGAAATGTTGGGAAATTCAAAAAGAAGTTTTAAAATTTTCGAAAAATTATTACTTCGTCAGTATTTCATGTAGAGTGTTGAATGAAAGCTCAATAGTTAGTGTTTATCAAACAGTTTTTCAATATTTAATTATTTTTTATCCATCTTGGTTTTTGAAATTTGAAATTAAAAAAAAATGCGAGTTGTATCACTAGACACGAATTTTACTTTTGTGTTTAATGATGTAAATTGATTTGTATCAATTTACACGTGGCTTCTATATGGAGATTAAGAATACAAGTCGCGAATAAAAACGATTTTTTGAACAATTAAAAGACACAATCAAAATTATGTAAAACAAATTTTGTAAAAAATTATGCCCTACAAAGGATGTTTACATAATTTTTTAGATAACAGAGACTTTTTTAAAGTTATATTGGTTTACACCAAAATATTTATGTATTTTTCTGTGTAAAATGTGCAGATTGGCAACAAAAACTGAAAATTTTTAATTATCAAACAAAAATGAACTCCCAGTCTCAAAGAGTAGGTACATAAAGTGAGTCATGCTCATGCCTACAAAATAAAAAGAGAGCCTTTTTTCTTTCGCATAGTAGGTATACTATAGTATACTAGGTTTCGTATAGTAGGTACACTATCATGAGACCTGTCGTAATGTATCATGGATCAGAAAGTTGGGCTGCAAAGAGGACGGATGAGGGACGATTGCATGTGGCGGAGATGAGAATGTTAAGGTGGATGTGTGGAGTGACGCGAATAGTAAGAAATTAATATATTAGAGAAAGTCTGAGAGTAGCACTAATAACCGAAAAGTTGAAAGGGAACAGAATGTCGTGGTATGGGGCATGTCACGAAGCGAATGGATACTTATGTGACGAGAAGAGAGATGGATATGAATGTACATGGACGGAGGGGACGAGAAAGATCAAAAAAAAGATGGATCGATTGTGTGAAAGAAGATGGAAAACAAGAGAGTTAGGGCTTGTTTCACCACTTCCTGATAAAGTCCCTAATAGTTAATTAGGAACTTATTTTCCATATAAATTACAACTTTCGTTCCACTAGTTTCGGATAGAACTATCTGGCAGATTAACTGTCGGATAAGTTATCAGCGCTTCAAATGACTGATAAAGACGTTATTTGGCAGATATCACTGGCGTTTAGTTTCTCTGAATGGATCGATATTCAAAAATGAAGCAAAGGTTACAAATCTTACATATTTCGATTTACATGGTCAAAATATACTTGCAAATATATAAAAAGAGTTAACTTGAATTATTTTTAACTAAAAGTATTTGATTACTTAAGTTTTTATAATTTTTCTCAAGTGACGAAAGTTTACGTAGTAGTAACGAAAGGCAATGTGGTGGATAGTGGTAACTGCCATATAACTATCTCACACTTTATCAGGAAGTGGTGAAACAAGTTCTTAATGTCTAGATGACGACTGATAAGGCAGAGTAAAAGAAAAGAACATCTTGCGCCGACCAAAAATAAAATAGGCATAATGAGCACGAGAAAGAAGAAATCAAATTAGCCTTTATAAGAGCAGTAGGATATAGCAAAACGAAATCACTCTTAATAGTCACTACTCATTATATTATTATGTAACAGACTATATAATAATCTTCATTAAACTAATACAAGTAGGTAGAGTTGTATTAGTTTACACAATCTTAATAGTCACAAACTAAGTAATAATCTACAGACTTAAAACTAATACAAGTACAGTTGTATTAGTTAACACAAACTTAATTGTTAAACTAATTTTGTGAATTAAAATAAAACATAATTTATATCAGTTTACACGTTTATAAGGTAGCGAAGAAATATTTTATAATAATATAAGTAAAGTTATATGGATAAACACGAAAAAACTCTTACTTATACCACTATCCACAAAAAATATCTCCGTTTCTATTTGGCGTAGGACTAATCTGAATATACAGAACGGTAGGTAATTTTTTTTGTAATTTTATTACGTAAAAAAATAAAAAATCGTATAAGTCGAGTTATACTACTTTTCACTGACGGTACAGAATTATTGTATTTTTAAATGACGTAACAACGGTGGAGGTTCCTAATTCCAATGTTTTTTTTTGTGTCTCATAACTTTGTACTGGGTGTGGGTGAACCTATTTTGATATTTTTTTCTTATTCGAAACTTGGTGCTTTTCGCGCAATCCCATGTAAATAAGAGCGACATTAGTGGTTTTTGTGTTAACTATTGTTATTTTTTGTGAAAAGTAGGTACAGTCGTACAAGGATCTTTTGGCGCGTGGGTGGGTCACCCACAAATCAAAAGATCCTTGTAAGACAATATACTTATTCACAAATATCTTACAATTACAGATTCAAAATAAATCAATAACATTCCATTTTCAAAAATAATATATTAATAATCTGTTTTCATCGTCATCAAACAGTAAGGCAGTTCTCACACAACGCTATTTATGAGCTACGCGACTGCAACGCAATCCAAAATTCGCTGTATCTGACACTGTTCACTGACAGGAGACGCATCGTAGACGCGTCGTTTTCATACATTGACAAGATCCGAGTCACTTGCAAATAGCGTTGTGTGAGAAGTGTCTAACAGATTCAAAATCGACAACATTCCAATTTCAAAACCATTTCCATTGTCCACAGACGGCGCGGCGTCGCGTCGTCCGGAGTCGTACTACGGCCGTCCAATTGGCCGTCTGACACAATATGCCCACGGTATACGTGGAATGGCGTGTGGCGACACAGCACACACGTCACACGGTGACGTCACCGAAGCCTGAATCGCGCTATCGAAGAATTGTCGATCGCCGGCATATATACCACGCCTCGAGTACATTCACTTGGGGCCCGGCCGCCCCCCAGGCATGTCGTCTCGCCTGGCGGGAGATCTCCCTTTGCCAAACTGGTGACCTCCGGACAAGAACACGTCCCCTCTGGTACCGGTAGCGCTTCAGGCCTCACCTCCCACCTCACCTCACCGCTCACACCCGACGGACACTGCAGCGCGTCTCCCCGACACTCAGCCAAGCTCGCCGGGTTCATCGCAGCGTATGGTGTTTCGCTTCCTGAGCCCGTGCCGGCTGCCCCTACGACGACTCCACGGACGGCTGGAGTGTACCACTCGCCCTCCGCATCTGTCGTCTCGCCCTCCCATCCCAACTCACCGCGGATAGAGGGAATCTTCGGGGCAAAACATCAACGGGTCACCAACGTCGAAGAGCACGCTGCAACATCGGTGTATCGACCTCCGGTCTGAGCAGGGGGGTGATGTGGCGACACAGCACACACGTCACACGGTGACGTCACCGAAGCCTGAATCGCGCTATCGAAGAATTGTCGATCGCCGGCATATATACCACGCCTCGAGTACATTCACTCGGGGCCCGGCCGCCCCCCAGGCATGTCGTCTCGCCTGGCGGGAGATCTCCCTTTGCCAAAGGCGTATGCCGTGGACGAGAGTACGGTGTTTGTACGTGGGTTTGCGTACGACGGCACCGGGCCTGATGCCTACTTCTGGGTTGGGGATACTCCACAACCCTCGCCTGAAGGGATACTCGTGCCGTACCCCGAGGATTATGCTAGTCGGTGAGTTTTGTAAGAGTTATATTAAAAAGTTGTTTTTGCCAGTGGCTTCATGAGAGTCTGACAACTACTAAATACCTGCAGGTAACGTAAGGAAATCAGTATCAAAAATAGATCGAATGGTTGGTTGACAGTAGCTACGTAGGTATAGCTACCGGCCACCTTACTTCTTCATTTTAATAAAAATCAAAAATTCAAATAAAGTTGAAGGTACCGACATTTTATGGAAATATTTTCCTTTTGCACCCCTTTTCACCCCATTGAGGGAAGATTTCCGAGATACAATTAAATTAACCTTTGTCTTTCCTGAAACACAAAGGCAGTTTCGCATTTATATTATTACTAGAGAACCGCCCGCGCTTCGCTTCGGGACCCGTAGGTAACACCCGCGTAGGTCCCGCTCCCGTAGGAATTTAGGCTAAAAAGTAGCCTACTACTCGCTCTCTTCACTCCACCCTGTCTGAGGTGTGTGGAGCCCTCGGGACAGTTAGTTCCCCTTTGGGGATGTCTCTCGCGGCCCGTTAAAACGGGCCAGTCCTTGGGTTGGGCCCTAAGGCCCTTGGTTGTCCATCTGTGGTTAACCAATAGGTCAAGTCCGGTGAGTGGTGACCTTTTTACAGGCCACAGAGTCTTAAACGGGATGGGGTTCATCTTCGCGCCACCCAGGCGATCGAGCCCCTACCGGGTGAATCCCGCTGGTGGGAAGCCCAGCAGGAGCCGATCAGCGTCGGGCGACGACTTACGAAGCCCCAGTATCAGTCAGTGCTAGGCCCGTCCCGCGCAACCAGCAAGTCGCGCGGGAAGGCCCAGCGGTCCGGTGGACGGGTGTGGAGCGGCGCCAGGTCCTGTAGATGCGGGAACCGCGACGCGTCGACACGCCCGAACATGTTGCGTGCCAATCGCTCGATGAAGTCGTCCAGGCTCTCGACTCGAAGGTCCCTCTGGATGACGGCGTTCCTGACGTACCTCGGCGCACCAGTCAGCCGGCGGAGCGCAATCGCCTGAACTGCGCGCATC
Source organism: Hesperia comma (assembly GCA_905404135.1). Lineage (NCBI taxonomy): Eukaryota > Metazoa > Arthropoda > Insecta > Lepidoptera > Hesperiidae > Hesperia > Hesperia comma. The sequence goes on along the minus strand of FR990013.1, from coordinate 13,189,687 downwards.
CTCTTGCGCTGTGGTTCGCTGGCGAGCGCGTACCACGCCGTTGCCGCGTACGTGAGGCGGGGTCTGATGTAGGTCTTGTAGACCCCGAGCTTCAGTCCGAGAGGGAGGCTCGAGGAGAGCACTGGTTTCTGCCATCGCACTTCTGGAATTCGCGACGGCTTTCGTAACCTGTGGCTTCATCGAGAGTCTTCCGTCGATTTTGCCCAAGTATTTGGGCTGTGGGGCCCATTGGATATCTTGTCCACGAAGCTCCAGAGTAGGGTCCCGCCTGTTGAGGTATCCTCCTATGTTCACGGCCTGCGTCTTCCCGACATTCACCGACAGTCTCCACGCGGCGAGCCATTCGGGGAGGGCATCAAGCGCACGCTGCATCTTGACAATGGCGTGGGTTCTATTCAGCGACGTGGTGATGTACGCCACGTCATCGGCATACAGGGCAAGCGACGCCCCCCCTGCCGCCGGGATGTCGTCGGTGTAGCAGGCGTAGCAGACCGGGGACAGGCAACTCCCTTGCGGGACGCCGGCTGCGATCGGACGCTCGGTGGATTCGGCGTCTTCGACCACTACTCTGAAGCTTCTATTTTCGAGGAAACTGGAGATCATCTTAACGGCACTCCGGGGCGCCGACGGCTGCGAGATCTTGTAGAGAAAGCCGTCGTGCCAAACACGGTCGAACGCCTTTTCCATGTCGAGGAATACTGCACACACGCGTTCTCTCTTATTCAGAGCCGCGGTAACGGTGTGCAACACACTCGACAGTGTAGCCGTGCTGTTCAGCGGCATCAAAAAGTAGCCTTCCACTTCTGTTGGCAGCTAGGCTATTCCACCCCAGATGCTTGCAGTTCCAGTCGCCCGCGCCCACCACCGGTGTCGGCGAGTCCAGCAACTTGCGGACATCAGCCAACAGGATAGTGCCAGCGGGCGGGCGGTACACTGAACACAGCCGGAGCGGGGAGTTCTCGAGGCAGAGCTAAAGTAGCCTATTACATTTGCCTATGACTTAAGTAAATTACATGTAGTATTTGATAGCGTAATTCAGAACTTGCAAATGAATTTTGTTAACGCCATCTATTGGCAACTCCGAAAATAAATATCTAGTAACTAACAAAACATCGATCTTCCCATGGGAATGGGATGTTTTTCCGCGGTAAAAAGTAGCCTACGTCACTCTCCACCCTCCTAACTATCCCCACACACATAAACCTTACCATATAATAGCTTTGTTGCGACGTGAAAGCGTCACAAACAAACAAACAAACAAACAAACAAACAAACACACTTTCACATTTATAATATTAGTAATAATTATTACTAGTAAACCCGCCCTCGCTTCGCTTCGGGGAACCAGTCCCTTCAAAAATCTCTATAAATTTTAACAAATTATGTTATTCCAATGTCTAAATTTATAGGGACGCGTCGCGTCGCGCTGCGGTCGGCGGCTGCCGGCCGATAGGTACCGCCGCAAACGCTACGCAATGTATTTTTAAATCTGTAATATCTTCGAAAATATTCAAAGAAAAATTATGTGCTGTAAAAGGCCATATAAATCTATGTTAAATCAACAATCTATTTAAGGTATTTAATTAAATAAGGAATAATGCTGTAGTGCTTAAAATCGCTTCGAAAATTAGCTATTATTTGCCGTAAAAAGTAAATGACAAAAAATGGTTTTGTGGGATATCGATAAGAGATAGACATATACCATCGCGGACTTTTCTGTAGACCTTTTCAAGGTGTACAATACTTAGTACATTATTTTTATAAATCCTGTAAGGTTAAGCCTGCGTACGCAATGTAAGCGGCAAGAAATGTAAGAATTTACGACACCACATTAGAAACCCTGAAAATAACAGTATTTCTCCATTATTTAATAGATGTTATTATACATAAAAACCTTCCTCTTGAATCACTCTACCTATTACAAAAAACCGCATCAAAATCCGTTGCGTAATTTTAAAGATTTAAGCATACAGACAAACAGACAAACAAACAGACAAAAATAGCAACTTTGTTTTATACTATGTAGTGAAGTGAAGATATGGTTAAGAACAAATCCCGAAGCGAGAGCGGGTCCATAGAGTAACATAATTAAAAACTCAGTCTCGAAATAGCGTTGCGTTTTCTAAGGATTCAAGATTATCCAGTACGCGACGCTATGGAAGACTCGCAACCATTCCTACTTCCCATTGCCGCCCCGATTCATATCTAAATACATTTAATTTTGACATAAAATCCCTTTTGAAATGATTGTGTTCCAACCAATTCTGGGAATCAACCCCTTTGTGCCTCAAAATCAATAATCGCATGTCACATAATATTAGTTCGCCCGTTTTACCCTCAGATTACATCGCGGTAATTACAGTTTTCACTTCTCATAATTGAAATGTTTCCGAGTGAAAGTTTAAATTACGGTGTTATCGTACAGTTTGGTAAGTCGTCACGTTGTTACTTACTATTTAGATTAGTTAAAAAATACCAAATCTACGTCAATATCAACGAATATAGTTAATTAATGATCAGCTGTTGTTAAAAAAATATTGATTCGATTAAAGATTTTAAATGTTTTCCCGTCTCTGATGATCAAATAATAATATCGATGGGTCCTATGTATATGGGCCAAAATGTAAAATTAAAACTTTACAGGAGAGGCTTCCAAAGTTTCAATTTACTATAACTTTAAATTGATAAAACCGAAGTTCCCGAATCTTTGCTTATTTGCTAAGAAAACTATTTCCCTCATTTACACTGTAGTATTTTATATATACATTTATCTGGTTTTTTTTAATGTCACATTGGCCCTTCTACGTTAGTTTTTGTTAAAATTATTTTTTTTTGAAAACACCCTAAAAGGGCCGATATACCATGTTGGCCATTATACGCGTATTACCTACGCTAATTAGCATAATGTATATATTTTTTTAATTTTTTATCTATAAAATCAATAAACGATTGAAGTAATTGATAATTCATTAATTAGAATATAATATAAAATCTTCGTTTTAATTGTTGTTTTCATTTCCCAAAGCCAAATTCACAAAATTCCGACATCTAGACATCTTAGCGTGATAATTAGATGTCATTTTTACTTATTAAACTAAATTGTAACCCAAAAACACAACAATTACATTTCGTATTCGTCTTTATTCATCACAGTGCGGCCGATGCTCCGTTCAACGTACAAGTGTCAAACTGGCTGATTGTTCCAAACTATAAACAAACGCGCGGGAAACTCCCCGCGTATAAATCTCTAACTACGCTTAGGACCTTATACGTTTAAATTCATGTTACATATGCCGTTATACCGTAATAAAAAATCGTGTTTCTATGCTGAAATCTTTTTTTTTTAATAGCTCACATGATTCATTATATCGATAAGATGCGTTACCCACAAAAAAGCCAAAATCGCCAAATTGCTAGTTTGGCCCATATACATAGGACCCATCGATATAGAATTACATGCAATGGTTGCCCTTTCTCCTTGAATCAGAACTTCAGTAGTCAGCAGTCAGTAGCAAAATTACTGAATACTCTTCACGATATGAAGTAATGATTATCTGCGAGAGGCATAAGGTTCGATTCTGCCCGAGGCAGAAATAAGATGAAAGTAGAGGAGCCGTTAATTACAGACTGTGCCGATAGGTGTGCTGAGGTTCTCGAACACCGATGAGATAATCCAACCGACCGAGTAATACTAAATAGTGATTTGTAGTAAACTATACCCTTATAATAATGATAGGTGACGCAGATATTAACCTGAGTCTAGGTATTATATCTTAATTTACCCCGGCTCCACAAGTTGGCGCCAACGTTGGCGCCAACGCCATTTTCTAGCTCCACACGTTGGCCGAATAACGCCTGCCAACTCCCAACGTTCGCCCCAACGTTGGCGCCAACGCCATTTTCTAGCTCCACACGTTGGGCGAGTAGCGTTGGCGCGAACGTTGGCGCCAACGTGTGGACTTGTGGAGCCGGCCTAATAATAGGTGCCAAAGACAGAGAGACCAAAGATAAAAAGAAACACACACTCAGACCAAGAACAGACAAACGTCATTAAAGTTTCCGCAACAGTGCAGAATCGAACCTGGATCCTACGAATAGCGGTCCGGTGTAACATAGCGTTAAACTTTACACATCGTATAAATAAATTTTTAATAATCGTTATAAATTAAGGTGCCGTCGCGAACACAGGACAAAACAGTCACGTATTCATATAGTGAGCCGGACCTGTTCTGTTATTCGTTGAGACGTAGGTAGCGATCAAGCGGCAGTGAAAGGTGGAATCATCGTACTGCCGAGCGCGACGCGATGCGACGCGACAGACGAAATCTCGACTGAGAGGCAAAAGGACGGTTGCCTTGTAGCTCGCTCCTTGTTTACCGCTTAAAATATCTGACGTTGCCATAGTTTTAAAGTGCTTATAATAATTTCCTGGATTATTGTTCCCGTACTGGGTAAGTTGTGCAAATAATTTATATGGTAGTAGTTGCTGTGGTGTAGTTTTAATTATAAGGTGACGTGTTTTTTTTTTGTATTACGAGTATGTAATCATTGCATTCATACTACGGTATAAGATGTTTTGCACTTTACTCGCTCAATCCTACTTCTGATTATTACTTTTATTTAAATATGTACCGTAATGTTTTTAGTTAAATAGTTACCGTTGGAAAATTGCTTATTTTGTACAAATTGTTAAATTTAGATTCATAGAAAAATGACCGTTACTGATTATTATTTTAAACCGCCGCCTTGTTGTTCTTCCGCCTAGTGCTAGCTAATTTAGTAGTTCTGGAGTGCCTCATGTCCCGTAGGTCTACAAATATCCCTGTCTGGATTGTAATCCGTTTTCTTCGGTGCGATTCCAGGAACACCCCGTGGGCTGAATTTGGAAGGATTGTGGAGTGTAAGATTTACACCCCCCCGTAATACCAATAATACTGGTGTACGTCGGTAGACCGCTTGCCGCTGCGCTGTTTACCTGCTAGCCTCCGACTGACTTATCGCTTACCTGCTGCCGTCTGCTTGTGGCCGCCTGCTGATCGAGCCAGGGAGACCAGGGGAGTGCGGTATCTTTGGACATCCAGGACAGTGGTAGTGTTGTTGTGACCAGGCCGGACCTAAGGACCCTAACTTTTTTGGTGTAACGTTTTTTTTTTACATATATTTAAGTTCTTGTTTTTTTTTGTATTTCTTTATTGCCTTATTATATTGTTATTAATCTATTTTGCCGCATTATTTTTGCCCTAAAATAATAATTGCGACAATGGCGCCCATATACGTGGTCAAAAGGTCATAACATACATTACTCTGTTTTGGTAATACTTTTTTAGTATAGTATCTGGGGGTTAGATTAGCTTGGTGAGCGTATTTATTATAAAACGATTGTGTCCATCAACTATTGTGTTTTATTTTAGTGTGTTATAATTTTTTGTCTTCTCTTATGTTATTTTTTTTAACTTTTCATGCAATTTTTTTTCTTCTCTCTCGTTTATGGGCACATACGTTAATCTTATTGTTTTGTATTACTTTAATATAGTTTTTTTACCTAAACCATTTTTATACGATTCTGTTCTTTAGCAAAACCTTATTGTTACAGAACAGAATAGATTTTTTTAAATACGTATATATAATTATATATAAATTGTGTTTGTTTGTTTAATTTTTTGTCTCTCATGTAGTTTTTTTTTCTGTTTACGCAATATTGTTCCTTTTATTTGCACAACATACCTTGTAGGATTTAATTATTTTAAACCTTTAATCATTTTTTTTGCATCTTTTTATAATGGCACATCCTATTAAATTTCTACACTTACAAAAGTCAGAGCTGAGCTATGAGGTTGCTATTCGCGGTGAAATTCCTTCTTCTAATGTGGAAGGGCTACGTCGACAGGTCACAAAACTCACTCAGCTTTATCCTTCTGATGAAGTCCTTGAGTCTGTTTTTGAATTTAGTGAAGACATTGACGGCTGTCGGGAGACTCTTGATAAAATTAAAATTAATCTTGAATCTTTGAAATCAAACTACAATGAGGCACTATTTATTAGAACGAAGTCGTGGTTGAATCATTTATTTCATAGAATTCAAAGAATTGAAAAGCCTAGTACATCAGAGGACTCCTCAATTTTAAGCAAAATTCAAAAATACTATGATCAGTACTATCTTTCTATTTTAGGGCTTTCTACTCCTAGTTCTAGTCCCGCAAAGGCCTCCACTCCTACTCCTGTGGAAGAGAACGTAGATTCTTCACATATGAATATATCGGTTACTTGTGATCGCGGGATAAATAGTGAATTATCTAAATTAAAATATGATGGAAAAACTTGTGTTCGAGCGTTTATCCAAAGAGTGGAGGAATTTCGAGTCTCTAAAGGTATATCTGAAAATAAAATGTTACAGTCTGCTATTGACATATTCAACGGTGATGCCTTGCACTGGTACCGCAGTGTCAGGGACAAATATCAGGACTGGTCTACTTTACTCTCACACCTTAAAAATGATTTTGATATATTAGATTACGATTACCGTATGAATACTGAAATACGTAACCGTACGCAAGGAGCAGATGAAACTATTATCGTTTATCTAGCAATAATGGAGGGCATGTTCTCTCGACTTAGTAATCCTGTATCAGAGGCTGATAAACTTGAAATCATCTTACATAATATACTACCTTGCTATTCTACCATTATTGCTGCTAGTCCGCAAATAACATCCATTGACGATTTACGCACCTTATGTAAAAATTATGAAGGTATCAAAGTTCGGTCCGATGGCTATAGGGAACCACCTTCTCTTAATTCTAAAATGTTGGCACCTGAATTTTGCTATCAACCGCAAAAACGGAGGGATTTTAATAAAGTTACTTTTTGCCATCCTAATCATCAATCAGCTAATATTGAGGTACAACCGATGTCTCCTGTTGTTAGATCAGCGGAGGTAGCTCAAGTGTCTACTCCGTACTGCTTTCGTTGCCGTACTAATACACACTCTATGAGGGAGTGTACAGCAGAAAGAACAATTTTGTGTTTCGGTTGCGGTAATAAAGGCGTTCGTAAACCTGATTGTCCAAATTGCCAAAAATCTAAAACAACGCCCTCAAAAAACTAAAATCTGAGAATTGTAGAAACTTAAATTATTTCAATAGCTCGGATTGGAATAATTGGCTCATATTTTTGAGAAGGTACTTTTCTACTTACACAACTTCCGTTACTGCAGTTCTCAATGCTAAGCCGAGAGAAGATCCCCGTCCTTATGCAAAAATTTCAATAAATAATGATGCCGACCTGTGCATGTATGGCTTACTTGATTCGGGTTCTTCTGTGACTATATTGGGTAATAATTCCCATACGCGGTTGCTTGAATTTGATTTCTCAGTGTGTAGCGATGACATTATCACCGTTACTGCTGCTGGTGGTCAAAAGATTAACTCTAAAGGCTACATGCTTCTTCCGATATGGTTTGAGGGCAAACTATCGGTAATTAAAGCGCATGTTATCCCGGAGATCGAAACCACATTAATATTAGGTATCGATTTCTGGAATGTTTTTAATTTATGTCCAAAATATTTGTCAAATGCCGAGAATTTGTTTCCGAATGACCCCGGTCTGTCTGCGGTATCCAAAATTCCGAATGTTCACTTACATGCTTACGAGTGTCTCGATGAACCTCAGAAGCTCATCGCAGACAGTATTATTCGACAGTATCGGAGCATTTCTTTTGAGGAGAAGGGTCTAGGTAGGACACATCTGATTAGCCATAACATCAACACTGGTGATTCTGAACCAATTAGACAGCGTTATTACAGAATGTCACCGGAAAAACAGAAAATCATCACCGATCAGATTGATGAGATGTTAAAACTGGATGTTATCGAACCTTGTGAGAGCCCGTGGTCTTCTCCTGTTCTCGTTGTTGGCAAAAAAGATGGAAGCCCGCGTTTCTGTCTGGACAGCCGGAAGCTAAACTCCGTAACTAAGAAAGATGCGTATAAGTTACCTTACGTGTCTGAAATTCTAGACAACCTAAAGGACGCTAGATACCTCAGTAGCATTGACTTATCTAAAGCATTTTGGCAAATTCTCATAAATGAGCCGGATAGGGAAAAAACCGCATTCTTTGTCCCTGGAAGAGGCTGTTATATGTTTAAATGTACCCCATTTGGGTTAACCAACGCACCTGCCACTCAACAAAGGTTAGTGGACATTTTGTTCGGACCTGAATTTGAGTGCAAGGTGTTTGCTTACCTTGATGATATAATAATCATCAGTAAGACCTTTGAAGAACACGCTTCACTTCTTAAACGTGTTCTTGAGAAACTTCGCTTCGCAAACCTCACAATTAATCTCGAGAAAAGTCAGTTCTTTAGAAGCAAACTGCGCTATTTGGGTTACGTAGTCGATGCTAATGGTTTACGCACTGACCCTGACAAGGTCAGTGCAATATTAAACTATCCTACTCCTACGACCAGAAAAGAGGTAAAACGCTTTCTTGGTACTGCTTCTTGGTACAGGCGCTTTATACCAAATTTTAGTACAGTTGCTGGTCCTCTAAATAAACTTACTACCACAAGAAAGAATGCTCCACCCTTTCAGTGGACCACTGAATGTGAAATAGCTTTTCTCGAGTTAAAGTCTAGGTTAGTTGAGGCACCAGTTTTGACTTGCCCCAATTTCGAGTATCCATTTGAGGTACACACGGATGCCAGTAGTTTTGGAGTCGGAGCAATGCTAGCGCAAACTATTGATGGTGTTGAACATCCAATAGCGTATATGAGTCGGTCGCTAACAAAGCCAGAGCAGAACTACAGTACGACGGAACGAGAAGCTCTGGCCGTGCTAACCGCTCTTGAACACTGGCGTTGCTATCTCGAGAATGGGCAAACCTTCACAGTATTCACTGACCACGCGGCCCTTAAGTGGTTTCTTTCCCTAACTAACCCAACTGGGCGACTAGCCAGGTGGGGAGTTCGACTCTCTTCATTTAACTTCCGAATAGAACACCGTCGTGGCAAGGAGAATGTCATTCCTGATGCCCTTTCAAGGTGTGTTCAAGTAGATGCCCTAGTTGATGCTCAAAATACATCTATTCCTGCTACTCAAGACAACTGGTATCTTAAAATATATAAAGGGTGTCAAGAATCACCGTCTAGTTTTCCAAACTATAGAATCGAAAAGTCTGTCCTCTATAGGTATATGAAGAATAAAAATATCCTGACTATGGAGTTCGACTGGAAGGAGGTCGTTCCTGAGGAACGAAGACAGCAAACCCTGACCCAGTGCCATTCAGAACCTACGGCAGGACATTTTGGCGTTTTTAAGACGTATAAACGCCTAGCCCTCCGATTCTATTGGCCTGGAATGTACGCTGATGTCGTAAACTTCGTTTCTCATTGTGATACGTGCCTGGCAGTAAAACTACCTAGTCATGGTACACTTGGGAAGATGGGAAGACCAAAGGATGTCTCCCGACCCTTTCAAGTAATTTCTATAGACCTGGTAGGCCCACTTCCCAATACTCGAAGACAAAACACTTACATTTTTGTCATCACTTGTTGTTTTTCTAAATATTGTTTATTTTTTCCTCTTCGTCGAGCCACTGCTGAACTTGTTTCGAAACATTTAGAAAATAATGTCTTTTTAGTCCACGGTATTCCTCAAACCATCGTTCTTGATAATGGATGTCAATTTATTAGTCAGGAATTGGACAGGTTATTTAAAAAATATAAAGTACCTAGAATTCATTTCACCCCAAAATACACTCCTCAGATTAACACCGTAGAGCGGTATAATAAAACTATTGTTACAGCTATATCTGCCTTTATTAATAATAATGATCAAAGGTCTTGGGATGTCAACCTACCTCAAATTCAATTCGCCATCAACAACTCCGTTAATGAGAGTACAGGGTATACTCCTGCATTTTTGGTGCATGGTAGGGAATTGGTAGTATGTGGTTCACATTATCAAGAAAATGAGGGTGATAATGAATTTATCTTCTTACCTAGGGATGCTTATGCCGAAAACCTGGGCCACTTATCTGGCATCTTTGATAAAGTGCAAGCCGCTCTATGGCACGCTCATGTGAAGAACTCCGAACGTTACAATTTACGGCGAAAAGAGCACGAATTTAATGTTGGCGACGTTGTGTGGAAACGCTGCTTCTTCCAGAGCGATAAAGACGCATATTTTAGTAAGAAGTTAGCTCACAAATATCAGAAATGCCGAGTAAAAACGAAGCGCTCTCCATTGGTCTACGGTTTGGAGGATTTGAACGGACGCGATTTAGGAGTCTTTCATATAAAAGATCTTAAAGTTAGCCGATCATGACGACTTTAATTTAATTTACAAAATAAAAATGCACAGACATATTCGCTAATTATACACACCTTTTTTTTGCGCTCTTACTTTTTCTTTGATCCGGAGATGTTATGCGGATTTTACGCAGGTTAAAATCCTTTTCTAGGGAGGGGGATACTGTAACATAGCGTTAAACTTTACACATCGTATAAATAAATTTTTAATAATCGTTATAAATTAATGTGCCGTCGCGAACACAGGACAAAACAGTCACGTATTCATATAGTGAGCCGGACCTGTTCTGTTATTCGTTGAGACGTAGGTAGCGATCAAGCGGCAGTGAAAGGTGGAATCATCGTACTGCCGAGCGCGACACGACGCGACGCGACAGACGAAATCACGATCGAGTGGCAAAAGGACGGTTGTCTTGTAGCTCGCTCCTTGTTTACCGCTTAATTATCTGATGTTCTTAAGCCCGTTTTACACCGCGAAAGAGTTATGAGCGGGAAATGGTTGAGCGGAGCGGACCCCGTTTATAAGAAACTAGCTTTTGCCCGCGGCTTCGCCCGCGTGGAATTCGTTTATATCGCGAACCGGGGAAGTGGGGAAGAAGATACGTCATCAACTATCTTCCTGGGAAAATTCATCGAAATCGGTCAGGCGGTTTAGATTTTTCATACAAACTTTCATCCCCTATTTCAAGCATTTAGAGGTTGATTTTTGAAAAAAAAAGTAGCCTATATGTGACTCTGGGTCTTCAACTATTTTCATTCCGAATTTCATCCAAATCGCACCGGTGGTTTAGCCGTGAAAACGTCACAGACAGACAGACAGACAGACAGACAGACAGACAGACTTTCGCATTTATAATATTAGTATGGATAGGTTTATGTTTACACCAACAAAGAGTTTTGTGTTTTGTTTTACACTGCAAAAGAGTAATGAGAGTGCTGAGCGGAGCGGAGCGAACTGAACGGAAAATGAGAAATGAAAAATGACAGTGTATTCCCACCGAGAGCGAGTTCAGATGGTGTTTTATACTGGCGGTCGTGTTTTGTTGCGAACTCATGATGTTGTCGAGTGACACGGAATCGAGTGAAGACAGCGATTATGTATACAGACGAAAAAAGTACATGTTATAATAATAATAATATTTTTTATTTATAAAAAGAGATTTGAATAAGTACATAAATTTGTTGTTGGGACATCCTTTTAAGTACAGTATACTTGTTATGTGTACAGTATACTTATTATATCTTAAATACAGACAAAAACACAAACACAGAGACAGAGAAACAGAGGACACTACAAACGAGTCCGTTTCAAACTAGTAGCCGAGACCGTGACGCAGCGGACTCCGTTCAACTCGTTCGATCCGCACCGCTCACCTCTGTCTCTGTGGAAACGCTTCTATGCAATTTGCCATTGCGAGTCAAACGGAGTCCTTAATGACTCCGCTCCGCTGGCTAGAACTGAACGAGTCCGTTTCAATCCTCTTTCGGCTCTTTTAGCTCGCTCAGTCCTTTCCGCTCGACTCTTTATTGGTGGAAAGACAAGTATGCAGTTTACTGTTGCGAGTTGAACGGAGTCCTTAATGGGTCCGCTCCGCTCGCGGTGTAAAACGGCCATTATAGTTTTACGTGCTTAAAATAATTTCCTGGATTGTTGTTCCCGTACTGGGTAAGTTGTGCAAATAATTTATATGCTAGTAGTTGCTATAAATGTGGTGTAGTTTTAATTATAAGGTGACGTGTTTTTTTTGTATTATGTAACCATTGCATTCTTACAACATCTTATACCGATAAGATTTTTTGCACTTTACTCGCTCAATCCTACTTCTGATTATTACTTTTATTTAAATATCTACCGTAATGTGCATTTACCGTTAGAAAATTGCTTATTTTGTACAAATTGTTAAATTTAAATTCATAGAAATATGACCGTTACTGATTATTATTTTAAACCGCCGCCTTGTTGTTCTTCCGCCTAGTGCTAGCTAATTTAGTAGTTCTGGAGTGCCTCATGTTCCATAGGTCTACAAATATCCCTGTCTTGATTGTAATCCGTTTTCTTCGGTGCGATTACAGGAACACCCCGTGGGCTGAATTTGGAGGGATTGTGGAGTGTAAGATTTACACCCCTCCGTAATACCAATAATATTGGTGTGCATCGGTAGACCGCTTGCCGCTGCGCTGTTGACCTAGCTAGCTACCTAGCGCTTGCTAGCCCTCTGACTGCCTCATTCGCTACCTGCTGCCGTCTGCTTGTGGGCACCTTCTGATCAAGCCAGGGAGACCAGGGGAGTGCGGTATCTTTGGACAGCCAGAACAGTGGTAGTGTTGTTGTGACCCGGCCGGACCTAACGACCCTAATTTTTTTAACGCTGTAACGTTTTTTTTTACATATATTTTATATGTTCTTGTTTTTTTTTTGTATTTTTTAAATTGCCTTATTATATTGTTATAAATCTATTTTGCCGCATTATTTATTTTTGCCTTAAAATAATAATTGCGACAGCGGACTAAATTGACATTAGCTGTGTTGCCACTATTTTGCGAATCATTAATAGTGATGTGCCTCTACCGTAACTTTACGTAATTTACAATCTAGTATCGTTTTTCGGTAATAATAAAAAATGTGTCTTTAAAATAATGTAGAAGATGTATTTTTGGGGCAGAATTCAGAGAAACACTGCACAGTGATTTTCCCAGCTTTATTAAGTACTTCTTCACAATTAATATTTTAGCACTCACATACAACGCGTCCACTCGATCGTCTTGCTTCCCAGTAGTGTTGCCCGCTCACATCATTTTAGTTTTTTTTTAAACAACTCTGCGTTCCGTTCCTACAATAATATGACCGACAGGCATATCTATATAATGTACCTTAACCTTGTTATTGCGTATTCTTCAACAAGAAGTCAATAATTTTCGTATTTACTTAGTGTAATACGTAATTAAAATTAATAAATATATTTTTTATCTGTGATACCCCATAGTTACCATGATTTGTAAAAGATTCGTCTATTATCAAATAAAAATAAAATTATCTGATAAAAGTAAAAAGTTACGATTCATGAAACCGGTATCGTAGAACAACACTACTATTAAAAAGCTGGTATCATTATTTCGATAATTGACATTATTTGCATGTGTCAATTTAGTCCGTAGCGAAAAAAAACGGACTATACATGGTTTCGTTCCCATACTTGCAAATGATTTACCTGTGGCATAATAAGTATATTGAACGTGACCACCGATATTATTCGGTTGGTTAACTTGTAATCGTTTATCCAATGATCGACGAGTATCAACAATACTATTTGGTTGGTTACTCTGTAATCCATCGATAATTCATTTATAGTCATAGACTCCATTCGCTTTGTTTATGGTAATACATAATTAAAATTATTTCTCCGCAAGTAAACATCCGTCAGAAATAATAAGAGTATGTTTTTTTATTATGTATTACAAGGAATATTTATTTATTTATGTAGATTTAAATAAACCTAATATCCTTAGTTAATATGTCGGATTCCGGATTGGTTGTCTGTGGCGCTTCGAATCTTTTTTTCACTCTTGTCGATGGAATCGATCTATCCAGGTCCGGCTCACTATATGAATACAAGACTGTTTTGTCCTGTGTTCGCGACGGCACATTAATTTATAATAAATATTAAAAATATATTTATACTATCTATAAAGTTTAACGCCACGTTACACCGCAGCGAAAAAAAACGGACTATAGTAGGTATGTTAAAATACGCTACTACAGAGTGTAACGTGTAGGTACGAGTACAAACTACAAACCTCAGCTTCGTTACCTGTGTAGCTTTGAGAGGTCATAACATCTTTGACCAAAAACTTCAAACAAAACTATTATTTGTAACTGAAAGAGCAATGATTTGTTATACTAATATGAATAATAACTTTTTACTAGGGATCATAATTGTAAAAATGTGACGTAAGTTCTTCGAACATTCAGATGACACCTAAAAAACCGTTAAAAATTCCCCGTTGAGTTTATAATCATATTGTACTTCATAGCAGCCCCGGATCTTCATTTTTTTAGGCGGGGCAAAAACTGAAAAATGCCGCCCCGCCTACTCATGTTCATTTCTTTATCATCCATACTAGAGAACCGCCCGCGCTTCGCTTCGGGACCCGTAGGTAACAGCCGCGTAGGTCCCGCTCCCGTAGGAATCTCGGCCAAAGATAAGCCTATAATATGACATACTGGAACATCAACATCAGAATCCGTCCTGTCTTCACTCACGGCTAACATAGCCGTGGGGATTCAGTTTCGGGGCCGGTGGCCCCCTGACTGAGGTGTCTGCCGCGGTCCGTAACAACGGACCGGTCGTTGGGTTGGGACCCTGTATGGGTCCTCGAAGATTGTCCAGATGGTGATATGGAGTATGGGTGTCTAGTCCGGGGAGTCATGATGATTTTCACGCCGCCCGGGCGATCAGGCCCTACCAGGTGAGACCCGCTGGTGGGAAGCCCAGCAGGAGCCGATCTGCGACCGGACGGTGGCTTGCGGTCTTATCCGAGGTGGTTCATGTCGGGCTGCTCCCGCGCAGTAGGTCCGTAGTCGGTAGTAGCGGGAGTGCCCAACGGTCCGGGGGGCGGGCGTGGAGCGGCGCCAGGTTCCGCAGGTGCAGAAACCGCGCCGCGTCCGCGCGCGCAAACATCCGTTGCGCTAAGTCCTCCACGTGGGCGTCCAGGCTCTCAACTCTGAGGTCCCGCTGGATGGTGGCGTTCCTCATGCACCACGGCGCCCCTGCCAGCCGGCGCAGCGTCTTCGATTGAACCACGCGTAGACGCCTGCGTTGTGGTTCACTCGGGAGCGCGTACCAGGCTGGGGCCGCGTACGTGAGTCTGGGGCGGATGTAGGTCTTCCAGATGGTGGTTTGACCCTCAACGGGAGACTCGAGGAGAGCGCTGGACGTAGCGCTACAGCTGCTGCCTTGGCGTGATTTACGACGTTGGTCACGTGGGGCTTCATTGTCAGGGAACAGTCCAGGGTTACCCCATGGTACTTGGCCTGTCTTGTCCAGGCAATGTCTTGGTTGAGGAGCTTTAGAGTGGGGTCGCGCATCGTGGTTCCTCCGAATTGGATGGCCTGCGTCTTCCCTACGTTGATCGCCATCACTCCACTCGCCACTTGGGGAGGGCGTCGAGGCATCTTTGCATTTCAACGGCGGCGTGACCTGACTTAATCGAGGTGGTCAGGTACGCCGCGTCGTCCGCGTAGAGGGCGAGCATGGCGCCCCCTCCGCTGCAATATCGTTCGTGTAGCACGAGTAGAGGGTAGGCGAGAGGCAGCTTCCTCAACATCAGATATAATATTTGCCTATGATTTAGGTAAATTACATCTACTATTTGATAGCGTGATTCAGAACTTGCAAATGAATTTTACTAACGGCATCTATTAACAACATCCGGAACTAAATCTAGCAACTAACAAAACATCGATCTTCCCATAGGAATGAGATGTTTTTCCGCGGTAAAAAGTAGCCTACGTCACTCTCCACCCTCCTAACTATCCCCATACACATAAACCATACCATATAATAGCCATGTTGCGACGTGAAAGAGTCACAAACAAACAAACAAACACACTTTCACATTTATAATATTAGTAAGGATTATAATTCCAGCTATTCATTTCCAGTTAACATTCCAGCTATACATGTCCACAAATTGTTTGAAATTTGGACAAAGCCTACTTAGGCCTTGAGGAAGCAATGCATCCATCATTGTTCATAGTTTCTGATAAATCTTGGAGCACGCACAAAAAATTGCATTTTTTGTCTTAGAAAATAAAAGCCAAGATCTTTTAACCCTTTCGCAACTAGCCAACGTCCTGTACCACATAGAAGATGTTAAACGTCTGCTATTGCGTTCAGTATATCTAAATTCAATGTTTTCGGGGTGATTTTCTGCTAATAATACAGCCTGATTGCTAAAGAAAGATCGTTGTTGGTCAGTAATTTTTTCTACCGCTGGTCAATTGCCTGGGTCCGCCAAATCAAATCCGGTTTTTTGCAGTTCATTCAATTCTGCGTTCAGGGATATAGATCCTTCGTATTCTGGCTTCGTTTTTTCAAGTTGCTCAGGTTGCTCTTCGCACATCGATAAAGATGGTGAAGTTGGCACTGTAAAATGTTGATCCATTTGATCGAGTAAAGTGCCAGAAACATCCTCTAACTCAATATCAACTTTGGAAGTTGCAGCAGATACTGACGGGTTACCCCTCTGCGAAGCCAATCCTACTAATATTATAAATGTGAAAGTTTGTGTATTTGTTTGTTTGTTACTCCTTCACGCAAAAACTACTGAACCGATTTTCATGAAATTTGGCACACACATAGAGGGCAACTTAGATTAACATATAGGATATTTTGTATCCCAGAAATCCCGCGGGATCGGAATTTACGCGGGAAAACCTTCTTCGCGTATGGGGTATAAATAGCTTCTAAACAAACATTAATATAAAATTAACAAGTCTGTCTTCCCGGAAATCCCGCGGGATCTGGAGTTACGCGGAATAAACTCCTGCGCGTAGTTGCGGGCTTAAATTTTTATGCGACCTTTACTAGGAGATTGAGGAAGTTTTGAAGCAACATATTATAGATAGGGTACTGTTTATCCCTGAATTCCCGCGGGATTAGGATTCACGCGGTAAAAACTCATACCCGGGAATGAGGTCGTGGGTTCAGATGTTTATGGGACTTTCAGTGGGAGGTAGAGGAGGTTATGGAGCATTATATAAGCTACTTTTTGTTCCGGACTTCCCGCGGGATCGAGATTTACGCGGGAAAAGCTTCCATGAGCGAATGAAGTCGCGGGCTCATTAATATCTATATATCGGGATATCTATACATATATCGGGAATCGAACCGGCTTTTTTTCTCATGATCAACTTTATGTTGCTTTTTCGAGGGTCAGCATCGCTTTAGCTGGTCTTTATGTTTTGGCACCCGAATGAAAAACTACCAATGTAGTTTAAAAATATAATAGTTTGGATTGAAAAAACCCCGACGTTTAGGTATATCTTAAAGTCTTTTTATCGATTTTCTCAAGATCTACATAACGGATTTTTGTACGGTATGACTAAAACGTAGTAAAAAATCAACTGTTCTTAAGATGTGTGGAGTGTGTCTTAATATGTGTGGGGTCGGGATTAACGCAGGAATAACTTTGTGACACACTGAGTTCCACGCGGGCGGAGCCGCGGGCAACAGCTAGTTTTTCATATTATCTGCACATTGTTTTCCCTGCAACTCCTTATATTTAGCCTTTTTCCTATATTCCGCTCCTTATAGATTTTTCTTGGCACACTCATAATTACAACCTGTAAACAAAAATACCTAATAATACAGAAGACCGAGGATTAATAATCAGCCGCTATGTGTTGCCTATGTGGACTATGAGAAAGCCTTCGATTCTATCGAGACCTGGGCGGTACTAAATTCTCTCCAGTGGTGCCGAATCGACTACCGGTATATCGAGGTGTTGAAGTATTTATACACATCAGCCACCATGTCCGTCAGAGTACACGACACAGCAACGAACCCCATTCAGCTGCAGAGAGGTGTCAGACAAGGGGACATTATATCCCCAAAACTGTTCACCACTGCGCTGGAAGACATGTTCAAGCTGATGGAGTGGAAACGACGTGGCATTAATATCAATGGCGAATACATCACACAATTGCGGTATGCCGACGCTATAGTAATTTTGGCGAGATTCATGGAAGAAGACTTGAACAGCGCCTCACAACGGGTGGGTCTTAAGATGAACATGGACAAGACGAAAATCATGTCGAATGTCCATGTCACGCCCGTACCGGTCGTTGTTGATGGCGCTGCACTCGAAGTTGTAGACGAATATATTTACCTGGGACAAGTTTAGTGATCCAAATGGGTAAGTCCAACGTCACCTCTACAATGGACCATTGTGGTAGACTCTCTCATCCAGGAACTAAATGATGCATACCTGGACACTCAAGGATACGCAGATGACTTGGTCATAACCATACGTGGAGGCTGTCCAAGCACTGTGTCTAACCTTATGCAAGCAGCTTTACACAAAGTGGAATGCTGGTGCAACCGCACCGGTCTGAACGTAAATGCTAACAAAACGGTCATTGTACCATTCACAAGGAGGAAGAATACACAAAATATGTATAACCCCTCACTCTTCGGAACCACAATACCGTTCTCCAAAGAAGGAAAGTACCTAGGGATCACAATGGACCAGAGGCTTACTTGGAACCAACACCTTACACAGGTGATCAAAAAGGCAAAAATCTCACTAGGGACCTGTTGCCGATTCGCGGGCTCCAAATGGGGCCTGAAACCCAATCAGGTGCATTGGGTCTACACGGCAATCGTAAGACCCATTGTGACCTACGGCTGCATAGCCTGGCAAAAGAAAACAATCCAGGCGACATGCATCAAGAATCTAAATAGCATTCAAGGCTTAGCCTGTCGAATGATAACTGGAGCTCTAAAAACAACTCCAATAGCAGCCATGGAGGCCGTCCTCAACCTGGAGCCATTACACATATATGTGCAAAAGGAAGCGAGGGCGGCTGTACTCCGAGCTGCAGAAGGATGCAAGCAGAGCTGGAAATCGAATGTCATGAGAAAAGTCTATGAAGACCTCATGGCATGTCCAATTATGGCAATGCCAAGTGATGCCATACATAAACAGCTAAGTTTCAACAAACTGTTCCAAGTGGTTATACCGCGACGGGAAGAATGGGACGAAGCTGCACCAAAACCCTTGGGAGGAGGCGACATCGTCTGGTATACAGACGGCTCCCGCAAGGGAGGAAAAGCGGGAGCGGGTGTTTACGGAAACAAACCTAAAATAACGTTAAACACAAACTTAGGCCGTTACGCAACCGTCTTCCAGGCTGAACTCTATGCAATAATTGATTGCGTACATCAAAACCTTAATAAAGGTTACGCTAATAAGCGTATTACCATCCTCTCTGACAGTCAGGCAGCACTTCTAGCACTGAAGTCGGAGACAGTCAACTCTAAGTTAGTATATGAAGGCATCCAAGCAATAAATCGACTTGGATATAACAACAAGGTCACCCTAGGATGGGTACCTGGACATAAGGGTATACGAGGAAATGAAAGGGCAGATGAACTGGCAAGGAGGGGTGCGGAGGCGCCCACCATGGGACCAGAGCCCATGGTGGGCGTTTCAAAAGCAGCTTCTCGAGCTGTCCTCAAAGCCTTGGCTCTGAGACAGGGCGAGGAGCTGTGGCAAAAAGCACCCGGACTAAGACAGGCAAAAACCCTTATCACTGGTTACTCGAAAAACTACTCCACTAAAGTGCTCAACCTAAAACGGTCAGACATCCGACTTATAATTAGGCTGCTCACTGGTCATTGCAGATTCAACCGACACCTATACAATATAGGCTTAAGTGAAAATGCAACATGTAGATTCTGTGGTGGGGCGGAGGAAACACCCATACATATTCTCTGCGATTGCATAGCAATTACCCACTACAGAAGTCGTATACTTGGAGGTCACATAATCAAACCTGACCTGATTAAAGAGATGGACCCCGGAAACGTACTACGGTTTATTAAGATTGATTGATTCCAGACCGATTTCGGTCACGGCGACTGCTTCAACTCCGTGCAAATGTGTGTCGCTCGTGTGCTCGCATATGGCTGCAATAGCCAATCTTCTTTGAGAAGGTCCGCGCACATTGCGGACATGTGAGGACACCATTAATATAATTGTACCTGATCGCCGCAGGTGGTCGGGCTTTCAGTTCGTCGCGTCTCGTGTCCAGGTCTACTCGACGACGCTCTTCAAAGTCAGTGACTTTGGTTTTGACCAAGGCCCTCCAATCTGGACGCGAGACTGCTAGACTTTCCCATTGAGAGGGCTCAATGGCGCACTTCTTCATATGACGTTTCAACACATCTTTATAGCGTAGGAACTGACCGCCTTGTTCTCTTTTGCCCTCTTTTAGCTCTGAATAAAAGATGCGCTTAACCAATCGCTCCTCCCCCATACGCAACACATGACCGCACCATCGTAACTGACGTTGCATAAGGTAAGCCTCAATGCCACTAACATTGGCTCGTCGCAACACTTCTGTGTTTCGTACACGCTCGGACCACCGGATTTTGAGGATCTTACGCAAGCATTTGAGGTGGAATTGGTCCAAGATACGAATGTGCCGGCGGTATACAGTCCACGTCTCGGCGGAGTACAAAATACTGGGTAATATTATTGCCTTGTAAACTGCTATTTTCGTGGGCAGTTTAATGCTATGTGAACGGAAGACCTTGGCATCTAGCTTCCCAAATGCTGCAGCAGCAGCACAGATTGTGCTATTAATTTCCGCATCAAGATCACACTTTGATGTTATCGTGCTCCCCAGATAACGGAATTTATCCACCTGCTTTAGTGTTGTTTCGCCCAGTACCACGGCTAGACTTTCGTGACCTTCGCTGTCCAACGCCATAACCTCTGTCTTCTTGATACTGATCTTTAGGGCGTATTTTTGACATACTTGATGGAAGTTGTACATTAATCGCTGCAGGCCGTCCGAGGATTCCGCCACAAAACACAAGTCGTCTGCGTACATGATCTCAGTGATCAAAGCATACGAGACTTTGGTGTGGGCTCTAAGTCTAGCTAAATTAAAAAGGTTGCCATCAGTACGGAAACGAATGCGTACACCATCGGTTGTCAGGTGCAAGACCTCGCGGACTACAACTGCAAAGTACAGTGCAAATAGTGTTGGTGCGAGCACACACCCTTGTTTCACCCCACAGGTAACGGGGAAAAAATCTGACTGATCACCAGCGTCAGCAACACAGCACTCCATGCCGTCGTGAAGAAGTCGCACGAGTCTTACAAACTTCTTAGTGCAGCCTAGCTTTTCCAATACAATCCAGAGAGCTTCTCGTGGCACACTGTCAAAAGCCTTCTCAAGGTCAACGAAGCAGAGGTATAGTTGTCGTCCTTGTTCCCTGCTCTTTTCTTGTAGCTGACGCAGTGAAAAGATCGCCTCAATAGTGCCTCGGTTAGGTCGGAAGCCAAACTGGGTTTCTGGCAAAATCCTTTCAGAGAGTTTCTTAAGGCGGTTAAGTAATACTCTGGCAAAGACTTTTCCAGGGACCGATAACAGTGAAATACCCCGGTAGGAGTCACAGTCGGAGCGGTCACCCTTGTTTTTGTATAGGGCACAGATGCGAGAACGTTTGAAGGCTGTTGGTACACGCTCTGATTCCCAAAAACGGGCAAACAAGCCCCAGATAGCTGAGTGCAACTCCTCACCACCATACTTAATTAGTTCTCCTGGTACAAAGTCTATTCCAGGCGCGCGCTCATTCGGTTGTTGTTTAATGGCAAGAATAATCTCATTACGTGATAGTGGCTCGTCTAGCTCACTTACTATGGGCAACTGAGGCATCGACCTGATATGTTCTAGATCAGCTGTTCGATCAACATTCAAAAGAGCACTGAAGTGTTCCACCCATCGCTCTAACCTAGCGTCTTTACTATGTAAAAGCACAGGTAAAAGGGTTTTGCCGTCCATGGATTTTAGAGGAGCCCTCAGGAAACTTTTTTTAGCAATCAGTTTTCGAACCTCACCATAGAACTCTCCGAGCTGATTCGTGTCTGCCAGCCACTGCACGAATTGAGCTTTCTCGTGCCACCATCGATTTTTCATTTCCCTAGATATTTTCCTTAGCTCCAGGTCACTCTTTTTGATCTCTGCGTTGCTTCTACCTACATATTCTCCACTACACTTCTTGAGGAGTTCACGATGCCTATTATTATTTATTTATGGTTTATTAAGACTGTAGGCCTGGGGGACCAGATCTAACTAAAACTGGGATGGCTACAATAGATCAGGGATGGTCGCAGTGGCCTCGTAGGGATACTTGTTCCCTATGCCCAGACACCTAAATAATAATAATAATAAGTCCAACTTCGAGAAAGAAGTCACTTGTAGAATCCAACTCGGATGGGCTGCGTTCGGGAAATTACATCACATCTTGTCGTCCAAAATACCTCAGTGCCTGAAGTCGAAGATGTTCGAGCAGTGTGTTGCCAGTGATGACATACAGCTCCGAGACGTGGTCCTTTACGATTGGTCTAATCCACAAGCTCAAAGTCGCGCAGCGGGCTATGGTGAGAGCTATGCTTGGTATTTCTCTACGTGATCGAATCAGAAATGGGGAGATCCGTAGACGAACGAGGGTAACCGCATAGCTCAAATAATTAGCCGGCTGAAGTGGCAATGGGCCGGCCATATAGCTGGAAGGACCGATAACCGTTGGGGAAGAAAGTTCCTCGAGTGGAGGCCCTGTCTCGGAAAAAGGTGCGTAGGACGCCCCCCGACCAGGTGGTCTGACGACCTGAAGAGGACAGCGGGCATCCGCTGGCTTCAGAAGGCGCAGGACCGGTTAGAGTGGCGCAAATTAGGGGAGGGCTATGTCCAGCAGTGGACACAAAAACGCTGATGGATGGATGGGTGGATGGATTTAGGCATATTGTTTGGCTGAACCGATTTTGATACAGTTTTCAGCATCGTGTTTATCAGACTTGGAGAAGGATTTAGGAATAACCGCGTTTAACTGAACCGATTTTTACTTTTCGGCGTTAAAGTCGGTTCTATTTTGTTAAAAGTTATGAACTACTAGCTGTTGCCCGCGGCTCCGCCCGCGTGGAACTCAGTGTGTCACAAAGTTTTTCCTGCGTGAATCCCGACCCCGCGAGTATTCTAAGATAAATAGTGGCATATAAAATATATTGCTCCATACAAATTAAGAACAGTTGATTTTTTAGTCATACCGCACAAAAATCCGTTATGTACCTACCTAGATCTTGAGAAAATCGATAAAAAGACTTTAAGATTAAACGTCGAGTTTTTTAATTCCAAACTTTAGGCATAAGTTTAACCACGATAATTAAAAAATATGTATTTTTAAACTATATTGGCAGTTTTTCATTCGGGTGCCAAGACATAAAGAAGTGATGCTGACCCTCGAGAAAACAACTTAAAGTTGGTCATGAGAAATAGAGCCGGTTCGATTCCCGATATGTAGATATCCCGATATATACTTAGATATTAATGAGCCCGCGACTTCATTCGTTCAAGGGAGTTTTTCCCGCCTAAATCTCGATCCCGCGGGCGGTCCAGAACAAAAAGTAGCTTATATAATGCTCCATAACCTCCTCTACGTCCCTCTGAAATCCCATAAACATCTGAACCCACGACCTCGTTCCCGGGGATGAGTTTTTACCGCGTGAATCCTGAACTGATCTCGCGGGAATTCCGGGATAAAATAACATATAGGCATACAACTTCCTCTATCTCCAAGTGAAAGTCCCATAAAAATGTTAGCCTGCGACTTGGCGCATAGGCGATTTTCCCGTGTGAATCATGATCCCACGGGAAGTCCGGAAGAAAAAGTAGCCTAATACATTGCTCCAGAACCTCCTCTACCTCGCAATAAAAGTAGCATAAAAATTTAAGCCCGCGCGTTCGCACATAGGAGTTTTTCCCGCGTGAATCCTGATCCCGCCGGAATTCCGGGATAATAAGTAGCATATGTGTTGCTCTAGAACCTCTTCTATCTCCTAATGAAAGTCCCATAAAATCTAAGTCCGCTACTTCACACATAAGAGTTTTTCCCGCGTGAATCCTGATCCCGCCGGAATTTTGATATAATAAGTAGCCTATGTGTTGTTCCAGAACCTCCTCTATTTCTTAGTGAAAGTCGCATAAAAATTTAAGCCCGTGCTTTTGCGCATAGGAGTTTTTCCTGCGTGAATCCTGATCCTGTGGGAATTCCGGGATAAAACGTAACCTATATATTATGTTACTTCACAACTTCCTCTATCTCCCAATGAAAGTCCCATAAAAATCTAACCTCGCGACGCGACGAGGCGCATTGGAGTTTTTCCCGCGTGAATCCTGATCCCGCTGGAATTCCGGGATAATAAGTAGCCTATGTGTTGCTCTAGAACCTTCTCTAACCCCAGTGAAAGTCCCATAAAAATCTAAGCCCGCGACTTCGCGTATTGGAGTTTTTTCCGCGTGAATCCTGATCCCGCGGGAATTCCGGGATAAAAATATCCTATATGTTAATCTAAGTTGCCCTCTATGTGTGTGCCAAATTTCATGAAAATCGGTTCAGTAGTTTTTGCGTGAAGGAGTAACAAACAAACAAACAAATACACAAACTTTCACATTTATAATATTAAGGATAGGAAGTAGGATAGTAGGAAGTAGGAAGTAGGATGCCTACGCGCGTCGCGAATAATAAAATGTTCGTGCAGCACGTCTCACTCCGCGCTCAGGGTGTCGGTCAAGTTGATATGGCCATGAAATTGTACTTGTACTATTATTTATTCCGTGGTCAAAGTTAAATAAATGAAGAGTTGTCCATTGGTCCGTGAAGTGTGAATTTGGCCGCCCCCTGAAATTGCCGCCCGGGGCATAGGCCCCGGCTCGCCCCCCCCTAGATCCGGGCCTGCTTCATAGACAGTATGTCCCATTGAGTTTTATGTATCAAATTAAAGGGAAAATAATAGATAATTGTTCTACGTACCTTGAATTACATAAGTACATATATCGGATCAGGGTGGTCAGGATGGGACATTATTGTGGGCGAAATAAAAGTTCCGTTATAATTTACAATCACAGTTCGCTATTGCCGATTATAAAATTAACAAAGAATGATTAGGTAGGTAGGTAGGTACAGAATAATTAGTTTTCGAAACGCGGTACAGTTCCTGAGGCGCACGCGCACGTGGGAACGATTCTACGCAGATTGCTTGCCAACCTCACGCCGCCGTTCTGCCCAGACTCCGTACAGCTCCACCAGGTGGCGCTTGCGTTCCGAAACAACTTTGAGTACGGACTATTGATCAGTTCATGACCCGTACTCATGACCAGGATGCGACACGGCCATCCTACGTTCACACGTCCTCGTGTGCTGCAGTGTCTGCAACAACGAAAACCAAAGCACAGTATCGCCACCGCTCGGTCTTTCCTGACCTAAATTGCTCCACATTAGTTTTTTTTTTTTTTTTTGAAAAAAAAAGTAAAAACAGTTACTTAGAACAAAACTCCTCATTTATTTTAGCCAGTTTAATCATCTTGGCAAAGCTGTACAGTGTTATTATTTTCAAAATCTACGTTACAAATAACAACAACAAAAAAAAATCAAAATCGCCTCAGTTAATTTAACAGTGATAGAAAACTTATTTGGTAGAGCTCAAATACCCAATGAAATAAAGCTCTTTAGCACATAAACCTAGTCATCCCTGTGACCGTGCATAACCAACTCTGTAGCTTATAATTAGTATTTGGCAATAGGGAGATCTCCCGCCAGGCGAGATGACACGCCTGGGGGGCGGCTGAGGCCCCGAGTGAATGTACTCGAGGCGTGGTATATATGCCGGCGATGTAGAAATCTTTGATAGCGTGATTCAGGCTTCGGTGACATTACCGTGTGACGTGTGTGCTATACGCCACAAGTACATCCAATCCTGTGACTACTAAGCACAACCATCCCTGTGGCTAATAGGAACAACAACCATCATCTGTCAAATACAACCATCCCTGTGGTTCTCAAACACAACCATCCCTGTGGTTTTCAAACACACAACCATCCCTGTGGGTAATAGGAACAACCACCATCATCTGTCAAATACAACAATCCCTGTGGTTCTCAAGCGCAACCATCCCTGTGGCTATCAAGCGCAACCATCCCTGTGGTTCTCAAGCGCAACCATCCCTGTGGTTCTTAAGCGCAACCATCCCTGTGGTTCTCAAGCGCAACCATCCCTGTGGCTATCAAGCGCAACCATCCCTGTGGTTCTCAAGCGCAACCATCCCTGTGGCTATCAAGCGCAACCATCCCTGTGGTTCTCAAGCGCAACCATCCCTGTGGCTATCAAGCGCAACCATCCCTGTGGTTCTCAAGCGCAACCATCCCTGTGGCTATCAAGCGCAACCATCCCTGTGGTTCTCAAGCGCAACCATCCCTGTGGCTATCAAGCGCAACCATCCCTGTGGTTCTCAAGCGCAACCATCCCTGTGGCTATCAAGCGCAACCATCCCTGTGGTTCTCAAGCGCAACCATCCCTGTGGCTATCAAGCGCAACCATCCCTGTGGTTCTCAAGCGCAACCATCTCTGTGGTTCTCAAGCTCAACCATCCCTGTGGTTTTTTCATAAGTTCCGTTCGATAAGCTGACCGAAAATTAAAGCACAACCATCCCTGTGGCTAATAGGAACAACAACCATCATCTGTCAAATACAACCATCCCTGTGGTTCTCAAACACAACCATCCCTGTGGTTTTCAAACACACAACCATCCCTGTGGGTAATAGGAACAACCACCATCATCTGTCAAATACAACAATCCCTGTGGTTCTCAAGCGCAACCATCCCTGTGGCTATCAAGCGCAACCATCCCTGTGGTTCTCAAGCGCAACCATCCCTGTGGTTCTTAAGCGCAACCATCCCTGTGGTTCTCAAGCGCAACCATCCCTGTGGCTATCAAGCGCAACCATCCCTGTGGTTCTCAAGCACAACCATCCCTGTGGCTATCAAGCGCAACCATCCCTGTGGTTCTCAAGCGCAACCATCCCTGTGGCTATCAAGCGCAACCATCCCTGTGGTTCTCAAGCGCAACCATCTCTGTGGTTCTGAAGTGTATCATGCATTGCTGTGAATGACCAGTAATAAATTAGCTGTGCTACTAACCGGTTGTCTCATTTATCTCACTGGCGAACGAAGTCGTGATCTACCCGCGTGTGAAGTAAAAAAAAAAAAGATGTCGTACTTAGGAAATCTTTCGTTATTTGATCATAAAACAAGCGAATGGTTGATATTCAGCGGTAAATTGACCCAATTCCTAAAAATAAACAACGTGGAAACAGAAGATAAGAAGAGTGGTATACTTTTAACCCACCTTACAGACGAAACGTATCGGTTAGTACGAAACTTGGCGTACCCAAAAACGTTGGAATCGCTTACATACACACAGCTAGTGGAATTACTCAATGATCATTTCAAACCGAAAAAGTGTTCTTTTGTGGATAAGGCGAAATTTTTTGGAGCGACAAAGAGTCCAGGCGAATCTTTAGCAGATTGGGCGGCGCGGCTACGAGGTTTAGCGAACTACTGTGACTTCGGCAACGCCCTGGAGACGAACTTAACTGATCGTTTCGTGCTTGGCCTCGGCTCAGGCCCTGAACGCGATAAACTATTCGAACAGAATCCGTCAAAGTTAACCTTAACGAAGGCATTAGAATTGGCGGAGCAGGCGGCTGGCGCGCGGCAGGCGAAGGTAGTGTTGGAAACCAGCGAGGCAGGTCTTATCAAGGAAGAGCCTGTATATCGTGCAAAGTTTCAACCCGGCGGCGGCGGCGGGCGACAACCGTCCAGCCGCGACGGAGGCAAGGCCTACGCGGCGCGGCGCGACCCAGGGCGCTGCACGACGTGCGGTTTGAAGAATCATTCTAGTGATAAGTGCCGTTACAAAAGCTACAAGTGTCAAAAGTGTGGTGTAAAAGGTCATTTAAAAAAAGTGTGCGGCAATAAAAAATCATGTGTGTATCATGTTCAAACTGATCAGGAATACGAAGGCACCAGTTGTGAGATGTCGAAGGATAGCGATTGTGTGGAGTGCCATAACTTCAATCTGAGGTATGTGGGTGATAAACCTATTATAATTGATTTAATGCTTGGAAACATAAAAATTAAAATGGAATTAGATTCCGGTTCAGGCAGCTCCGTAATGTCCGAAAAATTATACATCGATAAGTTTTCTGATTTTCCCTTAAGTAGCAATAATATTAAAATGTGCTTGTATAATGGACATAAAATTTCTCCACTCGGTTATTTCACGGTTGAAGCTTGTTATAATAAAATTAAAAATATGATCAAAATTTTTGTTGTTAAAAACGGAGGTCCGCCCTTACTCGGTAGGGATTTTATGTCCGCATTTAATTTAGTTATTACAACAGATATTAAGTCATTACGCAGTGATTATAATGTTTATGAGTTGACGCAAAAGTTTCCTGATCTATGGCGAAATGAACTGGGAGCTTTTAATAAATTTAAGGTTAGCTTGCAGTTAAAAGAAAACTCGTTTCCAAAATTTTTTAAACCACGAACTGTACCCTTTGCCCTCAGAGAGAAGGTCGAGCAAGAGCTGGACCGATTAGTAAGTTTAGGTATTTTGGTACCGGTCAGCCACTCGAACTACGCCACCCCTATCGTACCTGTTATAAAGGAAAACGACAAGGTCAAAATAGCAGGCGATTTCTCTGTCACTCTAAACAAAGACCTGTTGATTGAAAAATATCCGTTACCTCGAATCGAAGAGGTATTCGCTAAAATTGGTGGAGGTGAACGTTACAGTAAAATAGATTTAAAAAACGCGTACAATCAATTTATTTTAGACGATCGGTCGCAGCTACTCACCACTATAAATACCCATAAAGGCTTATATAAGTATACACGACTGGTGTATGGTCTCGCCAACGCGCCGGCAATTTTTCAAAAGGCCATGGAAACACTTCTCGTCGGTATCGAGGGGGTAAGCGTTTGGCTCGACGACATATGTGTAACGGGACCCGATAAGGACTCGCACATAAAAAGACTACATGAAGTGTTACGTAGATTAGACGACGCCGGGCTACGTCTACAAAGTGACAAATGCGAATTTTTCAAGGAGAACGTGACATACTTAGGCTACGTAATCAACAAAACCGGGCTGAGAACTAGCCCAGACAAAGTTCAAGCTATACTGGACGCCCCGGAACCTACGAACGTCACCGAAGTAAAACGATTCCTCGGTATAGTAAACTACTATAGGAATTTCATTCCCAATGCCTCGTCACTATTGAATCCTTTGCATGAACTTTTGCGATCTAACGCCACTTGGGAGTTGGGCCCGCGGCAGAGGCGCAGCGTGGCGGCCGTACGGCGCGAGCTGGCCTCCGAGCGCGTGCTGGCGCACTTCGAGCCCTCCGCGCAGCTGGTGCTGGCCGTGGACGCCGGGCCGGGCGGGCTGGGCGCCGTGCTGTCGCAGCTCGCAGACGACGGCCGCGAGCGGCCCCTCGCGTACGCATCGCGATCGCTCAGTAAAAGCGAACGTAATTACAGTCAGATTCACAAGGAAGCGACGGCAATCGTATTTGGTGTTAAGCGGTTTCACCAATATTTGTATGGTCAGAAGGTACCATTTATTTTGAAAACCGACCATAGGCCGTTAGTTTCAATTTTTGACTGTAAAACTGGTATACCGGTAACCACGGCTTTACGATTACAAAGGTATGCAATTATGTTAGCCGCTTATAATTATGTAGTGCGTTATATCTCCAGCGAAAAAAATGTTGTAGCCGATTATTTGTCCCGCGCGCCGCTCGAGTCGTCAAACCAGTTTGAACGTTCCCCTAATGACGTAGATGCCGATTATGCAATAAAGTTTATGAACGAAGTCACCCCGGCCACTACGAGTGGTGTTATCGCACAGATGACGGATCGCGATGTCGTTCTTAAAACTGTAGTACGATACATGAACGTTGGCTGGCCTCGTAAATTACAATGCAAAACAATACTACCGTATTTTCAATGCAAATCGGATTTACAATTTGAAAACGGTTGTTTATTCAGAGGTCATAGAATAGTGATACCTGCGGTCCTAAGAGATAAAATGTTACAAGAACTACACGACAGCCATTTAGGTATTATTAAAACCAAAAGTAACGCGCGTAGCAGGATGTGGTGGCCAGGCATCGACGGTGACATCGAGCGCTGGATCGGCTCGTGCGAGACTTGCATGAGCGCGCGCGGCGCGCCGCCACGCGATCCGCCGGCGCCGTGGCCCGCTGCGCGCGCGCCCTGGCAGCGCGTGCACATTGACTACATGTCCGTTGGCGAAAGGGTATACCTCGTGGTAGTAGATTCTTTCACTAAATGGCTAGAATGCCTACACATGAATAACGGCACGTCCACGAAAGCCTTGATCACGAAACTAAAAAGTATCTTTTCAACGTTCGGTATACCGAACACCCTAGTGTCTGATAATGATGTAAAAATTAACTCGCTCGAATTCAGAAACTTTTGTTCGTTTAATGGTATTAAATATATGACGTCACCAATTTATCATCCATCTAGTAACGGTCAAGCCGAAAATTCGGTGCGAAATTGCAAAAAGATGCTTAAATGTATATTAAAGTCTGATCTTCCATTACATAAATTAAATGAGCATTTATTAGGTTACCTGTTTAATTATAGAAATACCATGCACTGTACCACCGGGGTTTCACCAGCCACCTTGATGTTTGGTAGAAATCTTAGGTCTAGGTTGGATCTAATTTTACCTTCAAAAGAAATGCAAACAAATGTGTGTATACAAAGTAAGAGAAAATTTGAAATAAATGATAAGGTATGGGCTCGTTGGTACAGCGCACGAAAAGAATCTTGGCAATTGGGCATAATTAAAGAAAAAGTTGGAAATAAAATGTATAAAATATTTATTTCTGAATACAATACTTTTTGTATAAGGCATGTTGATCAAATAATTAAATATAAAGGTAATATCGATTATACTCAATTGTCTGATGGTGGGGACGCGTCTCATGTGTTGCAGTCACCACCCGCTGTGGTACAAAAGGACAATGTTTCGGACATCATCCCTTTATCTGATGACTCACAGTCACTGACAACGGCTGATGCACCGGTGGTTACTGGGACTAGTGAAGCGCAATTAACACCAGTGACAGAATGTAACAATGAAAATAGGGGCGAAGAGAATGAGGGAAGAAGTACAGATGTCGGGATATCATCAGGGTCTGCCGGCACCCCCGCGGTCGATAGGGAAAACTTTCCGAGTCATGTTAACGTTCCGATGGTGGCGCCACCGCCATCAGCTTCACCCCCCCCTCTCGTATGCCCAAAACGTCCAAGAAAGAAAGTGGACTATAAGAAATATTTTTAAGGTTCTTTTTCTAATGTATGTTTTATTGTTAACTACTTTACCCTAATTACATTGCATGTGTTTATTCAGGTGTCAAAAATTAAGTGTGGAGGAGTGAAGTGTATCATGCTGTGAATGACCAGTAATAAATTAGCTGTGCTACTAACCGGTTGTCTCATTTATCTCAGGTTCTCAAGCTCAACCATCCCTGTGGTTTTTTCATAAGTTCCGTTCGATAAGCTGACCGAAAATTAAATCTCATAAATAAAGAAATCTCATTAAGTGAACACTACGTCTCGAAAACAGAAAAGTGTAATTTACTACTTCTTGGAGCTATCACAAAACAAATATGACGATACAGATCACCTGTTTCGCTGCGTCCGATCCGCGGCTGCCAGCCGCCAGAGCCTCCTCCTTCAATGTCACACGAATGAACTCCAGGAAGCCCACGAGTGCACGCACGCAGCCGTCGACTCGGCTCCAGACAACACATGTGTAACCTGCGTGTGCTGCTGCCTGTGCATCCTCGAAAACTTATCTGAAAACAGAACGATGCACATTGCATCGTCACATGTGAGATCACTTCCAAACTCATTGGTCTCACAAGGTAAATTAAAACCAATCGAAGTGTGCTGCACTTGTAAATAAAATAATTGGGGAACTGATTGTACCCAACTGCTACTTTAATTAAAAATTTCACTAAACTTCCACAAACTGATATTGATTTTTTTTCAGCAAATAGAAAATGACGAAAGATTTTAAATTAAAATTAAGAAATTTTACAGAACCTCCGATATCTTAATTGTTATCTTTTGTCATTGTTCATTAATTACAAGACACATTAGAAGTTCATATTTTCACAAGGAACGAAAATAAAATGGAAGTTATAAAACTCCAACACACCAGATGTAACCAAATAAAACTTTGTCATACCAAAAACGCCGTTTCACTTTTACCTCGTCTAGCCGTTACTATATCTAGGTAATGTCACCCTTGGTTGCAGATAGGAACCAGAAAAGGTCTTGGTCTCCAGTTCCTTATAACCTAGAAACGCTTCCTAAACGCATCATAAATCCGACGTAAACACTTACGCCGACTTTATTTATTTCGAAAATATAGTGACTAAAGCGGGTAAGAATCCAACTAATTCGTCTGTAGTAACTTTAACGACAATGTTTTGGATCATTTGATAACGCTTACACAATATTTAAAATTAACAATGAACTACGCGGGCATTTAGAATATCGAAATTATTTTGTCACATAGTAAATAAAACTTTGAAAATTGTATTGTGTTTCACTTTTAAAACAACGTGAACTAATGAGTAACTAATTCGATCGACGTCACCAATGAAAAACCAAACCGTTCACTTTTTAAAAGCGTAAGCTAATTATTGTTGTAGGTACTCGATAAATGGAATACTTCGTCAAGTTGAGCACAAATAAAGCAAACTATTTTGTGTGTGTTTATTTTTTTTTCCAATGAATCCTTTTCAGCGATAAGCGGT
This sequence comes from Hesperia comma, assembly GCA_905404135.1. Classification (NCBI taxonomy): domain Eukaryota; kingdom Metazoa; phylum Arthropoda; class Insecta; order Lepidoptera; family Hesperiidae; genus Hesperia; species Hesperia comma. The sequence continues at coordinate 13,156,880 of FR990013.1, read as the reverse complement.
GCACCAAATTACCAAAAACCAAAATAACTATCACGAACATTACACGTTTGATAAAAGTCACTGCACTGTACGTCATATCTCGTTATCAATTAAAAATTGTACCAACACGGAATGCACAATAAAATGCCTGACTTTAAAACGTTTGTTTTTCTTTCAGACAAAATCTAATCTACCCCCTTTATCTTTTAAGAATTTTGTGAACGTAGATTTTTAATTTTTAAATCGAAAACATTTTCATTTAAACAACATCATCAAGGCATCAGAAAACAAAGCATGAATCTTATTCGTGGCCTGTGGCTTTTCACTAAGCCCAACCAACCGAGTCAAAAAAGTCCCACGGACTCTTCCACGGTCTCTGCAAGACCCGACCAGCTGAACTAAGATTCATCACTATTACTCGACTCAAATTCACGTTTTATATCACAACACTTCAAATGGTACTTTGCTCTTGGGCATCTTAGCAATCTAACCACAAATCTACCCTCATTAAATTTCAACAAAGTGAACGCAAGTTAATAGTGTGTTCCGATGTTACAAACGGTCATAATTAAAGCGACTTCTCTTTATCGGGATAAGATTAAAATGAGCATCGATTCGTTTTAATTACGTAGCTGCCTTAAATGATTTTATTACCGGAAAATAATGTCTTTTCATTCACGATTATTAAACAAACTACCTTACACACACAATATAGTTTACACAAAAATCAAAATTGAAACAATGAAACTCCGCTACCACATGTAATGAAACCAAAACCATGCCATACCAATACTCGCTCTGTCTTACTCGAAACCCCCAGCCTCCACCAGAATTCGATGCCACATTCCTTCTCACACATTGCATCCCAATCGCCACCCATGGATCCAGTTATCACCTGAAAATTGCTACCTGAAAACCTGAAAATTATAACCTGAAAACCCACAGTGAGTCCTTTATCCCTACTTCTGATATCGGATTAGGGTGGTCAGGATGGGACATTATTGTGGGCGAAATAAAAGTTCCGTTATAATTTACAATCACAGTTCGCTATTGCCGATTATAAAATTAACAAAGAATGATTAGGTGTAGGTACAGAATAATTAGTTTTCGAAACGCGGTACAGTTCCTGAGGCACACGCGCACGTGGGAACGATTCTACGCAGATTGCCTGCCAACCTCACGCCGCCGTTCTGCCCAGACTCCGTACAGCTCCACCAGGTGGCGCTTGCGTTCCGAAACAACTTTGAGTACGGACTATTGATCAGTTCATGACCCGTACTCATGACCAGGATGCGACAAGTAGATATTGTAATTATTCAAATGAACAAATAAAAACGTCGAGCTCGAGATTCGTATGTTGCACTGATAGCGCGTAATGAACCAAATGCACAAATGTAACCACCGTTTTCATTTGATTTGCAACGAAAGATTGGCTATGTTCAGACTGGTGGTTACGTTTGTAGTCTTGGTCTGTTTACGGACTACGCGTTTTGCAAATAAAGGTGATTGTTAATACATTTTTGTTAATGATTTGAACCTTAAAGTGTAGATAGTTGGGTGGCTACAGTCGCCATATATTTTCAGCGTGTGACCTATAAAGGGTTAATTTATGTGATTCGATTATCGAGTACAATTGCGCTTAACCTTTAATCGATTGAAATTAAAAATATTCAATATTGTATCTCTCAAGTTAGTCAATTGGCGCGATTCACAAGATGGCCGTTACGATTATTCGTTTTTGCCGATTACTACGTGTCAATCCCTAACATTAAACATTTCGTTTCATGCATAGGTTTCATGTCTCTAATTTTAGGTTATTATTTTTTCTGTGCCTTTTAAATTTGTTAAAATGTAAAAACGCATATTTAAATTTCATTACCATTCATCTAATCAAGCATTATTGTTAACTTTGGAAATAAATTGGTGATTAAAAATATATAATATTTATCTGATTTGTTGAAAATAGTGAGCGTGTATTGGAACATAAATCAAATGTCACCGTACCCATCCTATGTGAAATGGAGTATACCACAGAGATTTCAGTTAGGGTAACTAACCACTTAGCTAAACACTAAACAGTGCATACTTATCTTTAAGGGTAGTATTTTAAAAGTAAAACAAAATGAACAAAATACTATGATTTATTTACCTATCTACATACAACTGATTGCACCTACGAATACCCAATAACAAATTTCATAAAATAGTTTCTTAAAAACAACGTTTACGATAAAATCAATAATAAGTATGTACATTAAATATATAAAAATGCGATAGTTGTAGGCCGCTATGTACTAAACTAACGCGATTCTGATATGACAGCATCCATAAAATATCAGATAAAATTATATAGAGTACTCGCCACGGACCATTATTTAATTATTCCAGGAGTAGAATTTGGCAGTGTAATTTTAGCAGTGGTTAGTCCAAATAAACTGTTCAACCAGATCCTAGGATAAAATTTAAGTTACCTTCGATCTAACAGAACTTCAGAAAGTGCAGCACCGAATCGCGGAAGGACTAAAATAAAATAACAAATATCAACTAAACCCAAAATTATGATTTTGAATATCTATACATGCGAAACCGTGGGCGGAAGCTAGTAGTAACTAGTATAAAAAGAGTGTGTGTACTTATGTACACGCGTTAGAAGTTATACTTCTTTAGCGTATGGAAACTAACGCCATCTATGAAACATTAGGATAACTTCTACGAGGTACTGTTTGTAACGTGTTGAAATAGTACTTCTATTTAATTTTGTTGTCAGATGACGCTAGTTTACATTGAAAATGCAAATAGGCCAATCAGTATGAGTGGTTAGCCGGCAACTTCATACAGCTGCGCGCGCATCGCAAAACGAATTTCATGCTGTTAAAATTAGGAGTCGGAGAGCGCAAATTCACCCTCATCAAATTTCCATAACGCGCCAAAAGAAGTATAACTTCAAAAACATTGAAAAGTTAAGGGCAGAAAAATAAATTATTTTCCCATAGTGATTTAGGTGATTGGCGTTTGAAATACCAGGAGAGCAGAACTGCTGAGGTGGTTACAAACATGTTTTGTTGGTCTACCCGCGCACAATGAAAATGGAAAACGTACGAGGGTACAGTCAATCGGGGTAACTTTGATTCCTTGGGGTAACTTTGACAGTCCATAGTACAGTCCATAGTACATTCCATCAGGTGGGATCGTTGTCAAGCACTACCTTATAAGAAAAAAAAATCCGATCCCAAAAGTTTTTTTATTTTTTAACCGACTTCAAAAAAGAAGGAGGTTCTCAATTCGACCGTATATATGCTTTTTTTTATGTACGTTCAGCGATTTTTTCGTCGTTTATGGGCCGATTTTGATAATTTTTTTTTGTTGTTAAGTAGATATGCGCAGTGGGGTCCCCTGATAAGGACACCAGGATCTGATGATGGCATCTTAGAGAAATCGAGGGGAACTTTCAAAAATTGTATGGACAACTAGTGTGTTTGTTCATCCTTACTAATATTATAAATGTGAAAGTGTGTTTGTTTGTTTGTTTGTTTGTTTGTGACGCTTTCACGTCGTAACAAAGCTATTATATGGTAAGGTTTATGTGTGTGGGGATAGTTAGGAGGGTGGAGAGTGACGTAGGCTACTTTTTACCGCGGAAAAACATCCCATTCCCATGGGAAGATCGATGTTTTGTTAGTTGCTAGATATTTATTTTCGGAGTTGTTAATAGATGGCGTTAATAAAATTCATTTGCAAGTTCTGAATTACGCTATCAAATACTACATGTAATTTACTTAAGTCATAGGCAAATGTAATAGGCTACTTTAGCTCTGCCTCGAGAACTCCCCGCTCCGGCTGTATTCAGTGTACCGCCCGCCCGCTGGCACTATCCTGTTGGCTGATGTCCGCAAGTTGCTGGACTCGCCGACACCGGTGGTGGGCGCGGGCGACTGGAACTGCAAGCATCCGGGGTGGAATAGCCTAGCTGCCAACAGAAGTGGAAGGCTACTTTTTGATGCCGCTGAACAGCACGGCTACACTGTCGAGGGTGTTGCATACCGTTACCGCGACTCTGACTAAGAGAGAACGCGTGTGTGCAGTATTCCTCGACATGGAAAAGGCGTTCGACCGTGTTTGGCACGACGGCTTTCTCTACAAGATCTCGCAGTCGTCGGCGCCCCGGAGTGCCGTTAAGGTGATCTCCAGTTTCCTCGAAAGTAGAAGCTTCAGAGTAGTGGTTGAAGACGCCGAATCCACCGAGCGTCTGATCGCAGCCGGCGTCCCGTAAGGGAGTTGCCTGTCCCCGGTCTGCTATGCCTGCTACACCGACGACATCCCGGCGGCAGGGGGGGCGTCGCTTGCCCTGTATGCCGATGACGTGGCGTACATCACCACGTCGCTGAATAGAACCCACGCCATCGTCAAGATGCAGCGTGCGCTTGATGCCCTCCCCGAATGGCTCGCCGCGTGGAGACTGTCGGTGAATATCGGGAAGACGCAGGCCGTGAACATAGGAGGATACCTCAACAGGCGGGACCTTACTCTGGAGCTTCACGGACAAGATATCCAATGGGCCCCACAGGCCAAATACCTGGGGGCAAAATCGACGGAAGACTCTCGATGAACCCACAGGTTACGAAAGCCGTCGCGAATTCCAGAAGCGCGATGGCAGAAACCAGTGCTCTCCTCGAGCCTCCCTCTCGGACTGAAGCTCGGGGTCTACAAGACCTATATCAGACCCCGCCTCACGTACGCGGCAACGGCGTGGTACGCGCTCGCCAGCGAACCGCAGCGCAAGAGGATGCGCGCAGTTCAGGCGATTGCGCTCCGCCGGCTGACTGGTGCGCCGAGGTACGTCAGGAACGCCGTCATCCAGAGGGATCTTCGAGTCGAGAGCCTGCTGGACGACTTCATCGAGAGATTGGCACGCAACATGTTCGGGCGTGTCGACGCGTCGCGGTTCCCGCATCTGCAGGACCTGGCGCCGCTCCACACCCGTCCACCGGACCGCTGGGCCTTCCCGCGCGACTTGCTGGTTGCGCGGGACGGGCCTAGCACTGACTGAAACTGGGGCTTCATAAGTCGTCGCCCGGCGCTGATCGGCTCCTGCTGGGCTTCCCACGGGCGGGATTCGCCCGGTAGGGCCTCGATCGCCTGGGCGGCGAGAAGATGAACCCCATCCCGTTTAAGACTCTGTGGCCTGTAAAAAGGCCACCACTCACCGGACTTGACCTATTGGTTAACCACAGATGGACAACCAAGGGCCTTAGGGCCCAACCCAAGGACCGGCCCGTTTTAACGGCGAGAGACACCCCCAAAGGGGAACTAACTGTCACGAGGGCTCCACACACCTCAGACAGGGTGGAGTGAAGAGAGCGAGTAGTAGGCTACTTTTTAGCCTAAATTCCTACGGGAGCGGGACCTACGCGGCTGTTACCTACGGGTCCCGAAGCGAAGCGCGGGCGGTTCTCTAGTATGTTATAGGCTGCTTTTTAACTGAGATTCCTACGGGAGCGGGACCTACGCGGCTGTTACCTACGGGTCCCGAAGCGAAGCGCGGGCGGTTCTCTAGTGTTATCATAAGTACATTAAAGTGCTACCATTTCATGAAGGTCTGGAGTCGATCTGATGAAGCCGAAAGACAGTTGAGGGAACTCCTCAACCATTTACTTCAGTTATCTAGTGTTTGGGCTTGATTAATTTGTAGTGACGAGAACTTTACACTTACATGTTGAATTGAGCGCCATCTGGCGAGTAGTTTTTGAGTTATCTCTGCTTATCAAGGTTGAAGTAGGTTATTTTTTTTGTAAAAAGCAATTATTACGTGAAAAGCATTTGGCGCATAAAGTTTATTTATTAGTTCTGAACTATCATTACATGCCCAACATATTACACAAAACTTTGTGATTTGAAAACGAATAAAAATTTAAATTCCGCGTGATCATACCTTCTGCATACAAATACAATTATTGTCAAATAATAATTAATGCTGTCATACCAGGACCGCTCCTACATTACATTCACAACAATAACCTGGACATTTTATAAAGGACATTTAGAAATATTTTTATTTTTGAAATATAAACGTGATCCTAAAATATAACTTGGTTACATAAATCTTTTAAATTTTCAAATAACTACATAAAATTTTCAATAACATATTAAGGATTATAATGTGACATGCGCATTTCATAAATATAAAAATATAATTTCGTGTGACGTAATGTAACTTCAATGAAATAAATAAACTGTTCTATTTTTCAGAACTTTTCAAATAAGAAGTTTAATTTATCACATTTTTAAAGATTCCCGCTTACCTTTCACACTTGAAGATCTTTAGTCTTCACAAAACACCGCATTACATTTCGCTCATAACATGAGATAATTTAAAAACATCTTAAATGCATTGAAATCGACATTAGTATGTAAAACAACGAGAATTAATAATGAACAGTGAACACCGTCGAATGTGATGCCAACTATAAAATATAAATATGTCGGAGACGGAAATAAAATTAGATTAAAATCAAACTAAATAAATCATTAAACTTTGAATAAAACGTAAATCCGGAACTGTAATTTAAATGGCAACACTGTACGAATTGTAAACGTGTCTCGATGGGATATCGGAGGGGGAACCCAACAGAGGGCACCTGTGGAGTCGGCTACGAAGAGCGGGGACTTCTCGAGCAGACGGCGAGCTGAACGGTCGCATTAAGTTAACTAGAGTACTTTGTAATAAAATCCTATACTGCGTCGTACCTATGCCCGACGGCATAACGTTTCTCTAAGTGTATTTCAGTCGTACCACGTTTTAACATAACCTAAAAGCTTTAATCAAATTAAGTTAAGCTGTGTAACCTGTAACCCAATTTAAATCATGAAGACACGTATTGAACGCCCACTGTGTTTTATTTTCACCTTACAACCTGATGATCGGAGCATTATACCACCATCCTGACTAGTGTCTCCGAAATCAGAAGTTGGGATAAAGAACTCACTGTGGGTTTTCAAGTTACAATTTTCAGGTTTACAGGTTGCGATTTTCAGGTGATAACTGGATCCATAAATGGCAAGTGAGTTGCCATGTGCCATTACATCTCACATGGCATGGATGGAATGTGGCGTCGAATTTTGGTAAAGCTAAGTAACACAGCGAGTATGGGTATGGCATTATTTTTATTCCATTACGTCTGTGGTGATACAATTTCATTGCTTAAATTTTAATTTTTGTGTAAACTATATTGTGTGTGTGTAGTTTTTTTGATAAACGTGAGTAAAAATAAAGACATCAATTTCCGGTGATAAAATCATTTAAAGTAGCTCCGTAATTAAAACAAAGCGCTCCTCATTGTAATCTTATTTTGATGTTTAATCGCTGAAAAACAAAAGAAATCGTTTTTATTATGACCTCTGTTTTATTATGCCTTCATAATTAAGTTACACCCTTTGATTTTAGTGTAATTTAACCAAGTACAACATCGGAACACACTTTTATCATGCGATCATTTTGTTGAAGTTTAATGTGGGTAGATTTGTGGTATTAGTTTGTTAGAATGCCCAAGAGCTAAGTACCATTTGAAGTATTGTGATATAAAAAGTGAATTTGAGTCGAGTAATGGTGATGAATCTGAGTTCGGTTGGTCGGGTCCAGGTTAGACCACGGAAAATCCGTGCGACCCGTGAATGACTCTATCGGCCGTATTCGACCGTACCAGTAGTTATTTCGTAGTCGTAGCCCGGTAGAAATCGGTGTCTCTCGAGGAAACTCGAGTAGTCCGTGGGTGCGCGGTGTGCGTTTAACTCTGGCCGAGGTCGTGGTCTATTTAGACCGTATCGTGTAGCAGCAGGAGTGCTGTACACGTGCTATCCACGAGATGGATATGCGTACTGTTCGGCGGGAGAGCCGTGGCGATAGAGGTCATTCGTACTCTGAAGTTTCAGTTTCAATAAACTCAAGTGTAACTTGTTATTTTGGTAGAGTATGCGTACAGTTTTGGTTATGATAACGACGATGGTACTTGGCTCACGGCTGTAGAATTTACGTGTAATGAATTAGTGGCGATTTTGTTATCAATGTTGTTTTGCAATCCATTTGTGATTTGGTTACAATAATAATTAATCTACGTTCATAAAATTGTTAAAGATAAAGGGGGTACATAGATTAGATTTGGTAGTCTGGTCGAAAAGAAAAACAAACGTTTTAAAGTCAGGCATTTTATTATGCATTCCGTGTTGGTACAATTTTTAATTGATAACGAGATATGACGCACAGTCCAGTGACTTTTATCAAACGTGTAATGTTCGTGATAGTTATTTTGGTTTTCGGTTATTTGGTGCGCCGCTTAACGCTGAAAAGGATTAATTGGAGAAAGATAAACACACACAAAATAGTTTTTGTGCTCAACTTGACGAAGTATTTATTCCATTTATCGAGTACCTACAACGATAATAAAAGCCTACAACAATAATAACAATAAAAGCGTAAGCTAGTTTTTAAAAGGTGAACGGTTTGGTTTGTTCATTGGTGACGTCGATCGAATTAGTTGCTCATTAGTTCGCTATGTTTTAAAAGTGAAACACAATACAATTTTCAAAGTTTTATTTACTATGTGACAAAATAATTTCGATGTTCTAAATACCCGCGTAGTTCATTGTTGATTTTGAATATTGTGTAAGCGTTATCTAATGATCCAAAACATTGTCGTTAGAGTTATAACAGACGAATTAGTTGGATTCTTACCCGCTTTAGTCACTATATTTTCGAAATAAATAAAGTCGGCGTAAGTGTTTACGTCGGATTTATGATGCGTTTGGGAAGCGTTTCTAGGTTATAAGGAACTGGAGACCAAGACCTTTTCTGGTTCCTGTCTGCAACCAAGGGTGACATTACCTAGATATAGTAACGGCTAGACGAGGTAAAAGTGAAACGGCGTTAAAGTTTTATTTGGTTACATCTGGTGTGTTGGAGTTTTATAACTTCCATTTTATTTTCGTTCCTTGTGAAAATATTGCATTATATTAAATATGCAATTAATGAACAGTGACAAAAGATAACAATTAAAATCTTTCATCATTTTCTATTTTCTGAAAAAAAAAACAATAGCAGTTTGTGGAAGTTCAGTGAAATTTTTATTTAAAGTAGCAGTTGGGTACAATCAGTTCCCCAATTATTTTATTTACAAGTACAGCACACTTCGATTGGTTTTAATTTACTTTGTGAGGCAGCGCTCAAAGGGACCTCTGTGGTGATATCTGAGTTTCTGACCCGACAGAGGCAGCTACTTTTAATGTCAGCTCGTAAACGGGTCGGCATTCGTAATTGCTGGACCTCGGATGGAGATATATTCGTTAAATCACAAGACGGCTCTCGGCATCGCATCGCCACATTTGACGAACTGGATAGTTTGGTGCCTGACCCTGGACCTGATAAACATTCATCTGACAAGAGTCAGATGAGTCGTTCGACCTCTCCGACTACCGTTGCAGTGTCAGATCACAAAACTAGAACCAGGAAGGCCACGAGAAGCAGAAAGTGAACTTAGTTGTCCTAACCATGTGCGAATTCACTTATGTTTCGTCTTTGCTTAGTTCTTTTACTCGGCATTTCACTACACCTTATTGTGTTTGTAGTTTTAATTATTGCTACAAAATGTAACTATAAATGTGGGTCATCTAAAATTTATATATTCAATATTGTTCCACAATAAACATGCTAAATGACAATTGACACCGATTGACAGTGACACATTTCCTCTTAACTTGTTTTGTTGTCAATTGTACAGCTCTGTCAATTAGACATTCCTTTATACTCATGTCACTAACTGTCAAATTTCCATAGAGAAATGAACATAGATTAATGCAACTTTAAATTAATAACACTGAGCAAAGATAGTAGCCAAACGATATTGTTTACTTATTAGATGCATATTATTTATTTTTATCATTTTTAGCTATATTTATTATTGTTAGAGGTTCACATTTAGCTTTTGGTATTTTTTTTTTGTTTTGTTGTTCGCTTTTAATGTAACTAAACTCTAGTTTTATTATTATGTATTTTCGAATTAGTTAAGTCTTTTTTTTGTTGCTCAGGTTAACCGGCGGGATTGGCATCTCATTGCAAAGTTTTAATTAAGTTTTTTTTTGCCGATCCCTTTTATTATCCATATCTATATTGTTTATATTTTATTATATTATATTGTTTATTATATTATATTATATATTTATTATTAATATGATTGAATCTGATGATGACTCTTTTTATTCAGCCCTCGATACATCTGGGAGTTGCGATTCTTTTGATGAGCCACTCACATTGCGTAATTTACTGGATAGTTCTTTAAAAGATTATCTTAATTCCTTTTCTGCCTGCCACTTAAATGCACAAAGCATTCCTGCTCACTTTAGTGATCTTTTGGAGACATTCAGTTCAAAATCACCCGTGCAGGCCATCCTTGTGTCAGAAAGCTGGTTGAAACCGCAGCTTTCCTCTTTCTCTTATGGTCTGCCCGGGTATGTTTTGATAAGGAATGACAGGATAGGTAAGGGTGGAGGCGGCGTAGCTATCTATTTACATAGCGGGATACCCTACAAAATTATCGCCTCTTCTCCCTCTCAATACTCTGCCTCTGCCGAATTTTTGTTTCTTGAACTACAGGTGGGGGGTACAAAGATGGCTTTGGGAGTAGTTTACTGTCCACCTACTATTGATTATTTCTCCAGCCTGGAGACCGTCTTGGAATCGCTCTGCTCGGATTACACACATCTCATAATCATGGGTGATTTTAATACTGACCTTCTCAAAACTTCAGTTCAAAGTACGACACTACGTAATATTTTTGCATCTGTTAATTTATCTATACTTCCTAGTGATCCCACCCATCACAACATCGACAGTTCTGATACTTGGCTTGATCTTATTATCACATCCTCTCCTCATCTTGTCAATCACCATGGTCAGTTGCCAGCCTCCGGTTTTTCGCGCCACGATTTGGTTTACCTTGCTTATAGGTTGAAACCAATTAGACGTAAACCTGAAGTATTATGGATGCATAATTATGCCAGGATGGACCTTGAACAGCTGAACAAAGATGCGGAATCCATTGATTTTTCACCGGTATTTGCTGCGTCATCAGTCGACGACAAAGTTTCTCTTTTTAACAGCCTTATTTTGAATCTGTTTGACGCGCATGCACCGGTGAAAGCTGTTAAAATAAAACGGTCTCCTGCTCCCTGGATAACTCGCGGTATCAGAATGGCTATGACTCGTCGGGACAGAGCATTTGGTAAATACAAACGGGACAGGTGTGACGAAAACTGGAGTAAATACAAAGTCGCTCGAAATCGTTGTAATCAGATGGTAAGGGCAGCTAAACGTCGTTATTTCTTTGATAACATTTCAAATTCTTCTCCAGCTAACGTCTGGAAATTTCTTAATTCCTTGGGTATAGGCAAAAAAATAGTTAAGGAACATAGTCTATCTTTTCCGTTAAATGATCTTAACTCTCATTTTTGTCCTGCTCCCTCTCGCCCTTCTTACGTGAAAGATAGCACTATCTTAACTATTGCCTCCCTTCCCAGGCCCCAATGTGAACCATTTGCTTTTACTCCTGTTTCTATGGAAGTCTCTCGTAAAGTTCTTGGGTCTTTAAAATCTAAAGCGGTGGGCTGTGACGATGTGAGTGGTTTTATGATAACCTCTGTCCTTGATCACCTTCTCCCTGTGATCACTCACATTCTCAATTTCTCGCTGTTGTCAGGGATGTATCCTATTTTATGGCGGAAGGCCTTTATTACTCCTCTTCCAAAAGTTAACAATCCCTCACAACTAAACAATTATAGACCAATTTCCATCTTACCCTTTTTATCAAAACTCTTAGAATCCATTGTTCATCAACAACTTCGTAACTTTATTGATAAAAATAACTTCATCTCTCCATTTCAATCAGGCTTTCGTCCTGGCCACAGTACCACCACTGCTCTACTAAAGGTTACAGAAGATGTTCGTGATGGCATGGAGGATAAAAAGATCACAATACTTGTACTGATTGACTTCAGCAACGCTTTTAACATGGTTGATCATGATATCCTCCTTGCCATGCTCGAGCATCTTAATTTCTCCCCTGAGTCCATAAATTTGTTTTCATCCTACCTTACCGGCCGTCTACAAGCTGTCAAACACGGTTGCTGTCTATCGGACTGGCAACAAACCCTCACTGGCGTGCCGCAAGGTGGGATACTATCTCCTCTCCTATTTTCCATTTTTATTAACTTTCTTTCCGACCATCTTAACTGCTCTTACCATTTGTATGCTGACGACCTCCAAATTTATGCGCAAGCAGATGTTGCTGACATTAATTCTGCTGTATCTAAAATTAACGAAGACTTAAACAGTATATACAATTGGTCTCAACAATTTGGTATAAAAGTCAATGCTTCTAAATGTCAAGCAATTCTTTTAGGGAGTCCAAGGCAGCTTTCCAAGATCGGGAATGGTATGGTGGCTACAATTTTTTACGACAACAACGCGATACCCTACACCCCGTATGTAAAAAATTTAGGTCTGTACTTTGACTCTTCTTTCAGCTGGTCATACCAAGTCCGAATGATCAGCAGTTCGGTCATCGCAAAGCTAAATGCTCTGAACCGCTTGAGGAACTTTCTGCCTGTCAAGGTTAAATTAACTCTGGTGCAAACTCTTATCCTTCCAATCATCGATTATGCAGATGTGTGTTATCCCGACATTAATGAAAATCTCCTGGATAAGCTGGATCGTCTCGTTAACAACTGTATCCGATTTATATTCTGTCTTCGTAAATTCGATCACGTTTCTTCATTCAGACATCAGCTTAAATGGCTTCCAATTCGCCAACGAAGACATGTCAGGATACTCGGTACCTTATTTTCGATCTTATATGATAACTCTGCACCGGAATACTTGAGAAGCAGATTCCAATTCCGATGTGATACTCACGAACGACAGTTACGCTCTTCTGAGACTCGAGCTCTCGCTATTCCGCGTCACCGTACTGGTTTCTCCTCCTACTCGTTCACAATTCAATCAATCCTACTTTGGAACGCCCTACCTGTGGTTCTAAGACAACACTCCAATAAATTTATTTTTAAACGGAAGGTCCTGGATTATCTTCTTCAAGAACACCAAAAATTAGCGGGCCTTTGAGATTCATCATCTTTATATATACTTAGCTATATACTTATTTTGTATATACGTATATATGTTTTTATATGTATATGTCGAAGCGCCGACGCACATTAGACGCCATCTATTTTTCGTTTGAGGAACTAATTAAATCGATAGTTAGATGTGATTTGACAATTAAATTTTAGGAACGTCAAGTATTAACTTGGGGATGGTTAGCGTGGAGTGATGGCAGCACTGAGCGAGTAATGGAATATGTCATTCGGACGTATTCGGTTTTGTGACATTGACATGTAGGGGGAGCTAACCTGTCACGTAGGCATGGAGGCCATGTTTGGTCGATGGAGCGAACAGTCTGGATCGAGCCGGCAGAGCGAGTGGACGGTTGTCACTCCACGCTAAACTTCCCGCGTTCCTAACCGCACTTTTCTAATCGAGCCATATCTTGTGCATCCTTAATTATTTTTGTAATCAGAGTGTGTTAGCAAATAATTAAAAGTGTAACGAAGGTTTTGTGAGTATTATTTCTGATGCCGCGACCCACCGAAGACGGTTCTCCGTCATCAGAAGTTGGGATGGACCACGACGACCCGCGTGTTCAAAATGAAGACGCTAGCGACGAAAAATGGGTGCGATTGTTGGAACAACAGAACCGTAATTTTTTGACGCTGATTCAGGCCATAAAAACACCGAGTACGTCATCACATGGCTTCCGCTTACCTGATTTCGATCCGGACAAACAAGACGTCGATGCACGTGCTTGGGTGACGACTGCAGAAATGTGTTTGACCGACCAAGATCAAAATGGCGCCCCGCTTATGGTTGCCCTGAGCCGCGCCTTGAAGGGAGGAGCTTCTACCTGGTTATCTACCGTGTCGTTTCCTGGGATGACGTGGACAGATTTTAAGCGACTTTTTATTGCAAGGTACGATAATTCCACTACTATTGCTTCGTTTCTGATTGATCTGCAAAATAGGAGGCCTAAAGAAAACGAGTGCCTCGCTTCCTATGCTGCTGGCTTAATGACGTCGATTATGGCAAGATGGAATGGCTGTAGTACCGAGCGTTTAGCTATTGCTACTATACTGGCTCACATTTCTCAATTCGATCGCCGTGTGCAACGCCTGTCTTTCACGACCGATATTCAGACACGTGGCCAATTACAACAAGAGCTGCAAGCGGTTTCTTTTATGAAGAGAAAGCTACCTAGCGATGACCGCGATGCCCCTGAGAAGCGGTACAAAGCGAATGACACTGTGAAGCCTTTGAAGTGTTTTAACTGTGGCAAGCTGGGTCACAAATCTGTGCACTGTTACCGCAAGGACTTGAAGCAGAATACTCAAGCTACGCCGAAGCACCACAGCTACGGCAATGGGAACGGGAGAGATTCATCGACACATGGGAAGCCTCATACATCGAGGATCACCTGCTTCCACTGCCATGCGCAAGGGCACTATGCGTCGAGCTGCCCACGACGCAACGAGGGGAGCAGCGTTGACTCCGGGACATCTAAGCCTGTCAATGAAAAGAGGGTTGATCTGTGTCTGCTGAACGCACCGACTGGGACTCTACGTCACTCTGGTGAGCAATTTTCATTTCATTACGACTCTGGTGCCGAGTGCTCTCTAATTAAAGAATCTGTAGCTTGTAAATTTAGGGGAAAACGCATTAATGAGACTGTGACTATGACTGGAATAGGGCAGACTTCTGTGCACTCTACAATACAGATTTTGACTTTGGTACAGATTGATGACGTTTGTATCGAGATTTGTTTTCATGTATTACCTGATCAATTTCTACGTTATGACATTATGATTGGACGTGAGATTCTAGAACATGGTTTGACTGTTCAGATGACTACTGACCGAATTAAGATTTTTAGGTATCATTTTATTGCTTCTTGTGAGGTAGAGCGAAATCCTAAAATTGACTGGGACACTATCGATACTGACGTAACGGCGGATCATAGGGCAGAGTTAGTGAGTATCTTGCAGTCTTTCGAGAAGTCTTTCACTACAGGTATACCTACCGCTCCAGCCGACACGGAACCGATGAAAATTCGTCTGAAAGATCCGAGTAAAACAGTGAACCGTCGTCCTTATCGATTGAGTATGGACGAGCGAAAGGTTGTGCGTGGTAAGATTGACGAATTACTTCAGGCTGGTATTATACGGCCTAGTTCATCCCCTCACGCTAGCCCAATATTGTTGGTGGAGAAAAAGGACAAGTCTCTTCGACTATGCGTCGATTATCGGGAATTAAACGACAACACGATCTCTGATCGTTTTCCTTTGCCTCTTATATCCGATCAAATCGATAGGTTGCATGGAGGATACTACTTTTCCACCATTGATTTGGCATCAGGTTTTCACCAAATCCCCATTGAACCAGAATCCGTTGAACGCACCGCCTTTGTCACCCCCGAAGGTCATTTTGAATATTTGACGATGCCTTTTGGTCTAAAAAATGCACCCGCGGTTTTTCAGCGTGCGATGATAACTGCTCTTGGAGATCTTGTGAATACCTATGTCGTTGTGTATATGGACGATGTTTTGATTGTTGCGAGCGACGTTTACCAAGCTTTGGAACGCCTCCGTGTTGTCCTCAAGGTCCTGTCTGAAAAGGGTTTTACCATCAACCTGAAAAAGTGTGCTTTTCTTAAACAGAAGGTAGAGTACTTAGGGTTTGAGGTTTATCGAGGTGAGATTCGTCCTAATCCTCGTAAGATTGAAGCGTTGACGGCTCTACCACCGCCTGAGACCGTGACACAGTTACGGCAATTTATCGGCTTGGCATTTTACTTTCGCCGGTTCGTAGCAGGGTTCTCACAGGTGATGGCGCCGTTATACGCCCTGACTTCTGGAAATGGTAAGTTGACCTGGAAGCCGGAACACGAGGAGGTTAGACAGAAGATCATAGCTGCTCTCACCAATGAGCCTGTACTCATGATTTACGACCCCGACGCCGAGACTGAAGTCCACACGGATGCTAGCGCCATTGGGTACGGTGCGGTCTTACTGCAAAGAAAGGAAGGTAATCTACATCCAGTTGCCTATTACAGTAAGCGAACGTTTGACGCCGAATCGAGGTACCACTCATATGAACTTGAGACCCTCGCGGTGGTCAATGCTGTAAAGCATTTCAGGCATTACCTCCATGGTCGCAAGTTTAGAGTAGTCACCGACTGTAATTCTCTGCAGTCTACGCGCAAGAAGTTGGACCTGACGCCGCGCGTTCACCGATGGTGGGCCTTTCTGCAAGGGTTCGATTTTGACATAGTCCAACGAGAAGGTAAGCGCATGTGTCACGCTGACTTCTTCTCCAGGAACCCGTTACCTCAGTCTGAAACTAATAGTTTTTTTTTTTTTTTTTGTTTTCCATGAGTCCATTGCGATGTATGGTTGGGCGAGGGTTTGGTTGTTCAGTGTTTTCCTTCACTCCTAGGGTTTTAACGTGTTTTCCTTCACTGGTACCGATCGTGGACGAAATGTACTCATGGCTATGTGTTTTCACTGATGTTGTTCATTCAGTGGTTTCTTTCTGTTCCTTATATAACTATGATTATTATGGCTGGTTTTTTTTTTTTTTTTTTTTTTTTTTTTTTTTTTTCAATAACTTATTCTAAGTAATTCTACTTCTATAATATAATAACTCTAACTATTGTCCATTATTTAACAGTACGTGTCCATATCACGGTAACACTATCACTGAAGTTTTAACTGCACAATTTTGCCACTAAGGGGTTTCACCACTACGCACTGTTAGGATTTTTCCCGCACATTTATTTTGCCACTTCACGTAATCACTGCACTATTCACTTAGCTGGTGGTTCTGGAGCCATTAGCTCTGCCAGCCGATTTGACGGCGTACAAAGCGAACTCCAGGAAGTGGCGGCGACACTCATCGTCATCGATGGCTCTCCTGAGGGTATCCAACTCCAGGACGAATCCCAGCCTACCTTCGCAGTCCCATCTCTTCGCAGTGAACCTTGGACATTCCAGTATAATGTGCTGGAGTGTTTCACTGGTTGTGGAATCGCAGACGCAAGATGGGTCGCTGCGCAGACCGAACTTGTGAAGGTAGGCTTTGAAGCCTCCATGACCGGTGAAGAGTTGGGAGATGCAGTTGGTCATTTTTATTTTGCGAGTGATCTTGTATGCATCGCTTACGTCGGGGAAAAACAGTTTGGTGACGGATCCTGCTGTGTAGGACATGTATCGGCTCTGCCATTTACTGAGCGTGGCTGCTCTTATGGTTCTCTTTGCGAAGGAGAGTGGAAAATCGTCGTAGGCTGGCGCAGTTTTAGATTTCAGTGCAGCCTCCTTCGCCAGTTCGTCAGCCCGCTCATTGCCAGGTATTCCGACATGTGCCTTAACCCAGTACAGGTTTACGTATCTACCATGAGTGGTTAGCTCTTGAATTTGCTGCCTGATGTTAGTAGCGAGTGGGTGCAGGCTGAGAGTTCCGGTGAAGCTTTCAAGAGACGATCGGGAGTCGCTCAAAATGTTGACGGTCGTGAGCGAGGACCTCTTCTTGATTGCTTTGATACCCTCCTGTATTGCTAGAAGTTCTGCCTGGTAAACAGTGCAGTACGACGCAAGGGACCTCTTTCTATATGTAGTTTCTTTCCCTTCTATCCATATTGAAGCAGCGGCCCCTACCTTCCCTTCAATTTTGCTTCCGTCGGTGTAGATATTAACTGTTGAAGCATCTGTTGTGTTCAGGTCTTGGATGTTATTGACCTGATCGAAGGAGAGGTTTTGTCTATGTGCGGGATGTTGGAGGTCAAAGGGGCTAACAGGTATTTCAAGGTGTTGATCGGGAAGTTCAGACCAGGGCTTTCCTCTCTTTATTTCGTAAATCTCCTTATTCTCAGCAGCGCGTAGGTCCAGGGGCAGTATTCCAGCAAGAATGCAACTTGACGCAAGAGATACAGTTCGATGCGACTTGGAGATGAGCAGAGCAAAGAGGCGAGTGACCCTATCCAACCGTTTCTGTAGTTGTTTCCTGTGAATGTTAGCAGCCCAGACGTTTGACGCGTACAGTACGGTTGGCTCAATGACAGCGGTGTAAATAGTTTTTATTACGTCAGAGTTGAGTCCCCAATGTGCTCGGGCCATTTTCGAGACGGATTTATAGATGTTTGCCGCTTTCTTGGCCACGTGGTCGATGTGTTTGATAAAGCTTAGATTTTTATCGAGCACAAAACCTAGTAGCTTGATGTCGTCGCTATATGTCAACTCTGCATTCCCCATTGTGAGCTTCGGAACATCGTATTTTATTTTCCTGGTGAATAAGATCGCCTGAGTTTTCTGCGGAGCGAATTTGAGCTTATTAAGGTTGCCCCACTCAAGGATCTTGCTCAGGGTGTTGTTGATGATAGTCTGAAGCTTCTCGCTAGACTCTCCAGTAGCAATAAGGAGAACATCATCTGCGAAGGCCTGTATGTGGATGTCTGTATTGCTAACTTTCTGGAGAAGCCCGTCAATCAGGGTGTTCCACAACAGGGGGCCACAAGTTGACCCCTGAATGCAGCCTTTGTTATTTTTAATGCTGACCTCTTCTCCCGCATATCGTAGCCGGATCTTCCTGTCCGAAAGATAACTGGAGACTAACCTCAGCATGCCAGGTTCCACTCCTTTAGCTGCTAGCTGAGCGATGATTGCAGGCCACCAAGCATTATCAAAAGCGCCCTCTATATCGAGGGACACTGCAATTGCTATTCTCTTGGTGTCCATAGCTTCCCGGATCATGTTAGTGGCATCGTATAGAGCATCTTCTGTGGATTTCTGTGGCATGAACCCGTACTGCCCGATGTGGAGCTTACCAGAGTTTCCCAGCTGCCACATTATCCTGTTAGCAAACATTTTTTCAAGTATCTTCCCAAAGATTGGTAAGAGGCCGATGGGACGGTACGCTTTTGGTATCGTATAATCGTCCCGTCCTGATTTGGGAATAACCTTGATAGTGGCCACCTTCCAGATGGTCGGGAAGTGCCCAATACTTAAACATTGGTTGTATATCGCAAGCAGGGTCTCCGGTTTCGCTATATAGGCTTGCTTGCAGATGTCCGCGGTGAAGCCATCAGATCCTGGAGCTTTTTGGATACTCATTTTATTTATTACTGTGAGTAGTTCCGTCTCAGTGAAGGGAGTGGTTGTCAAGATGGGCGTGTTATGCAAGCGTTGTACTATCTGGCCTGCTGAGGAGCGGATCTGAGTTTGTTCTGTGGTGTCAGTTTCTGGGTTATCCTGAGGATAGAAGGTGTTTGCCAGTAGTAGGGTTGAATCCTTTGATGACAAGATATTGCTGCTTTCTGAGGATCTCAGCAGCTTGTCTTCTCCGCGTGGTGAACAGCTCTTTATGATCCGGTAAGCGCTTTTCCAAACTCCTTCCCTTTCCTGACCGGAGCAAAACTCCTTCCAGCTCTTGGAGATGGTACTTATGATGTTCGCCTTGTATGTCTCTAAGGCGTGGAGTAGTTGGTACAGATTGATGACGTTTGTATCGAGATTTGTTTTCATGTATTACCTGATCAATTTCTACGTTATGACATTATGATTGGACGTGAGATTCTAGAACATGGTTTGACTGTTCAGATGACTACTGACCGAATTAAGATTTTTAGGTATCATTTTATTGCTTCTTGTGAGGTAGAGCGAAATCCTAAAATTGACTGGGACACTATCGATACTGACGTAACGGCGGATCATAGGGCAGAGTTAGTGAGTATCTTGCAGTCTTTCGAGAAGTCTTTCACTACAGGTATACCTACCGCTCCAGCCGACACGGAACCGATGAAAATTCGTCTGAAAGATCCGAGTAAAACAGTGAACCGTCGTCCTTATCGATTGAGTATGGACGAGCGAAAGGTTGTGCGTGGTAAGATTGACGAATTACTTCAGGCTGGTATTATACGGCCTAGTTCATCCCCTCACGCTAGCCCAATATTGTTGGTGGAGAAAAAGGACAAGTCTCTTCGACTATGCGTCGATTATCGGGAATTAAACGACAACACGATCTCTGATCGTTTTCCTTTGCCTCTTATATCCGATCAAATCGATAGGTTGCATGGAGGATACTACTTTTCCACCATTGATTTGGCATCAGGTTTTCACCAAATCACCATTGAACCAGAATCCGTTGAACGCACCGCCTTTGTCACCCCCGAAGGTCATTTTGAATATTTGACGATGCCTTTTGGTCTAAAAAATGCACCCGCGGTTTTTCAGCGTGCGATGATAACTGCTCTTGGAGATCTTGTGAATACCTATGTCGTTGTGTATATGGACGATGTTTTGATTGTTGCGAGCGACGTTTACCAAGCTTTGGAACGCCTCCGTGTTGTCCTCAAGGTCCTGTCTGAAAAGGGTTTTACCATCAACCTGAAAAAGTGTGCTTTTCTTAAACAGAAGGTAGAGTACTTAGGGTTTGAGGTTTATCGAGGTGAGATTCGTCCTAATCCTCGTAAGATTGAAGCGTTGACGGCTCTACCACCGCCTGAGACCGTGACACAGTTACGGCAATTTATCGGCTTGGCATTTTACTTTCGCCGGTTCGTAGCAGGGTTCTCACAGGTGATGGCGCCGTTATACGCCCTGACTTCTGGAAATGGTAAGTTGACCTGGAAGCCGGAACACGAGGAGGTTAGACAGAAGATCATAGCTGCTCTCACCAATGAGCCTGTACTCATGATTTACGACCCCGACGCCGAGACTGAAGTCCACACGGATGCTAGCGCCATTGGGTACGGTGCGGTCTTACTGCAAAGAAAGAAAGGTAATCTACATCCAGTTGCCTATTACAGTAAGCGAACGTTTGACGCCGAATCGAGGTACCACTCATATGAACTTGAGACCCTCGCGGTGGTCAATGCTGTAAAGCATTTCAGGCATTACCTCCATGGTCGCAAGTTTAGAGTAGTCACCGACTGTAATTCTCTGCAGTCTACGCGCAAGAAGTTGGACCTGACGCCGCGCGTTCACCGATGGTGGGCCTTTCTGCAAGGGTTCGATTTTGACATAGTCCAACGAGAAGGTAAGCGCATGTGTCACGCTGACTTCTTCTCCAGGAACCCGTTACCTCAGTCTGAAACTAATAGTAAGGCTAGTGAGAAGGTGGTGCAAAAGGAGGTAAACATCGCACAACTTTCACAAAATTGGCTGATGATGGAACAGCAACGGGACCCTGAGATTTTGAAGCTCATGGCTGACCTCGATAACAACGAGCTACCTGCTGATGTTGCCAAAACCTACGAGCGACGATCTGGCGTCCTACACCGGAAAGTGCAACGAAAAGGTAAGAATCGTTGGTTACCTATTATTCCCCGTTCTTTCCGCTGGTCTGTGGTTAACAATGTTCACGAGGGGTTGCTGCATTTGGGATGGGAGAAAACTCTGGAAAAACTGTACGACCTCTACTGGTTTGAGAGTATGTCCAAGTTTGTAAGGAAATTTGTAGACAACTGCGTGACCTGTAAGATCTCGAAGTCACACTCAGGTAAGATCCAGGCGGAAATGCATCCGATCCCAAAGGTAGCTATACCATGGCACACGCTGCACGTCGACGCTACCGGGAAGCTGAGTGGCAAGAACGACAAACAGGAGTATGTCTTCGTTTTGATAGACGCCTTTACCAAATTCGTTATGCTGCACCACACCCTACGCATCGATACAGCAAGCAGCATTAAAGCACTCAAGGCTAGTGTTGCTGTCTTCGGTGCTCCGTCGCGCTTGATCGCCGACCAAGGACGCTGCTTTGCCAGCAAGGAGTTCAGGGAGTACTGTGCTTCTGTTAACATAAAACTTCACCTGATAGCTACAGGTAGTTCTCGTGCCAACGGGCAGGTTGAGCGAGTAATGAGCACGCTCAAAAACATGCTCACTGCTGTGGAGACAAGCAATCGTTCCTGGCAGGATGCGTTGCCCGATGTTCAACTTGCTCTCAACTGTACTGTAAGTAGAGTCACGAAATCTAGTCCTCTTGAGCTGCTAATTGGTAAGGCTGCTAGACCCATTGATATTATGACGGCGAATGATGAAGAGCCTCAAGTTGACATCGTTGAGGTTAGGAAGATGGCTGTAGAAAATATGGAAAAAGCTTCTGCCTATGACAAGAAACGTTTTGACTCTACAAAGGGTAAGATACAACCATTCTCTGTAGGTGACTTTGTTTTGTTGCAAAACGAGGAGCGAAACCAGACGAAACTTGACCCAAAGTACAGGGGACCGTTTAGAGTGATCGACGTTCTTGATGGTAACCGTTATGTTTTGAAGTCTCTTTCTTCCGCCCGGACATACAAATACGCACATGACCGACTGCGAAAAATAACTGACCTTGACATGACGGGTGACGATGATGATGACGAGACTAGCGATGACAAAAATGATAACGCTGACAAGACTGGTTGAATACTTAATAATAACACTGGTAGTAAACTTAACATTTAGAGTACTTAGTCTAGTAAGATCTTATAATCTGTAATATGATAGGATAAATAAAGCGACATGTTGAACAAACCCTTTTTAAGATTATTTTTGATAAAAAGCTCGAAATGATTATTTGGGTGGTGTACTGTTTGTAACCGGATAGAGGTTACTTGGGGGAGACCTGATGGAGGTCTATTGGGTTGATACTTATGACTGGATGGAGGTTATAAGTGAAGGTGATCGGATGGAGATTGCCTAGTAACCGGATAGAGGTTACTTGGGGGAGACCGGATGGAGGTCTATTGGGTTGATGCTGATTTGTTGAAAAAAAAAAAATAAAAAAAAAAATTAATCAAAAAAAAAAAAAAAAAAAAAAAAGGGAAAAAAAAAAAAAAAAAAAAAAAAAAATAATAAAAAAAAAAAAAAAAAAAAAAAATAAAAAAAAAAAAAAAAAAAAAAAACCAACCCAATCAACCCAATATTTGATGCTTATAACCGGATGGAGGTTATAGGTGCGATGATCAGGACTGGATGGAGGTCAGCGTACGAGCACTGCAATATTTCAATGAGTTTCCTATTATTTGAAGGCTTATGGGTGTTGATCGACATGTCAGCTTTGGTTTTGAGAGGAATAATCTGTTATGATTTTCATTAAAATTTGTAATGATTTCATAAAGATGTTTTTATTCCCTGCCCACTTGGGTCAGGAATGACCGAACGACTAGAACCAGTACTGTTCGAGAATTTTCTTTCATTCCAGGTACTTCACACGAGGACGTGTGATCATCAGGACGGCCGTGTCGAAGCGCCGACGCACATTAGACGCCATCTATTTTTCGTTTGAGGAACTAATTAAATCGATAGTTAGATGTGATTTGACAATTAAATTTTAGGAACGTCAAGTATTAACTTGGGGATGGTTAGCGTGGAGTGATGGCAGCACTGAGCGAGTAATGGAATATGTCATTCGGACGTATTCGGTTTTGTGACATTGACATGTAGGGGGAGCTAACCTGTCACGTAGGCATGGAGGCCATGTTTGGTCGATGGAGCGAACAGTCTGGATCGAGCCGGCAGAGCGAGTGGACGGTTGTCACTCCACGCTAAACTTCCCGCGTTCCTAACCGCACTTTTCTAATCGAGCCATATCTTGTGCATCCTTAATTATTTTTGTAATCAGAGTGTGTTAGCAAATAATTAAAAGTGTAACGAAGGTTTTGTGAGTATTATTTCTGATGCCGCGACCCACCGAAGACGGTTCTCCGTCATCAGAAGTTGGGATGGACCACGACGACCCGCGTGTTCAAAATGAAGACGCTAGCGACGAAAAATGGGTGCGATTGTTGGAACAACAGAACCGTAATTTTTTGACGCTGATTCAGGCCATAAAAACACCGAGTACGTCATCACATGGCTTCCGCTTACCTGATTTCGATCCGGACAAACAAGACGTCGATGCACGTGCTTGGGTGACGACTGCAGAAATGTGTTTGACCGACCAAGATCAAAATGGCGCCCCGCTTATGGTTGCCCTGAGCCGCGCCTTGAAGGGAGGAGCTTCTACCTGGTTATCTACCGTGTCGTTTCCTGGGATGACGTGGACAGATTTTAAGCGACTTTTTATTGCAAGGTACGATAATTCCACTACTATTGCTTCGTTTCTGATTGATCTGCAAAATAGGAGGCCTAAAGAAAACGAGTGCCTCGCTTCCTATGCTGCTGGCTTAATGACGTCGATTATGGCAAGATGGAATGGCTGTAGTACCGAGCGTTTAGCTATTGCTACTATACTGGCTCACATTTCTCAATTCGATCGCCGTGTGCAACGCCTGTCTTTCACGACCGATATTCAGACACGTGGCCAATTACAACAAGAGCTGCAAGCGGTTTCTTTTATGAAGAGAAAGCTACCTAGCGATGACCGCGATGCCCCTGAGAAGCGGTACAAAGCGAATGACACTGTGAAGCCTTTGAAGTGTTTTAACTGTGGCAAGCTGGGTCACAAATCTGTGCACTGTTACCGCAAGGACTTGAAGCAGAATACTCAAGCTACGCCGAAGCACCACAGCTACGGCAATGGGAACGGGAGAGATTCATCGACACATGGGAAGCCTCATACATCGAGGATCACCTGCTTCCACTGCCATGCGCAAGGGCACTATGCGTCGAGCTGCCCACGACGCAACGAGGGGAGCAGCGTTGACTCCGGGACATCTAAGCCTGTCAATGAAAAGAGGGTTGATCTGTGTCTGCTGAACGCACCGACTGGGACTCTACGTCACTCTGGTGAGCAATTTTCATTTCATTACGACTCTGGTGCCGAGTGCTCTCTAATTAAAGAATCTGTAGCTTGTAAATTTAGGGGAAAACGCATTAATGAGACTGTGACTATGACTGGAATAGGGCAGACTTCTGTGCACTCTACAATACAGATTTTGACTTTGGTACAGATTGATGACGTTTGTATCGAGATTTGTTTTCATGTATTACCTGATCAATTTCTACGTTATGACATTATGATTGGACGTGAGATTCTAGAACATGGTTTGACTGTTCAGATGACTACTGACCGAATTAAGATTTTTAGGTATCATTTTATTGCTTCTTGTGAGGTAGAGCGAAATCCTAAAATTGACTGGGACACTATCGATACTGACGTAACGGCGGATCATAGGGCAGAGTTAGTGAGTATCTTGCAGTCTTTCGAGAAGTCTTTCACTACAGGTATACCTACCGCTCCAGCCGACACGGAACCGATGAAAATTCGTCTGAAAGATCCGAGTAAAACAGTGAACCGTCGTCCTTATCGATTGAGTATGGACGAGCGAAAGGTTGTGCGTGGTAAGATTGACGAATTACTTCAGGCTGGTATTATACGGCCTAGTTCATCCCCTCACGCTAGCCCAATATTGTTGGTGGAGAAAAAGGACAAGTCTCTTCGACTATGCGTCGATTATCGGGAATTAAACGACAACACGATCTCTGATCGTTTTCCTTTGCCTCTTATATCCGATCAAATCGATAGGTTGCATGGAGGATACTACTTTTCCACCATTGATTTGGCATCAGGTTTTCACCAAATCCCCATTGAACCAGAATCCGTTGAACGCACCGCCTTTGTCACCCCCGAAGGTCATTTTGAATATTTGACGATGCCTTTTGGTCTAAAAAATGCACCCGCGGTTTTTCAGCGTGCGATGATAACTGCTCTTGGAGATCTTGTGAATACCTATGTCGTTGTGTATATGGACGATGTTTTGATTGTTGCGAGCGACGTTTACCAAGCTTTGGAACGCCTCCGTGTTGTCCTCAAGGTCCTGTCTGAAAAGGGTTTTACCATCAACCTGAAAAAGTGTGCTTTTCTTAAACAGAAGGTAGAGTACTTAGGGTTTGAGGTTTATCGAGGTGAGATTCGTCCTAATCCTCGTAAGATTGAAGCGTTGACGGCTCTACCACCGCCTGAGACCGTGACACAGTTACGGCAATTTATCGGCTTGGCATTTTACTTTCGCCGGTTCGTAGCAGGGTTCTCACAGGTGATGGCGCCGTTATACGCCCTGACTTCTGGAAATGGTAAGTTGACCTGGAAGCCGGAACACGAGGAGGTTAGACAGAAGATCATAGCTGCTCTCACCAATGAGCCTGTACTCATGATTTACGACCCCGACGCCGAGACTGAAGTCCACACGGATGCTAGCGCCATTGGGTACGGTGCGGTCTTACTGCAAAGAAAGGAAGGTAATCTACATCCAGTTGCCTATTACAGTAAGCGAACGTTTGACGCCGAATCGAGGTACCACTCATATGAACTTGAGACCCTCGCGGTGGTCAATGCTGTAAAGCATTTCAGGCATTACCTCCATGGTCGCAAGTTTAGAGTAGTCACCGACTGTAATTCTCTGCAGTCTACGCGCAAGAAGTTGGACCTGACGCCGCGCGTTCACCGATGGTGGGCCTTTCTGCAAGGGTTCGATTTTGACATAGTCCAACGAGAAGGTAAGCGCATGTGTCACGCTGACTTCTTCTCCAGGAACCCGTTACCTCAGTCTGAAACTAATAGTTTTTTTTTTTTTTTTTTTTGTTTTCCATGAGTCCATTGCGATGTATGGTTGGGCGAGGGTTTGGTTGTTCAGTGTTTTCCTTCACTCCTAGGGTTTTAACGTGTTTTCCTTCACTGGTACCGATCGTGGACGAAATGTACTCATGGCTATGTGTTTTCACTGATGTTGTTCATTCAGTGGTTTCTTTCTGTTCCTTATATAACTATGATTATTATGGCTGGTTTTTTTTTTTTTTTTTTTTTTTTTTTTTTTTTTTAATAACTTATTCTAAGTAATTCTACTTCTATAATATAATAACTCTAACTATTGTCCATTATTTAACAGTACGTGTCCATATCACGGTAACACTATCACTGAAGTTTTAACTGCACAATTTTGCCACTAAGGGGTTTCACCACTACGCACTGTTAGGATTTTTCCCGCACATTTATTTTGCCACTTCACGTAATCACTGCACTATTCACTTAGCTGGTGGTTCTGGAGCCATTAGCTCTGCCAGCCGATTTGACGGCGTACAAAGCGAACTCCAGGAAGTGGCGGCGACACTCATCGTCATCGATGGCTCTCCTGAGGGTATCCAACTCCAGGACGAATCCCAGCCTACCTTCGCAGTCCCATCTCTTCGCAGTGAACCTTGGACATTCCAGTATAATGTGCTGGAGTGTTTCACTGGTTGTGGAATCGCAGACGCAAGATGGGTCGCTGCGCAGACCGAACTTGTGAAGGTAGGCTTTGAAGCCTCCATGACCGGTGAAGAGTTGGGAGATGCAGTTGGTCATTTTTATTTTGCGAGTGATCTTGTATGCATCGCTTACGTCGGGGAAAAACAGTTTGGTGACGGATCCTGCTGTGTAGGACATGTATCGGCTCTGCCATTTACTGAGCGTGGCTGCTCTTATGGTTCTCTTTGCGAAGGAGAGTGGAAAATCGTCGTAGGCTGGCGCAGTTTTAGATTTCAGTGCAGCCTCCTTCGCCAGTTCGTCAGCCCGCTCATTGCCAGGTATTCCGACATGTGCCTTAACCCAGTACAGGTTTACGTATCTACCATGAGTGGTTAGCTCTTGAATTTGCTGCCTGATGTTAGTAGCGAGTGGGTGCAGGCTGAGAGTTTCCGGTGAAGCTTTCAAGAGACGATCGGGAGTCGCTCAAAATGTTGACGGTCGTGAGCGAGGACCTCTTCTTGATTGCTTTGATACCCTCCTGTATTGCTAGAAGTTCTGCCTGGTAAACAGTGCAGTACGACGCAAGGGACCTCTTTCTATATGTAGTTTCTTTCCCTTCTATCCATATTGAAGCAGCGGCCCCTACCTTCCCTTCAATTTTGCTTCCGTCGGTGTAGATATTAACTGTTGAAGCATCTGTTGTGTTCAGGTCTTGGATGTTATTGACCTGATCGAAGGAGAGGTTTTGTCTATGTGCGGGATGTTGGAGGTCAAAGGGGCTAACAGGTATTTCAAGGTGTTGATCGGGAAGTTCAGACCAGGGCTTTCCTCTCTTTATTTCGTAAATCTCCTTATTCTCAGCAGCGCGTAGGTCCAGGGGCAGTATTCCAGCAAGAATGCAACTGACGCAAGAGATACAGTTCGATGCGACTTGGAGATGAGCAGAGCAAAGAGGCGAGTGACCCTATCCAACCGTTTTCTGTAGTTGTTTCCTGTGAATGTTAGCAGCCCAGACGTTTGACGCGTACAGTACGGTTGGCTCAATGACAGCGGTGTAAATAGTTTTATTACGTCAGAGTTGAGTCCCCAATGTGCTCGGGCCATTTTCGAGACGGATTTATAGATGTTTGCCGCTTTCTTGGCCACGTGGTCGATGTGTTTGATAAAGCTTAGATTTTTATCGAGCACAAAACCTAGTAGCTTGATGTCGTCGCTATATGTCAACTCTGCATTCCCCATTGTGAGCTTCGGAACATCGTATTTTATTTTCCTGGTGAATAAGATCGCCTGAGTTTTCTGCGGAGCGAATTTGAGCTTATTAAGGTTGCCCCACTCAAGGATCTTGCTCAGGGTGTTGTTGATGATAGTCTGAAGCTTCTCGCTAGACTCTCCAGTAGCAATAAGGAGAACATCATCTGCGAAGGCCTGTATGTGGATGTCTGTATTGCTAACTTTCTGGAGAAGCCCGTCAATCAGGGTGTTCCACAACAGGGGGCCACAAGTTGACCCCTGAATGCAGCCTTTGTTATTTTTAATGCTGACCTCTTCTCCCGCATATCGTAGCCGGATCTTCCTGTCCGAAAGATAACTGGAGACTAACCTCAGCATGCCAGGTTCCACTCCTTTAGCTGCTAGCTGAGCGATGATTGCAGGCCACCAAGCATTATCAAAAGCGCCCTCTATATCGAGGGACACTGCAATTGCTATTCTCTTGGTGTCCATAGCTTCCCGGATCATGTTAGTGGCATCGTATAGAGCATCTTCTGTGGATTTCTGTGGCATGAACCCGTACTGCCCGATGTGGAGCTTACCAGAGTTTCCCAGCTGCCACATTATCCTGTTAGCAAACATTTTTTCAAGTATCTTCCCAAAGATTGGTAAGAGGCCGATGGGACGGTACGCTTTTGGTATCGTATAATCGTCCCGTCCTGATTTGGGAATAACCTTGATAGTGGCCACCTTCCAGATGGTCGGGAAGTGCCCAATACTTAAACATTGGTTGTATATCGCAAGCAGGGTCTCCGGTTTCGCTATATAGGCTTGCTTGCAGATGTCCGCGGTGAAGCCATCAGATCCTGGAGCTTTTTGGATACTCATTTTATTTATTACTGTGAGTAGTTCCGTCTCAGTGAAGGGAGTGGTTGTCAAGATGGGCGTGTTATGCAAGCGTTGTACTATCTGGCCTGCTGAGGAGCGGATCTGAGTTTGTTCTGTGGTGTCAGTTTCTGGGTTATCCTGAGGATAGAAGGTGTTTGCCAGTAGTAGGGTTGAATCCTTTGATGACAAGATATTGCTGCTTTCTGAGGATCTCAGCAGCTTGTCTTCTCCGCGTGGTGAACAGCTCTTTATGATCCGGTAAGCGCTTTTCCAAACTCCTTCCCTTTCCTGACCGGAGCAAAACTCCTTCCAGCTCTTGGAGATGGTACTTATGATGTTCGCCTTGTATGTCTCTAAGGCGTGGAGTAGTTGGTACAGATTGATGACGTTTGTATCGAGATTTGTTTTCATGTATTACCTGATCAATTTCTACGTTATGACATTATGATTGGACGTGAGATTCTAGAACATGGTTTGACTGTTCAGATGACTACTGACCGAATTAAGATTTTTAGGTATCATTTTATTGCTTCTTGTGAGGTAGAGCGAAATCCTAAAATTGACTGGGACACTATCGATACTGACGTAACGGCGGATCATAGGGCAGAGTTAGTGAGTATCTTGCAGTCTTTCGAGAAGTCTTTCACTACAGGTATACCTACCGCTCCAGCCGACACGGAACCGATGAAAATTCGTCTGAAAGATCCGAGTAAAACAGTGAACCGTCGTCCTTATCGATTGAGTATGGACGAGCGAAAGGTTGTGCGTGGTAAGATTGACGAATTACTTCAGGCTGGTATTATACGGCCTAGTTCATCCCCTCACGCTAGCCCAATATTGTTGGTGGAGAAAAAGGACAAGTCTCTTCGACTATGCGTCGATTATCGGGAATTAAACGACAACACGATCTCTGATCGTTTTCCTTTGCCTCTTATATCCGATCAAATCGATAGGTTGCATGGAGGATACTACTTTTCCACCATTGATTTGGCATCAGGTTTTCACCAAATCCCCATTGAACCAGAATCCGTTGAACGCACCGCCTTTGTCACCCCCGAAGGTCATTTTGAATATTTGACGATGCCTTTTGGTCTAAAAAATGCACCCGCGGTTTTTCAGCGTGCGATGATAACTGCTCTTGGAGATCTTGTGAATACCTATGTCGTTGTGTATATGGACGATGTTTTGATTGTTGCGAGCGACGTTTACCAAGCTTTGGAACGCCTCCGTGTTGTCCTCAAGGTCCTGTCTGAAAAGGGTTTTACCATCAACCTGAAAAAGTGTGCTTTTCTTAAACAGAAGGTAGAGTACTTAGGGTTTGAGGTTTATCGAGGTGAGATTCGTCCTAATCCTCGTAAGATTGAAGCGTTGACGGCTCTACCACCGCCTGAGACCGTGACACAGTTACGGCAATTTATCGGCTTGGCATTTTACTTTCGCCGGTTCGTAGCAGGGTTCTCACAGGTGATGGCGCCGTTATACGCCCTGACTTCTGGAAATGGTAAGTTGACCTGGAAGCCGGAACACGAGGAGGTTAGACAGAAGATCATAGCTGCTCTCACCAATGAGCCTGTACTCATGATTTACGACCCCGACGCCGAGACTGAAGTCCACACGGATGCTAGCGCCATTGGGTACGGTGCGGTCTTACTGCAAAGAAAGAAAGGTAATCTACATCCAGTTGCCTATTACAGTAAGCGAACGTTTGACGCCGAATCGAGGTACCACTCATATGAACTTGAGACCCTCGCGGTGGTCAATGCTGTAAAGCATTTCAGGCATTACCTCCATGGTCGCAAGTTTAGAGTAGTCACCGACTGTAATTCTCTGCAGTCTACGCGCAAGAAGTTGGACCTGACGCCGCGCGTTCACCGATGGTGGGCCTTTCTGCAAGGGTTCGATTTTGACATAGTCCAACGAGAAGGTAAGCGCATGTGTCACGCTGACTTCTTCTCCAGGAACCCGTTACCTCAGTCTGAAACTAATAGTAAGGCTAGTGAGAAGGTGGTGCAAAAGGAGGTAAACATCGCACAACTTTCACAAAATTGGCTGATGATGGAACAGCAACGGGACCCTGAGATTTTGAAGCTCATGGCTGACCTCGATAACAACGAGCTACCTGCTGATGTTGCCAAAACCTACGAGCGACGATCTGGCGTCCTACACCGGAAAGTGCAACGAAAAGGTAAGAATCGTTGGTTACCTATTATTCCCCGTTCTTTCCGCTGGTCTGTGGTTAACAATGTTCACGAGGGGTTGCTGCATTTGGGATGGGAGAAAACTCTGGAAAAACTGTACGACCTCTACTGGTTTGAGAGTATGTCCAAGTTTGTAAGGAAATTTGTAGACAACTGCGTGACCTGTAAGATCTCGAAGTCACACTCAGGTAAGATCCAGGCGGAAATGCATCCGATCCCAAAGGTAGCTATACCATGGCACACGCTGCACGTCGACGCTACCGGGAAGCTGAGTGGCAAGAACGACAAACAGGAGTATGTCTTCGTTTTGATAGACGCCTTTACCAAATTCGTTATGCTGCACCACACCCTACGCATCGATACAGCAAGCAGCATTAAAGCACTCAAGGCTAGTGTTGCTGTCTTCGGTGCTCCGTCGCGCTTGATCGCCGACCAAGGACGCTGCTTTGCCAGCAAGGAGTTCAGGGAGTACTGTGCTTCTGTTAACATAAAACTTCACCTGATAGCTACAGGTAGTTCTCGTGCCAACGGGCAGGTTGAGCGAGTAATGAGCACGCTCAAAAACATGCTCACTGCTGTGGAGACAAGCAATCGTTCCTGGCAGGATGCGTTGCCCGATGTTCAACTTGCTCTCAACTGTACTGTAAGTAGAGTCACGAAATCTAGTCCTCTTGAGCTGCTAATTGGTAAGGCTGCTAGACCCATTGATATTATGACGGCGAATGATGAAGAGCCTCAAGTTGACATCGTTGAGGTTAGGAAGATGGCTGTAGAAAATATGGAAAAAGCTTCTGCCTATGACAAGAAACGTTTTGACTCTACAAAGGGTAAGATACAACCATTCTCTGTAGGTGACTTTGTTTTGTTGCAAAACGAGGAGCGAAACCAGACGAAACTTGACCCAAAGTACAGGGGACCGTTTAGAGTGATCGACGTTCTTGATGGTAACCGTTATGTTTTGAAGTCTCTTTCTTCCGCCCGGACATACAAATACGCACATGACCGACTGCGAAAAATAACTGACCTTGACATGACGGGTGACGATGATGATGACGAGACTAGCGATGACAAAAATGATAACGCTGACAAGACTGGTTGAATACTTAATAATAACACTGGTAGTAAACTTAACATTTAGAGTACTTAGTCTAGTAAGATCTTATAATCTGTAATATGATAGGATAAATAAAGCGACATGTTGAACAAACCCTTTTTAAGATTATTTTTGATAAAAAGCTCGAAATGATTATTTGGGTGGTGTACTGTTTGTAACCGGATAGAGGTTACTTGGGGGAGACCTGATGGAGGTCTATTGGGTTGATACTTATGACTGGATGGAGGTTATAAGTGAAGGTGATCGGATGGAGATTGCCTAGTAACCGGATAGAGGTTACTTGGGGGAGACCGGATGGAGGTCTATTGGGTTGATGCTGATTTGTTGAAAAAAAAAAAAATAAAAAAAAAAATTAATCAAAAAAAAAAAAAAAAAAAAAAAAGGGAAAAAAAGAGAAAAAAAAAAAAAAATAATAAAAAAAAAACAACAACAAAAAAAACAAAAAAAAAAAACAAAAAAAAAACCAACCCAATCAACCCAATATTTGATGCTTATAACCGGATGGAGGTTATAGGTGCGATGATCAGGACTGGATGGAGGTCAGCGTACGAGCACTGCAATATTTCAATGAGTTTCCTATTATTTGAAGGCTTATGGGTGTTGATCGACATGTCAGCTTTGGTTTTGAGAGGAATAATCTGTTATGATTTTCATTAAAATTTGTAATGATTTCATAAAGATGTTTTTATTCCCTGCCCACTTGGGTCAGGAATGACCGAACGACTAGAACCAGTACTGTTCGAGAATTTTCTTTCATTCCAGGTACTTCACACGAGGACGTGTGATCATCAGGACGGCCGTGTCGAAGCGCCGACGCACATTAGACGCCATCTATTTTTCGTTTGAGGAACTAATTAAATCGATAGTTAGATGTGATTTGACAATTAAATTTTAGGAACGTCAAGTATTAACTTGGGGATGGTTAGCGTGGAGTGATGGCAGCACTGAGCGAGTAATGGAATATGTCATTCGGACGTATTCGGTTTTGTGACATTGACATGTAGGGGGAGCTAACCTGTCACGTAGGCATGGAGGCCATGTTTGGTCGATGGAGCGAACAGTCTGGATCGAGCCGGCAGAGCGAGTGGACGGTTGTCACTCCACGCTAAACTTCCCGCGTTCCTAACCGTACTTTTCTAATCGAGCCATATCTTGTGCATCCTTAATTATTTTTGTAATCAGAGTGTGTTAGCAAATAATTAAAAGTGTAA
The DNA here is from genome assembly GCA_905404135.1 of Hesperia comma. Classification (NCBI taxonomy): domain Eukaryota; kingdom Metazoa; phylum Arthropoda; class Insecta; order Lepidoptera; family Hesperiidae; genus Hesperia; species Hesperia comma. Next base: position 13,122,989 of record FR990013.1, on the reverse strand, counting down.
CGAAGGTTTTGTGAGTATTATTTCTGATGCCGCGACCCACCGAAGACGGTTCTCCGTCATATATATCTATATATATATCGTCATATATATGTAAATTTATGTACCTATAATTATATATAAATTTCATATTTTTGTATTGTGAATTTTATAAATGTTATGTATTTTTAATCGTATTTATTTGGTTAATTATAGTGGTATATATAATTATATATAGATATTTGTTATATTATACTTTTTTCTTACTTTACTTTTTTATTATTATTATTTATTGTTTACCTGTAACCGCCTACAATGGATCTCACTCCCAAAGGTTAACTGGGAGAGAATGCTTTTAGCATTAAGTTCGCCTTTTTGTATCCTGTACTGATGTAAGGTGCAATAAAAGTTTAAATAAATAAATAAATAAATAAATGAGTTTTGAAGTAATCTCACATGTGACGATGTAATGTGCATCGTTCTGTTTTCAGATAAGTTTTCGAGGATGCACAGGCAGCAGCACACGCAGGTTACACATGTGTTGTCTGGAGCCGAATCGACGGCTGCGTGCGTGCACTCGTGGGCTTCCTGGAGTTCATTCGTGTGACATTGAAGGAGGAAGCTCTGGCAACTGGCAGCCGCAGATCGGACGCAGCGAAACAGGTGATCTGTATCGTTCATACTTGTTTTGTAATAGCTTAAAGAAGTAGTAAATTAACTTTTCTTTTCGAGACGTAGTTCACTTGGTAAAAGACTATTTTTGAGAGATTTAGTTTTCGGTCAACTTGTCGAACGGAACTTTTGAAATTGTAATTGAATGGTGTTGTTACTTTGAAAAATGCATGGCCCTTATACGAGCACTGGAAAGAAGTGTTCTGTGCTGTTATTGGTGGATGGACGTTGCATGCAGATGAGAGCTATGTATACGGTTGTTATTTTTGAGAGAAGTGCATGATTGTACTTGAGTATCGTTCGATAAGTCAACCTGTTTGAGAAATGATAACTTTTTAAGAAAAGTAGCTTTAATGAGAAATGTAGTTTGTTTTGGATTAATCTGTAATGTGATAGGATAAATAAAGCGACATGTTGAACAAACCTTTTTAAGATTATTTTTGATAAAAGCTCGAAATGATCATCGGGGTAGTGTAGTGTTTGTAACCGGATGGAGGTTGCATGCGGGGATGACTGGATAGAGGTTGCCTATTGGGTTGTTGCTTGTAACTGGATGGAGGTTATAAGTGTGATGATCAGGACCGGATGGAGGTCAGGGTGCGAGCACTGCAATATTTCAATGAGTTTCCTATTTATTTGAATGAGTATGGGTGTTGATCGACATGTCAGCTTTGGCCTTTGAGAGAAATAATCCGTTATGATTTTCAAAATTTCTAATGATTTGATAAAGTTGTTTTTATTCCCTGCCCACTTACGTCAGGAAGGGCCGAGCTTTAAGAGATACTTTCGTTTGTGTTTATTGTTACAGGTAAATTCCGACACCACAGCCGATCGAGTCATCCAGTTTTACGACGATTGTACGACGACGTATTGCGTTAAACGTTAAAAACAAACCCGCGTTAATAATAAATTTGGTAATTTTGCTCTAAACAAGTGTCATGTTATGGAGTTTGTTTAGCCGTCTTCTTCTCCATAGCGACACCGGAAACGGCGCGGCGGGAGTGTAGGTAGTTAGGGCTAAAAATAAATGCAAAAAAAAACTTAAAACAAAAACTTGGCGTTCAATAAAAGAAATTTTAAGTAATCTAAAAACTTGTTGTTCAAATTAAATTTGTAGTCTCGTTTAAAATTAGTAGCTTTTGCTGAATAAAATAAAATTAGAGCTTTGTTGTAACCTAAAGTAAAAGGCATCACACGAGGACGTGTGCTAGTCAGAATGGCCGTGTCGGAGACGGAAATAAAATTAGATTAAAATCAAACTAAATAAATCATTAAACTTTGAATAAAACGTAAATCCGGAACTGTAATTTAAATGGCAACACTGTACGAATTGTAAACGTGTCTCGATGGGATATCGGAGGGGGAACCCAACAGAGGGCACCTGTGGAGTCGGCTACGAAGAGCGGGGACTTCTCGAGCAGACGGCGAGCTGAACGGTCGCATTAAGTTAACTAGAGTACTTTGTAATAAAATCCTATACTGCGTCGTACCTATGCCCGACGGCATAACGTTTCTCTAAGTGTATTTCAGTCGTACCACGTTTTAACATAACCTAAAAGCTTTAATCAAATTAAGTTAAGCTGTGTTACAGTTACTGTGGGTTACAGGTTAACCCAATTTAAATCATGAAGACACGTATTGAACGCCCACTGTGTTTTATTTTCACCTTACAACCTGATGATCGGAGCATTATACCACCATCCTGACTAGTGTCTCCGAAAAATAAAATAAATTAAATCTAAAATAAATTAAACAACAGCCACGTCGACACACTACCAGTAGAAAGTTGAATATATTTGACACAGTGAGACGTAACTTACATCCTATAGATAACAAGTTCATTGTGCAATTGCGTAAAATTCGGAGAATTGTTCACAACACACAAAATGTTTAGTAGGTATATAGTATCCGTTCATATTGGCAAACAAAGTTTTACATCATTCACTTAATAAGTATAATAAATTAATACCGAAAATGAAGATTTAAACATTGCAACCATTTCAATGGGATTATTAATGTTACACACCTACGGTACATATTCATTATATCAAGTCGTTTTAATTTAATAAAAGTCACAGGATACAAAATTTTGAATCAATCGGAACAGTAAAAGTTGATCACATCGCAGCTGAACAAATTTAAGTCGTTTTTTTTAAAAAAAACACTAAAATAAAAAAGGTTACCCATAATACTATGTTGAACAGCTTCTCTCTCAATACTGTGACAGCCCTGGCGTATCACCTCGCTAAACAATAAACAATAGGGGCCATAAACATGTCGCGCCAACAATAGGAACAATAGCGCGCGTGCCCATCTCGAAAGTACGCACGACGCTTTGACCTCACGGCAATAGCCATACGGGCGAAAGTCGGTTGCAAGGAACATACTCGAACTTTATTCGACGCGGGTCCGGACTTAGCGGGAATGTTCTCGATTGCCATGAATGGTGCGTGAGTGGTATAAAAAGGGGCACTCGGTAAACGTCGGACATTCTAGTTTCGGAAGCGAAACCAGGAAGATACCAGCGATACCTACGAGCGATACCAGTGAGAAGTGAAGTGATTTCTACGAGCGATACAGTGTTCGACGAGTGTGTTTACTAGTACCTACGTGCAGAGTGTTTTAGTGTGTACTGTGTACGTCGTGTAATACAATAAAAGTCTTTGTGGTACAGTTTGGCATTTTCTCGAACCCAGTACTCCTGACACGTAACAATTGGTGACAGAAGCGGAATGCCTGTAGTACCGCAGAGTGAAGAAGGGATTCGTACGCGACGGCAGAAGGCATTGGATGCCGCGCGGATGGAGTCGCCGGGTCGTGACCGCATTGAAACGGAGACCACCGCTGGACCACCGAATACATCAGCCGCAGCAGTACCGATACCGAGTGCATTCGATATGGCCTCCTTGTTAACAGTCTTACAGCGCATGGAAAGTAAAATGGAGGGCCAGCGCGAAGCCATGAAGAGCCTGGAAAGTAAATTGGAGAGCCAGCGCGAAGCCATGGAGAGCCAGCGCGAAGCCATGGAGAGCCAGCGCGAAGACATGAAGAGCCAGCGCAAAACCATGGAGGCAATCGACGTAAACTGGATGGTTTCCAGGGAGATTTGAACGTCGTGAAGGAGGACCTGGAATTGGTAAAAGTGCGAACATCCGAGCACGACCAAGCCCTCAAAAGCCATGACGCGTCAATCAACAGCCTCAGTGCGTCAATGAACTCCTACGAAACTAGGCTCGGAGATTTGGACAACAAGCTGCAGAAAATAAAGGTTTTGGGCACGGCGGCAACTAGTTCAGGCCCTGGGGCCCCGAAATTTAGGGTCCCAACTTTCGACGGCACGACCTCGTGGACGGCGTTCAGGCATCAGTTCGAGGTGGTTGCAAGTGGGAATGGCTGGGGGACGAGCACTCGTTGGCGGCACTCACCCTAGCTCTTCGAGGGAGGCACTGCTGGTGCTTGAGAACCTGCCCGCCGAGCGACGCACCTTGGAGTCGCTACTGAAGGCCCTGGAAGCTCGATACGGGGAAAAGCATCTCGAGCACGTGTACCGCGCGCAACTTAAAGACCGAGTACAGAAGTCGAGCGAAGGACTGCAGCAATGGGCTACGGAGATCGAGCGCCTCGTACGTCGAGCCTATGCTTCGAGTTCCACACCGGTAGAAGACAAAGTATTAGAGGCGTTTGTCAGCGGTATACGGGATCCCGAAGTGAGAGCAACGGTGCGCTTGGGTCATCACGCAACCTTGGAAGCAGCTTTAGCGCATGCCCTTGAAGTGGAAGCGGTACGAAGCGACTACAAAGGTTGTAAGGTGCGCGAAGTTGTAGCGGCAATTCAACCTCGTACTGGGCCTATCTGCTACGGATGCGGTGAACGAGGCCATATTAGGCTCAACTGCCGGACTCGGAAAACACCGAAATCGGTGTCAACGGCTACCCAAGTTGACAACCAGGAGCTGCTAAAATTAAAAGACGTCAGCGCCACGGGACGGGCAGCGGCTGGACTTCATCGAGCCCCTACTGTTATAGTGTCACAAGCTTGCGACGGGAACAGCCTGGTAGCTACTGGTGAGATAAATGGCATACCTTTTCGATTTACGATTGACACAGGAGCATCGAAGTCCATCGTTCGACCGGAACTACTCAAGAGGACTATCATGTGGGAAAATGGACGACCATCATGCAATCTGCAGACAGCGACAGGCCAGCCAGTGACCATCCTAGGAGTTACGGAAGCAAGACTGAAACTCGGAAGTGACATTTATACGCAGTCTGTGTTGGTAGCGAATATAACTGACGACTGCATTATCGGACTAGACTTCCTACGAACACATCACTGTATAAGTATAGTTGACATAGCGAAAGGAGTGTTAAGCTTCCAGGATCAAGAAGTCTTCTTGGAGGGTTCATCTTCAGGAGCAGTGTACTGTTTGAGGACAGTGAAGCTGGCACCCAGATCGGAAACCTTGGTCCAGATTAGGTTTCCAGAAGAGATAAAGCTGGATCGATGCGTCGTAGTAGAAGACTACGGAGATCATCCCAGTTGGATCACGGCAAGGACACTGCTCATGACCAAACGTGACGCTAAGTTAAAGGTCATTAATCTTAGTAGCACGCCGATACATCTCGCGAAAATACGGTTATCGGCCGATGTGAAGCCGTGGACAGCTTGAGGAAGGTCCAAGAATACTCGGACAAACCTGGATCAACGGATCACATGACATCTTTGCTGGAGGCGACCAGGAGGAATTTGAGCTCCGAAGAATATACTCAGGCAGCAAAGTTGTTCATGGACTACAAGGACATCTTTACCAGAGGAGATAGCGACCTGGGAAGAACAAATCTTGTCACTCACCCAATAGACACTGGTACTACTTTACCGATCAAGCAAAGACCAAGACGAGTACCACTGGCAAAGGAACACGAAGTTGCAGAAATGATTGAGGACATGGTGCGCAGCAAGGTGATCGAGCCGTCAACTAGCCCTTGGTGTTCACCTGTGGTACTCGTGAAAAAGAAGGATGGCAGTACTAGATTCTGTGTCGACTACAGGATGCTTAACAACGTTACCAAAAAGGACAGCTACCCTCTGCCTCGGATTGACGACATGTTGGATATGCTTGGTGGCATGAAGTGGTTTTCGACGGTCGACCTTAAGAGTGGTTACTGGCAGGTGGAAGTACGGCCAGAAGACAAGGAGAAGACTGCCTTTACCACCGGAACCGGAAATGGCTTGTGGCAGTTTCGCGTAATGCCTTTTGGGCTATGTAACGCTCCTGCCACTTTTGAGCGTCTCATGGAGCGAGTGTTGGTCGGACTTTTGGGGGACGCTTGTCTGGTATACCTCGATGACGTCATAGTCATGGGACGAAACTTCGTGGAACACAAGCGAAATCTGGAGAAGGTATTCAGACGATTCCGTGAGTCCAACCTAAAGCTCAATCCGAAGAAATGTGACTTCTTCAAGAAGGAAGTATCATTTTTGGGACACATCATATCGGACGAAGGTGTTCGCACTGATCCAGATAAGATAAGAGCTGTTCAAGAATGGCCGACACCAAAGAACAAGACCGATATAAGAGCGTTCTTGGGACTATGCGCCTATTACCGTCGGTTTGTGAAGAACTTCTCCGAGATAGCCAAGCCGTTACATCGTCTCACGGAGGACAAGAGAATCTTCAGTTGGGATTCCGATTGCGAAGATGCGTTTGTTCGCTTAAAGGAATGTCTGTGCTCGGCTCCGATTCTTGGCTACCCCAGAAGGGAAGGGAGATTCACAGTAGACACGGACGCTAGCAATACTGGCATCGGAGGGGTGTTATCGCAAGAACAGGACGGCCAGCAGGTGGTCATTGCGTACTTCAGCAAGACCCTTTCGAAACCTGAAAGGAATTATTGTGTGACTCGGCGTGAATTACTGGCTGTGGTGAAGACCCTTCAGCACTTCAACAAATATTTGCTGGGACGCGAGTTCACGATACGAACGGACCATGCCGCTCTGAGGTGGCTTCTGCAATTCAAGAACCCGGACGGCCAGGTTGCAAGGTGGATCGAACAGCTTCAAGAATTTAACTTCGTAATAGAGCATCGTAACGGAAGAGCTCATTCGAATGCCGACGCCCTGTCACGACGCCCATGCTCTGAAAAATGTCGACACTGCATCAAGCAGGAAGCTAAAGAAGAGGTCAGGGTGATAAAGATGCAGGACCTAGACGAGTCTTGGGGAACGGAGCAAGTAAGCCAAGCTCAGAAGGAAGACAAAGACCTCAGCCTGATCATGGAATGGAAAGCCAAAGGACAGAGGCCCCTGTGGAGTGATGTGTCAGCATCAAGCCCAACGACTAAGGCTTACTGGGCTCAATGGGACAGCCTTATATTGGAGAATGGCGTGCTTTATCGGAGCTGGGAGTCTCTCAACGGAAGGGAACAAACCCTGCAAATGGTTATTCCTAAAAGTAAAGTGGCTGATTTGCTGAAGCTTGTACATGATGGCACTTCTGGTGGGCACCTCGGCATCAAGAAGACCCTCGTAAAGATACGAGAACGCTTTTATTGGGTGCGGTGTCGAGAGGACGTTGAAGATTGGTGCAGAAAGTGTACAGTGTGCGCTTCAGTAAAAGGGCCCCACACTAGATCGAAAGGTAAACTACAGCTGTACAACGTAGGAGCCCCTTGGGAAAGAATCGCCATAGACGTTGCTGGGCCATTCCCTCAGACGGAAGACGGGAATAGATTCATCATCGTGGTTCAAGACTACTTCAGCAAATGGCCGGAAGCGTTTGCAATCCCGAACCAAGAGGCGAAGACCGTGGCCAAGAAACTTGTCCAGGAGGTAGTATGCCGCTTTGGTGTACCATTGGAGTTACACAGCGACCAAGGCAGGAACTTCGAGTCGACGTTATTTCATATTTCATATTTATTTATTTGCTTAAAACATGTGTTACATTCAGGTGTTAGTATTAGGTACATAGTGTCAACATGACCCTGATAGGGCACAGCAAACATGTCATGTGAGTTACGGGTTAGAAATTAGGTAACAATATTTATAATATTATAATGTCATTATCTATCATCACGTTCTTACATTTTAATAAATTATACTATTATTATTATTATAAAGAATTGCTTTATCACACTAAAATCATATCACAAAATTGTATACACACTTTGATGTCCTAGTATCACATTCTATTTGACATTTCAAGGTACAAAATATAAATAACTTACATTATGATAAAAATATTAGATAAATACTGAAAGAATCCATGTTATTTCACTGATCAATAAGTTAATTATGATATCCAAATTCAACACAAAAAAATAAAAATATTCAAATTCAACATAAAATTAAAATTAAAATACGATTAAATTCTGATGGAGATGTGTGATCTTTTGGGAATAAATAAGACACGTACCACACCCGCGCATCCTCAATCTGACGGCATGGTGGAGAGATTCAACCAAACGTTGGAACATCACTTGGCCAAGGTCGTCGAGGAACATCAGCGAGACTAGGATCGGTACATTCCTCTGTTCCTGATGTCATATCGGTCTGCCATACACGAGTCAACGGGATTTACACCCGCTAAAGTTAACTTCGGAAGAGAAATGCGTCTGCCGTTGGATTTGCTTACCGGAACACCGCCAGATGCCCCGAAGCCAACCGTTGAATACATCGCGGACTTACGGAAACAATTGGACGAGACACATGATCTTGTAAGGGAGCAATGTTTGAAGACCAGTGAAAAGATGAAAACCCGCTACGATCGCGATGCTCGGAAACATGGTTTCAAGGAGGGAGATTCTGTATGGTTGCACAATCCACTGCGGAAGAAAGGGAAGTCTCCGAAGCTACAAGCACGATGGGAAGGCCCTTACACAGTTGTCACGAGGATTAATGACGTGACCTACCGAATCAGACAGAGGGACAGAAGAAAGCCGAAGATCGTGCACGTGGACAGATTGGCACCATTTCATGGATCGAATAATGCTCGGGACGAGCATGACTAAGAGGGGGGCAATGTGACAGCCCTGGCGTATCACCTCGATAAACAATAGGGGCCATAAACATGTCGCGCCAACAATAGGAACAATAGCGCGCGTGCCCATCTCGAAAGTACGCACGACGCTTTGACCTCACGGCAATAGCCATACAGGCGAAAGTCGGTTGCAAGGAACATACTCGAACTTTATTCGACGCGGGTCCGGACTTAGCGGGAATGTTCTCGATTGCCATGAATGGTGCGTGAGTGGTATAAAACCGGCCAAGTGCGAGTTGGACTCGCGCACGAAGGGTTCCGTACCATTATGTATAAAACGCCAAAAAAATCTGGCCGGTTGTATGAAAGCCTCACTTAAATATTTACTTTAGTTTTTGTAGCCACATATTAGCCACAAGCAACGCCATCTCTTGGACCGACAGGTAACTAAAAGCATTGAAGGCGTCGTAGCTACATATTAGCCACAAGCAACGCCATCTCTTGGAGCGAAAGGTATCGCTGAAGCGTCGAAGCCATATTTCGACTTAAATATTTATTTTATTCAGTGTTTTAGTATTTGTTGTTGTAGCGGCAACAGAAATACATCATCTGTGAAAATTTCAACTGTGTAACTATTACGGTTCATGAGATACAGCCTGGTGACAGACGGACGGACGGACGGACGGACGGACGGACAGCGAAGTCTCAGCAATAGGGTTCCGTTTTACCCTTTGGGTACGGAACCCTAAAAAGGGGCACTCGGTAAACGTCGGACATTCTAGTTTCGGAAGCGAAACCAGGAAGATACCAGCGATACCTACGAGCGATACCAGTGAGAAGTGAAGTGATTTCTACGAGCGATACAGTGTTCGACGAGTGTGTTTACTAGTACCTACGTGCAGAGTGTTTTAGTGTGTACTGTGTACGTCGTGTAATACAATAAAAGTCTTTGTGGTACAGTTTGGCATTTTCTCGAACCCAGTACTCCTGACACGTAACAATACTTAATAACCAATTACATACTAAATTTATATTATACTACCTGGGATGAACAATTATGGCAGAAACAGAATTACGGCTAAATTGCCTTTGATATTTGCTACATAAACATATTTGAACGGACGCTTAGCTATATAATAGAGTTTTAACTAACAATAAAACTTACCTATTATTTTTCCTGAAGACATCCGGAATCCATCTTGAGTCAAGCATCTGTCTTTTTACGTGTTTTCAGGCCTTTTCCTTCCTCTCACCAGGTGGCGCCACCGTAAACTTCCTTTAAATTACGTAGAGAGCCAAGATGGCGACCTACCTTTCAATTTTTGAATCATTATTAACTCATGATGTACCAGGTAGACATTACCTGGATTCCGGATGTCTTCAGGAAAAATAATAGGTAAGTTTTATTGTTAGTTAAAACTCTCTATTATTTGTTCCGTTTCGACATCCGGAATCCATCTTGAGTGATGTGTTTGTTATCTCCTGGTATATACCTATTGTAGGTATACGACGCTGTAATGTGTATGTAATGTAATTAAATGTATGATAATTTTTATTTATTTATTTATATATTTTGTATCACCTAAAACTAGGATATACAAGGGCAAAACAATGCCTAATGGCATTCTCTACCAGTCAGCCCTGGGTGGATGTGGAAAAGGCAGTTGGTAGGTGCTAAAACGAGGAAAAGAAAGAAATAAATTATAATAACACGACTATTACCGAGTAATAAATATAAAATCACAATAATAAACAATTAAAAAAAACAATTGTATAAATACTGAAAACAAATATAAGTATATAATGACAGTAAAACATAAAATATCATAAAATACAATTAATACACATACATATACATCTCGGAGCCAGGGTCAGAGCGGTTGTTATACTTTGGGTTATACGTGACTGGGGATAAGAAATAATAGTCTGTACACTGAGTTTAAACGTCTATTTCAACACTTCAATACAGTTATCACCAAAATTAATTCAGATTACATTAAATTAAACTTAGAAATAAAGCTGACGACAAAATAATAGCAAAGTGGCAAAGGATCAGCACGAATAATTCAAATTAAACTTGGAAACGCGGCAAGTTTGGTATGGCAGTGGGTTCGACACGTCCACTCGGTCTAAGCGCTCAATTCAGAATGATCATGACAGCTATGGTTCTCTACGACGCCATCTCTACCCCCACTCCATACCGACCATGCCCAAACAATAACTGTTTCGTTTCCAATCATCATTCATAGATGGCGTTAGGTTCCTAAAACTAGTTTCATCGATTACTCATAGGTGGCGTTACTAGATCAGCGTACGACTTTGGTCTCGCTCCTACACGGCCAATCTGACGAGCACACGTCCTCGTGTGATTCCTTTTTAATTAAGTTACAACAAAGCTCTAAAGTTTCTTTTATTCAGCAAAAGTTTTTCGTTATTAATGAGACTACCTTTTAGTTATGGTCACACAATAGTTATGGTCAAACGGAATAGTTATGGTCACACAGAATAGTTATTGCCACGCAGGCGAATCATTGCCATACAGGCGAAACATTGCGTCACAGGATAGTCATTGCGTCACAGGAGAGTCTTTGCGTCACAGGAGAGTCTTTGCGTCACAGGAGAGTCATTGCGTCACAGGAGAGTTATTGCCACACAGGCTAGACATTGCCACACAGGCTAGTCAGGTGTCAGTCAGGGCCACACAGGCTAGTCAGGGCCACACAGGTCAGTCAGGGCCACACAGGTCAGTCAGGGCCACACAGGTCAGTCAGGGCCACACAGGTCAGTCAGTGTCAAACTCGTCAATGTTGATAAAATGTGTCAGTCTCAAGTTGGTTAGTGACCCCTACTACAATTTACTTTAAATTTCTTTTACTGAACAAGTTTCTAATTTTGTTTCTTTTTACACGCTTTATTAACTGCATTTTAAGCCCTACCACGTTACCTAACCTAACATTACAACACTTGTCTAGAGCAAAATTACCAATTAACAATTTGTGCGATTTGTTTTAACTTTTACACTATGACTACGCTATCGCAGTGTGATTAATCCGTACAGCATCTTCACGTAATCTGGGGATGGATTCCATCTGCAAGCACGCTCTACCGGCACCAATCCGCATTCGTCATTGAAGATTACCTGTAACAATCAAACACACACGCGAGTATCTTTCTACGCTCGGCCCTTCCTGATAAACAGAAGCACTTCTTACAAAATTAATCTGCATCAGTACAGGGGCTTATTCCAATTTGAATTTGATCACATAACTTTGAACGCACTATGGAGAGCCTTTTCAATAAAGTAATGAAGTCACACCAGTTATTATCACACAGGTAAAGTGTATTAATATTGACACACGGATATCTGAAGAAACATGCCATGAGGGCCTTATTACTTTGTCTGCTATGAGGATAGGTGAAACAACATAAGACTTCAGAATTTATTTGCCACATAGGTTGTATGCTACTCAGGCTGTTGATCAGGTGTGCCACGCAGGCGTTTGAACAGGTTTGCCACATAGGTGTTTGATACTAGTACCAGTACACACAAACAAAAAGAATTATAACTTTCCATTTTAATAACTTTAAAACTAGTCTAGACTAGGTGGACTGATTGACCTGAAGAAGACGGTGGGCATCCGCTGGATTCAGAGAGCTCAGGACCGGTTAGAGTGGCGCCAGTTAGGGGAGGCCTACGTCCAACAGTGGACCTCGAAAGGCTGATGGATGGATGGATGGATGAAAACTAGTCTATAAACTACTGAACAAACTTTCTAATGATTCTCACCAATCGAAGAAGGATTCCGCATGGTTATGGCGTATAATTTATTAAGGTTTTGTTTTAATTCATTGAATGGTGACGATAGCGATTCGCTATATAGTACTACTAGTAAATCCGCCCTCGCTTCGCTTCGGGAAACCAGTCCCTTCAAAAATCTCTATAAATTTTAACAAATTATGTTATTCCGATATCTAAGGTATATTACTGCAAAGTTTCATGAAAATCCGTTCAGTAGTTTTTTCGTGAAAGAGCAACAAACACACACACACACATACATCCTTACAAACTTTCGCATTTATAATATTATAGTAGGATGCAAAGCCGGGGCGGGTCGCTAGTTATTAATAATTTTGTTTCATTCTGATATCATACCCACCATCAACTCAAAAACTAATTAAACCATTATAACCGGTAATAGTTAACAGATTACCCAATTGTAATGAATTTATGATTATTTTATATTGTTTTACAAATTCGTCAGATAAATCAACTTTGTTTTATTTAATATTTATATTCAATTTATTCGATGATTGTATTTCATTCATATGTTTTAATCGATATTAGTAATTAAGTCGATTCAAAATGCCTTTACTTTGATAGTCTGTGAAGAACGAACAGATGAATGGATACATTTCGTTCATTCTTGAATGAAATTACTTGGTCGATGATTTCTAAAAGTGGAGGCATTCTGATCAGGCCCGGTCAACCGCGCTATCATTGGTCGGCTGGCAGGTGGGTTGTTCCTGGTGACACCAGTGCAAAAAATAATATTAAAATTATTTAATACCGTTATAGCAACACTTGTTTGTCGAAATTTCAAGTTTATGTCAAAATTGTCAAACGGTCGGAAGCTTTTTCATCGTTTGCACGGTGTTTTTGTTTTCGTTGTCGTTTAATCCTAATTCCTGTGCTTTTGCGTTCGTTCAAAGTGTGTTGAGTTGAGATTACTCCTCCGCCTTTGTTTCGTGACTTAGCCCAAGGGATTTCCTTGCTGTAATAGCAGTTCGAGCCTTGTGACTCTTTTTGTTGATTTGTTAAGTTTCGCGAGCCTAGTGTCTTTTAAGCCTAGTGACTCTTTTATTTAGTGTTTAACGGTTTAGTGGTTAATCGATAAACATGAAAGATAAACCTCGTAGATGTGCTAAATGTGGAGCATCTTCAGCGAAAGATCCCACGTTGGGCTTACATCGATTTCCAAGACCAACAGCAGATAACAACCACCGGTAAGTTCTTATCTGTTCTTCGAATATTACCGATAGTTTTTGTTCGTCTTACTTTTCACTCAATATTTGTTTGCATGAGCAGCAAATTTCTGCATAAACACAAAAGACTTAATTAGGTTTTGGTTAAATCATTTAAATGACCATCCCAAGTAGCATAATAAACTGTTTTTAAGTTCCTTTTTATGCTGAAGTATCCTGACTTCAGATAAGTTCAAAATAACTGATATTGATTTTGTCAACAAGACATGGGCAGAACCTAGTTATCTAATAAATAATCATTTAAATGAAATGGATAATCATTTAAATGATCATCCCAAGTAGCATAATAAACTGTTTTTAAGTTCCTTTTTATGCTGAAGTATCCTGACTTCAGATAAGTTCAAAATAACTGATATTTAACTTTTCAACAATATATCAATATGAAAATCATTCCTTATATTTCAGGACAACAGCATGGGCAATGTTTTGCTATCCAGAGGAAAATTGGAATTCTGTGGAGTTTCACATGAAACTTTGGAAAAACCATAAAATGTTATGCACAAAACATTTCCCTACAACTGCATTTCTTGACGTTGGAGGCAAGAAGAAGTTGCATAGATATGCTGTTCCTTCAGAAGCAATCACTGCCGTTGTTCAGAACCCACAACCTACTGAACCAGGAACTTCAACATCATTGGATGTAAGTTTTAAATTACTTTTTAATTTGGTTTTTACTGTTAACTACTAAAACTATTTCGAAAGCTAACCTGGGACCAACAAGGATTAAATATCGATGGACAAAAATTAAACCATCTTAGATTCGCTGACAATATTGTTTTGTTTGAAGAACAACCAGGGATCCTAGAAAAAATGATACAAGATCTAAATAAAGAGAGTGAGAAAGTGGGCTTATTTATGAATATAAACAAAACAAAGCTATTAACAAACTCAAACAAATATGAAATTAAAATTAACAACCAACCTGTTGAATATGTAGATGAATATATCTATTTAGGACAAATAATTTCACATACAGACATAACTACAAAAGAAATCAAAAGACGAATAGCTAACGGATGGAAAAGATATTGGTCACTGAAAGAGATTATGAAATCCACAGATCTTAGTATCAGTATCAAAAGGAAGGTCTTCAATACCTGCGTTCTCCCATGTATTACATATGGGTGTGAAACTTGGGCTCTTACAAAACAACACAGAAACATGCTGGAACACTGCCAAAGAGCTATGAAACGAAGTATGATAGGTGTGAAGAAACAAGATAAGATACGAAACACAGTCATAAGAAGTAAGACAAAAGTCATAGACATACTCACTAGAATAGATAGTTTGAAGTGGAAATGGACTGGGCACATGCTGCGCGGAACACAAGAGAAATTGAGCAACATCATAACAGACTGGTACCCCAGAGATGGAAAAAGAAACAGAGGAAGACAAAGCAAGAGATGGGAAGACGAACTAAAACTGACGGCAGGCCCAAAATGGAGAAGGGTTGCTAGAGATAGAGTACAATGGAAATTGTTGGAGGAGGCCTTTGCCAAGAGGCACACTGAACTCAGAGATATTTTATAAATAAAGAGACAACCACAATATAAAAGAGAGAAAAAAAGTAGTTCAGGATAAGAGGCTTATTATATACTAAAACTGCATCAAATTCCTTTCAGTAGTATTTCAGTAGTAATTCTGAACATAATATTTTTGACTTCTATTAACCCTATGATCATACATATTTATAACTTATTTAATGTAATTTAATCCTACTTCCTACTAATATTATAAATGCGAAAGTTTGTAAGGATGTATGTGAGTGAGAGTGTGTGTGTGTGTGTGTTTGTTTGTTGCTCTTTCACGCAAAAACTACTGAACGGATTTTCATGAAACTTTGCAGTAATATAGCTTAGACATTGGAATAACATAATTTGTTAAAATTTATAGAGATTTTTGAAGGGACTGGTTACCCGAAGCGAAACGAGGGCGGATTTACTAGTGTAACATATATTTGTTATAATTACATCGATTTTTGTAAAATTTTTGAATATCAATTTACAACTTGTGTTTTAATGTTTTTTCAGGTTGCGTTGGATTCTTGCGTGCTGACTTCCAAGACAGAGGAGGCCACAGCACAATTACATCATTCTCAACCAGGAACCTCTAAGATACCTATGATAGTAAGTAATTTAAGCAAACAACCCATTACTGCTCCGCTGCTGGACTTAGGTTTTGGCTAAGATTTTTGAATGCTTACTAGGAATATTCATCTATATCCGGAAATGATGTTTATTTTGGTATAAAAAGAAAAATATTGTTTAAAAAAAGTAGAAGTTTAAAAACATTTTTAGTGCAAATTAATGTTTTTTATTGGGTCAAGTCATTATTTACGCTGATTAGTATATCTCCATGTCATTTAATATCACATAAATTTCTAATGGGAGTAAAATACTAAATGCATGATCATCAATGTCATTAAATGGTTAATTTAATGTTACTAAAATGTACTTAATTTTCTGCTTACAGATCGAGAAGAATGTAAGATCAAAAAAGGAAAAACATTTATACAACAAATGCCGTAGGCAGTTTCGTCAAATTTGTAGCCTTCAAAAACAAATGAGGAACCTCAGAAACCAGCAGATTTTGGAGACCCTCCAAGACGAAGAAGCTGTTAAAGGCTTATCTTGCAATTTAACAAGTTCTTTTGCTGTATTGTTACAAGGGCAATTAATGAATTGCAAGAGGAAAAAAAAAGCATACAGGTGGACCTTGCCACAGAAAATTATAGCGCTAAGGCTATACAAGCGCTCACCTGCTTGTTACAGGCTATTACGAAGGTTGTTCAATCTGCCTAGCCAATCTACTCTTAAAAATTTACTCAACAAATTGCCTTTAAAGCCTGGCATCAATAAACATCTTTTTGATGCAATTAGAAAAATTGCTGACGCAAATATAAATAAACAGCACAACGAATACACTTTAGCATTTGACGAAATGTCAATTAGAAAAAATTTAAATTATAATAAGAAAATAGACGAAATAGATGGATTCCAAGACCATGGAGAAGAGAATGGGCGGGATAAGAATATAGCCAGTCATGCTCTGGTGTTCATGATAGTAGGCATAAGGAAAAAGGTGAAACAACCTGTCGCTTACTATTTATCAGGCGACCATGTCACTGCGGACAGATTGACTGCACTGATAAAAGAGGTATGATAAAGTATTGAAATTATAAGTATGTCTTATCATATCCCACTATTACATAAAAGTGATTGTTTTTGTGAAGTATTTGTTTGTTTGTCCTTTTTCATAGAATTTGAATTATTTCTAATCACGGATACAAATACTTTTGAAAAGAGTTATATTTGTTTTTTAAATCATATAATCCTCCTTAAATGTTAGATTTTTTATGCAAGCTAAACATTTTCCATATCCATTTCTTACAGGTTCTTCAAGCTTGTTTTGAGGCAGGCATATCAATTGCAGCTACCGTTTGCGACATGGATGGAGTTAATAGAGGAGCTCTATCTAAATTAGGGGCGTCAGTTGACAAACCTTATTTCGATTTTGGAGGTAATGAGATTATTACTCTCCATGACACTCCGCATCTCCTCAAATGCTTCAGAAACCTTCTACTGAAGTATGACTTAAATTCCAACTGTAATGTTGAATGCAATGGAGAACCAGTTTCAAGTAAGTCACATTTCTGCCTCTTTAAACAAAAGACAAGTTCTTGATTAAATTCTTTAAAATATGAGAAAGTTGAAGCACTGGGACCTTTTGCATTTCAAATTATTTAATGATTAAATCAGAATTAAGCAAGTTATGGATCAGAATGAGTGATGACACCAGGAAAAAATACACTCATTGTCTGTCATCTTATCAAACATCTCTTAATGTACACAAAATATTATGTATCGTATTGAAATATAAGGTGTACAACTGTACACATAATCCAAATGCTAGTCTACATTAGCGTTGTTGTTAATAGCCAACCTAAGTTTAGCCAAGCAGCACAGTAATTTGAAAATACTTTTAATTTTTACTTCTTATAGTTTAAAAACTAGTTTCTACATAGTAAACATGCCCAACTTTCTCCAAGTATGAAAATTGCCCATAATTAATTTCAACAATGTTGTTAAAACTTTTCAGGTATTGCTAAGTGGAGTCATATCCAAAAATTTTATGAATTGGACAACAATAACCCGTTCTTCGTTTTTGCCCCGGCACTTCGTAACTATCACATAAATCCGAATAGTAAACAAAAGATGAAAGTTAAGTTGGCGGCGCAAGTTTTAAGTCACACTGTTTCTGCAGGAATGTACGCGAAAGTCGCCCTGGGTATGTAAAACATTATCGTACATATTTTATTATCCTATTCAGCATACAACACTTTATTGAATCACATAAGTAGTACAACAAGAATTTTATAATATATCTATACTAAAACATGGCTACAACCAACCAATAGTGGCCAACTCAGTATCGGAAGTTTTCAAGCCGCCCGAAGGCCTTCCCACATGGCTTAACGACTGCTATCTATCGATAACAACCGGGACCGACGGCTCTACGTGCCCTCCGAAACATGGAAGCGCTCAAGAAACTTAGCCACTAGCGGTCACCCATCCAACCAACTACCGACCCACCGCAGTTGTTTAACTTTGTCGATCACTTGGGATCGACGCAAGCCGCCTGGCTATGAGCGCTTCATGCTTCTTTTTCTTTCTTTCTTTATGGCCTTGAACTTCTCATTCTGAGAAAAGATCGGTGCTCAATAGTGGGCCATGAGGGGTTGAGATGATACTAAAACATAAGGGGGGTAAAATCAGTAATTTTGTATATAATATAAAATTAATCATATTTTAATTTGTTTCAGGAGAACTACCCACAGAAGCACTTGGGACCATAAACGTAATCAATAAAATTGACAAACTTTTTGATAGTTTAAATGCTGATTCACCTGGCTTAAAACGGGGGAAAAAATATTCAAGAAATATATCTGACCGGAGCCCACATTTTGAGTATTTTAAAGAAATGAAAGATTTTTTTAAAAATTGTTCATTTATTGGTGCAAAATCAAGGCCACCTTCACTGGATGGATGGATAAAAACTATGTCAGGTGTAGAACGGCTTTGGAACAGTTTAAAAAAAAAGTATCCAGACATAGGCAGCTTGTCCACAAGAAGACTGCAACAAGATGCCTTGGAGAATTGTTTTGGGTGTATTAGGGGCAACTGTGGCTCAAATAGTAATCCCACAGCCTCACAATTTGTTGCAGCTTTAAAAACTGGCATCATTTCAAATTTGTCCTCGCCAAACACATCAGCAAATTGTGAGGCTGATGAATCTAGTATAATGGAAAATTTAAATGTCTTCCTAAAAAATAACGAAAGTGAGTCACAACCCACACACCCAGCAGGCACAATAAATGAAGTCGATAGTTGCAGTTCTATAACCGATGAAATAAATATGGATGAAAATACTGGAGAAATACAAGCCTGTGCCTATGTTTGTGGTTTTATAATAAAACGAGTCGTTAACCTAGACTGTGAAATGTGTGTTAAGACTTTCACATCATCCAGTGAGAGTGTGTGTCATATATATACAATGTTCAAAGAATACAGTAACAAAAAAAGTTTACAGTATGCAAATGTGGAGATGGTAAAATGTGTGGAGGAAAGTGCCTCTCGTATATATGACTTTTTAAATAATTACGCTCATTTAAAAAAAATAAAAGAGAATATTAAAAAAATACTACAAAAATCTTTTGTATTTAAGTTTTTAGATGCATGTGAAGAGCACAAAGATGAAAATATTCGGAATGTTCAAAATGCCATCTTCCACATTTGCATAAAAAGGTATTGCACCAATAAAAACAAAGAATTTGCAGAAAAAGCTGCAGAAAGTAGCTTGAAAAGAAAACTTAATATTTTGAAACACTGCTGACAGGATATTTTTTACATCTAAAAATAGTTTGCTACTGCTACCACATCACAATTGAAGACACGAGTGGATGAAGGGGATATGTTTCATTTTTCACGGTCACTTTTATTCAGTTTAATTATGGGTTTAAGTACATTAATCCTTTATCAGTTGATATTTCTAAAATTACCCTAAAATGGTGTTGTTTTTTACATGCTACATATCCCCTTCATTTTCTCATGTTTCAATTAAACACACATAAGACACACAGCATTACGATATAGTCTTATAATCCACTATATTTACTATAAACCTTGGTTCTTCAGCTTCTCTAATTTTTTTTTATTGTAAATTCATATTTTTTGTATTAATATAATTGTTGGATAAAGAAAGAAATGGGTGAAAAGGAATACCTGGTTCGAATATATTCCCGCGTATAGGTGTTGGGTTCGCGCGCGCTCTCCACTCCTTCCGTATCCAGCATATGATGATTTTCTTCTTGTTTATACCGAAATTCACTAGCACGGCACGTGAACTTGGTGTTTTGCTAGGTTTAAGCGTAGTTAACACGAATTTGCAACGAAATCGAAGGGAACTCTATGAAGCTCGACCTGACTTGTCGCTCGCGGTTGTCGCAACTCGATTTTTCTTCTCTACCCCCAGGTATGGGAATATTTTGACGGATATGTAGGTGGGGATAGGATGCGATCAGAAATAAACTTATCAATAATCATAATTATAAAGTAAAAATTTAAATAACTTGTTTGCAACCCATTAATAATCTAGTACTAGATGCAAGGCACGTAACTCCTGTCCTTAAGTATGAGAAAAATTTAGACCGTTGTCAAAACTATTTTATATACTTATCATAGATAATTCCACTTAGCTGTATCTTGAGCTTAATCCTCTAAGATTGCTGTGTTTAGTTCAGGTCTGTCTCGACATCATCCCTCCAGGGTGCATTTCGTGTGACAAAGTCTAAGATCATTTTTAGTATAGCTAAGGGCGCTTTGTATATTGCCCGATACCCTTTACCATGCACCCTAAATGGCTAAGCAGTCAAAATCAATAGACTTTCACCTCCTAGAATATTCATCTCATCTGTTGTACATTTTGTTTTCCATTTTTTTTGTTATCAGTTTAGTTTCTAATTGTATTTAATTTCTGTTTTGTATTCCAATATTATTTTTTAGTATACAGATATTTATTCACAAACTGTTATTACAAAAAACTCATTATTATTTAGTGTTTTGGCTTTTATTATGACGGTATCTTGACACCTTTTTTTAACACTATCATGCGAGTAATTCATACCTCTTTAAATGCTTATAACTAAATACAAAGCCTCCATTTTTTTGTAAATTTCCTGTCAGCTGTTTAAAATTTTTATTTCTTTTAAAACTTGTGGACTTTCAGTCATGTAGACATTTAGGGAATAAAAGTACAATCTATAACCCTTGTAGATTCTCTACTTTTATTCCATAAGTGTATCATTCCTGTGAGTTATCAGGGTTACTTATTTCAATAATTAATCTGTTTAAAATCATTGGAATTTTGGACTTCACACATTGCCTGAATAATAAATATGTTAAATATCTCGGGAATTCAATACAAAAAATATGAATTTACAAGCAACAAACTATGCAAAAAGATACACCTTTTTTTAAATAGTATAGTTATAATCCCGTATAGTTTATTATCCCGAGACATTTAACATAATATTCAAGCAATGAATATGAAGTTGTGTATAATGTATTGTGAAATCATACATGTTGACAAGTTACATGTGCTGTTCAACATCAATTATCATTATACCCTTGTGTATCTCTAAATTTTCTCATTAGTACTGATCCTAAATATTTATGCATCATACTGTACCATTCTAATTCTAATTAAATTATGAAAAAACTTAATGAATAATCGAAACAGCATATAGGTAACTTAATCTTGGAACAAATTTCACAAAACTAATAATTTACTGAATAAACACAAAATGTTAAAACAGTTAAAAGTATATTAGTTATAAAATAAGTATCCTTACAAGGAATTAATACTTTTTTCTGCTGTAAGCAAACTTCAATGTATGCTAAATGGCTGAAAACATGTATGTATTATAACATTTTTCAACATAAATAAAATAAGTTGTTGTAATAATATTGTTTCATTTAACTCTTTCCTTAATTAAGTTGCAACTCAGTGTCTGTTACATAATAAATTACTGATCTAGCATTAAAAGCATTATAAAATATGCCTAAGTAATGCAATACCTATCAGTAATTTATTTTGTAACCAGATGAAACTTAGTAATGTTACTATTGAAGGGCTACGTAGCTATTCATATTTAGCGCGGTTTTTGTTTTTGGTGGGTCTGGCCAGGCGGCGTTAGTGTCGCATTTTGTAACCGTCATATTTGTATGACGTCGGCATTCTTCTCCGCAGGAGTATATTGTTCTATGATTCTGATCCATCGTCTCGTCGGAGACAGACGTGCAGTATTATTATCTGAGTTTATTTATTATTTATAGCTATGCAATTGTTAATAATAAGGATTATAATTGTGAAGGGTTATGAGCAAGAGTGTCTAGAAATATATAATCGTTGTTACAAAGCGAGTGGTTTTATTATACACCAGGACCTGAATTGGGATAATTCTTCACATCTCAGAAGTGAGAAAAAGGACCCAATCTAAGGTGCGTATAAGTGTTTATATGATTATTAATTAATTTCATTACGAATTAAAAGAAGTTTAGATTAGATTAGAAGTCCAGCATTATACGTGGTGTGCATTTTTATTAGACGTTATGTATACCTAAGATAATTAGAGGCCATGTGTGCCTAGAGTAGGAAGCCAAGTGTGCTTAGTTGTTAAAGGCTATGTATGCCTATTGAGCCATGTGTGCTTAGTCATTAGAGGCTATGTATGCCTATTGAGCCATGTGTGCTTAGTCATTAAAGGCTATGTATGCCTATTGAGCCATGTGTGCTTAGTCATTAGAGGCTATGTATGCCTACTGAACCATGAGCATATAGAGTGTTAGAATAGGGTCATGTGTACCTAGATTAGGAAGCAAAGTATACATTAATAAAATTGCACACCTACTTAAGGTATATTACAGAGACACGAATTCATGTAAAAACATCTAATACTGCCTGTAATAATGCAATAAATGAATTTGAATCTAATAAAACGCTAAGCTTGTTTATTGAATGGTTTGTGTCCATTAGAGCGTATCCTATCCTATCCTAATATTATAAATGCGAAAGTTTGTGAGTGTATGTGTGGGTTTGTAACTCTTTCACGCAAAAACTACTGAACGGATTTCCATGAAACTTTACAGTAATATAGCTCAGACATCGGAATAACATAATTTGTTAAAATTTATAGAGATTTTTGAAGGGACTGGTTTCCCGAAGCGAAGCGAGGGCGGATTTACTAGTTAACGATAAAGCTAGGTTATAATATTTTATTTTTAATGAAAGATGATCTAGGATGATAATACATTTATTATTATTTCTTTTACCTTATGTTATTGTAAATACGAAATGCAAAGAGTTTTAAACAAGTTTAGACAATAAATTGATATACTGGCATGATTATAATAATACTTTATTCTTTTGAGGTACGAATTCTGAGGAAACGATGACTCCTGAAGGCTCGCCTACTCGTAAAGATGAGCGCCAAGGAAGACGTTCACGGTCCTCCTCCAGAGCAGCAGCTAAATCTAAAAGAGCCAAAAAGCAATCAAAGAAGAGACGTAAGCAGTCATCCAGCTCCAGCCCATCGAGAAGTGAGTCACCCCGTAGTTCACGGAGTTCGAATGAGAGACGTTCCAAGGGGAGAGGCAGGTGGTCTACTAAAGAGGTACTTGATATGTTTACCTATACCCTTCAAGACCATAAGAGCAAGACGAGTAATTTAAATAACCTTCTATATAATAATAATAATCTTCTCATCTCTCAGAATATTGACTGTTGGGTTAGGAAAGTAAACGAATGTGCCGTAATCTATGAATGGAACGAGAAGCAGACCATACATTTTTGCTCTACAGAAACTTTCTGGTATGGCAAAGAAGTGGTTTGAAGCCCTTCCTAGTGTTGTTTTCAGTTAGTCAAAGTGGCAGGACAAACTCATAAGAGCTTTCCCGAATGAGCAAAATTATGGTCGGCTTCTCGAGGAAATGTTAGCTCGCACTACTCGCCGTGGCGAAAGTATGCGAGAGTACTTCTACGATAAGTTAACGTTATTAAACCGATGTGAAATAAAAGGTAAAAAGGCCGTCGATTGTATTATCCACGAAATACTAGATAAATCGATCAGAAGCAGTGCACAGGTACTGACTTGTCGCGAACCAGAAGACTTATTGAATTTCCTAAGCTTCCAACGTCTGATATTAGAAAATAATACATTCAATAGGAAACGTAATGATAATATGCTAGTTCGACCGGGTAACACCGCTACACCCTCAAGCGAAAGTTCGGTGACGTGTTTCAATTTCAATTGCCACTCAAAGGGACACCCTTACTTTCGATGCCCCAAACCCATTATTAAATGTTTAAAATGCCAACGTGTAGGTCATAATAGTGATAATTGTAAACTAGAGCCGTTAATCTTACGAAATGAACCCAAACAGGCAGATAACTAGTTGAAGTTACCGCATCCGACATTAGCTTTTGTGGAGATATTTATATTGAAGGTTACTGCAACTGTGAGCCTAGAAAAGAGCACTTTGTGCACCAGAAAGTTCATAAGGTTGTTGATGGGAAGTGTTGTTTGCCCGTGACTAATTTATCTGGTCAAGATCTTACATTATCCAAGAAAAGTCCTATTGCTAAAGGAACTTGTTTTGTTAAGAGAGGTTCAACCTATACAAATAGAGTAACAAAAGATAATTCGGAATATGAACCTTTACTAATATCTGATTCTGACATAAGAGTTGGTCCCCAAATTGACAAAGAGACTTTAGGTAGCCTTCATTCGCTTTTACTCAATTGTCGCGATTGCTTTGCATTCAATCTAGGAGAAATTAGTTGTGTCAGCTCGACCGAAATGAAAATAGACTTATTAGATGATAAACCCGTAGTTTACCGACCTTACAGATTGTCCTTTTCGGAAAGGGGTCAAGTTAGGGAGATAATAGATGACTTGTTGCAGAATGACATTATACAATAGTCTAATTCAAATTATGCTAGTTTGATTGTAGGGCACTCAATAATAAAACTAGGAAGGATTGTTTTCCTTTGCCGATAATCGACGATCAATTGACAAACCTTAGTGACAATAGATTCTTCACATACCTAGATCTGGCTTCTGGGTACTACCTGGTACCAATGGCGAAAGAAAGTCGTCCGCTAGCTTTGTAACGCCAGATGGGCTTTAATTTAAAAGTATACCTTTTGCTCTCGCAAATGCCCCAGCTGTGTTTCACAGACTAATGAATGCAATGATAGGTAATAGACGTCATGAATCAGCTTTGGCTTATTTGGGCGACATTCTTGTGCCATCGGTTACCTTGGAGGAGGGATTTGAGAGGTTGAGAAATGTTTTAGAGTTGTTGCGACAGGATGGGCTTACTTTGAAATTATCTAAATGCCGTTCTTCGATAATTCCCCTGACTGTTTGGGTTATGAAATTTCCTCGTAAGGCATACGCCCTAACAAAAATAAGATTTTGGCAGTTAAAGAATTTCCTGTTCCCCAAAACGTACATGAAATCCGTCAGTTTTAGGGACTAGTGAGCTATTTTAGGAAATTTATCAAAAGTTTCGGGGAATACCTACTACACAACGAGTAACAAACTTACTCAAAAAGGGCAATGTTTTTAAATAGACAGATGAAGAATCCCATTCATTTACTACCTTAAAAGACAAGTTAATTGACCGACCAATTTTAGCGCTATACAATCCTAATTTTGAAACTGAATTGCATACGGATGCAAGTTCCTTGGGCATTGGGGAATATTGATGCAATGGCAGCTGGAGCCGCGCGCTCTCAAACAGATACCTTATTTTAGTCGTCAAACTACCCCCGAGGAGCGTCACTTGCATTCGTATGAACTCGAGACCCTCGCAATTCTATGTTCGTTAAAGAAATTTAGGATCTATTTGTTGGGGATAGAATTCAAAATTGTGACAGACTGTAACGCCCTCAGAACTACACTAACTAAACGTGACTTAATACCCCGAATAGCTAGGTGGTAGCTTTTAATAAGCGAATTCAATCTTAGCGTAGAGTATCGTCCAGGCATTCGTATGACTCATGTAGACGCACTGAGCCGTAACACAAAATTAACACCCGAGGATAGCGATAATTCTGCAATCACAGTCTATAGTATCGAAACTGATAACTAGCCCTTGACGTAACAAATAACAGAACCCGATATATCCCGATTATATAAAATTCTTAAACCTGAGTCAGATGATGAAGTTAAAGAAATTAAGAAAAATTATGTGGCTAAAAATAGTAGAGTGTACAGGAGAGTTGATGGTAAGCTTTGTTTGGTAATTCCTCGCAATGCTCGATGGCAAATATGCAAATCTAACCACGATGAAGCTGGTCATTTAGGTGTATCAAAGACAATCGGGAAAATTCAATCTGTTTTCTGGTTTCCTAAGCTACGTAAATTTGTTAAAAAGTATGTTGAGTCTTGTATTAAGTGCGCCTATAATAAGGATAATACGTCACGACATAAGAATGGTCATTTGTATCCAATAGAGGAAGTATGCATTCCGTTCCACACCATTCACATTGACCACTTGGGTCCATTTGTCAAAAGCAAGAACGGCAATGTTTACATTCTCACCATAGTGGATTAGTGATTTACCAAGTATTTGTTTGTAAGAGCTGTTAAGGATACAAAAATAAAAAAAAAACAACGGTTAAGGTATTAATAAATATTTTTAATGATTTTGGTTTACCATCCCGAATAATATCAGATCGAGGTACCTCTTTCACTTCAGCAGCTTTTAAATCCTTTTGTGATACTCATGGTATAAAATTGTCGAAATACCTGGGTTTAGTAAACGCAAGAATAAATTCGATAGTGTGGTAGCAGTAGATTAGATTAGGCCATGGATCAAAATAAATGTGCCCGAAGAAAATGATAACGTAGATGCACTGGCTAATAGTAGTAGTACATCTGATAGGTAGTGAAAGTATAGGCTGACCAGAAATATAAAAAAACCTCGCCATATTGCGGTAAACTCATGGAACTAATTTGTTTTACTGGCAACGCTTAGTTTCTAAACGTCAATCGTAAATTACTTGTCAGTGGGTTTGAATGTCACAGTTTATTTCATGTTTGTCTTTTTACTTTGAGTGTCTTTTTGTGCTAAAATGACAAAAACTGTTCATATTCGTGAAAGAAAAGTGACTTTCTATGTGCTAAAATAACATGAGCGTTACTATAGTTACTGTTGTCAGTTGGTTGTCAGTGCTGTTGCCATATAAAAGGAAACTTTAGCGCCCTCATGATAGGTTTTCTATTTTTCTGGTCAAGCAATAAGTGACAATGAACTTCCAGAAAGTCAATCTGAGTCCAAGTAATGGCCGAATGCAATGAATAGAAATAGTAGTAGTAGTAACAGATATACCTATGTTTTTAGTGTACAGTAAAGTTGAATGAAATTACTTGGTCGATGATTTCTAAAAGTGGAGGCATTCTGATCCATCGTCTCGTCGGAGACAGACGTGCAGTATTATTATCTGAGTTTATTTATTATTTATAGCTATTGTTACAAGTTCTACTTCCGGCACCCCGATATAACCCAACATTAATTACTAATTACAATAATTATATTATTGTGTGTATAATAATTCTATGTATAATAGTTTATTCCTACGATTTATTAATAAATTCGTTTATTGTTTGAGATTATATAAGTGTTGTTAACTTCCGATTTAATTGTAAAGTGGGGTTGAAGGTAGGATATAAATATGGCGAACTAAGGTTGTGGAGGTCATTAATTTTGTAACGGTTCTAAGGGGAAGTTCTGCCCGAATGTATACTTGTAAAGATAATTGGTAGTTAAATGTAATAATGTACAAAGTGTAGAGAATAATGTGTATATGCTGTAATAAACTACGTGAAAAGATGTTGCTGAAGTTTATTTTTGTGAAATAACTCATCGATAGGGAAGTTCATCGTCCTTGCTGCAGCCAGTGTGATAGCCATCATCACACCTCAGAAGTGGGTATATTTTCCTTTACAGCCCATATTATCTTGGTCAAAGGAACGGAGATTTTTTTTTGACACGCCATCCATATCTACCAAAGTACTCGCTGGCATGCGGCGGGGACTTCTTGTGATCCAAGGAACAAAGAAACGAACAGGTACGTCATATTCATTTTGTCTTAATCGAAGGAAGTGGTGTCTTTCTTAGGTTATAAAACCTTATGACAGTTCTTAAATATTGAATGTTTTGGTTAGTGGTTGCTGAACCGTTTCAGATTATTATTTCACAAAACTTTAAGATAACATTACCTAACGATAGGTATATCTACACGACAACACAAAGCACTTATACAATCGTTCGCAAACATAATACTTAAAACATTATAATGAATACAGTATACATATTACCCGTAAAGATAATTTAAACATGATTCTTAATAATGTACTGACTTAATTGTCTTTTGGAATCTTTCCACTTTGTTATTTTTTTTTACAACTGAGGGTATTTTGTTGTAAAGTTGTGCTCCTTCAAAAGTAATTGTTTTTTTGCCGTAGTTTGTTCTTATTCGGGGTAGAACTAAATAACTCAATATCACACAGAGATTAGTGCAACAGGCGGCCTTATCACTAAATAGCGATCTCTTCTAGACAACCTATTAAGCTGAATACATAAATAACTTTGGAAACAGGGTAGGGTGTACAATTGAGCTATAGAAATTTGTTTGTCAGCATTAGAACAGAATAGTATTTTCAAAAGTAAATGCAAAAAGGAAATAAATAGCAAAATAACAATAAGACTGTGTGGTTAGAATAAAAGCAATCGATCTAATAATATGAAGCCGTTATCTTGCATAATAAATAAATCTGTGTGACTACTATATAAAAAAAAGTGACTACATGGCAGATCTGTGTGACCACTATGAAAATTCTGTGCGTCTACTTGGCAGATTTTTACGGCTACTATAAAAATACTGTGTGTTTACATGGTGAATCTGTGTGGCTAGTATGAAAATGCTGTAGAACTGCATGGAGATCTATGTGGCTACTAAAGAAATGCTGTGTGTCCCCATAGTTAGGTTGTAGGACTATTGGCAGATCTGTGTGACTTCTAGAGAATTCTGTGCGTCTACTTGGCAAATTTGTATGGCTACTATGAAAATACTGTGTGCTTACATAGTGGATCTGTGTGGCTACTATGAAAATGCTGTAGAACTGCATGATAGATCAATGAGGTTACTAAAGAAATGCTGTGTGTCCCCACAACCAGGTTGTAGGGCTATTATGAAATAGTAGTAAAACCTTTATCATGTTCCCAAAGGTACTCTGGAAGAAATCGCAATTTTGCTATAGCATTTTCTGCACAAGTAATATAAATTGAAATATTTTTATTCCAATTTGTTATTATGGTGTGCAATAAATTGTAATAAATAAACCAATAAAAATAAAATGCGAAATAGATTAACCTAAGTAGGTATAAAGGAATTAAAAGAAACAAGCGCTCAATAGTAAGTTGCAATAAGTTTTTATTGAACATGCGATAATGTTTTTGTTTGTTATAATGATTTTGCGAATTAGATTGGACCTCTTTCAACATACATTCTGGTGTGACAACATACCTACATAATACATTTTTGACATAAGCATGATCTGGTAACACGCTCAGGATTGACTGCAGCCAAATCCTCATTTACCGACTTGCTTTACAATAACATATACGCTGAGTATTGTAAATAAGTTATAGGTCAATATCATCACTGTTGTAGAGTGATATGTTTAACGTATCTATTTATTATACGTATGTATCTTATATTTAATATTTGGTATCTATTGACGAAAGCCAGAGCATAGCTATATAGCATAGCTATAGCTATGGCTAATTGACTCTTTCTCATGAAAGAGGGAATTTGACAAAATAGTCCATATTATTTATTGTTACATGGGTCATGAATACTTACCGAGTAATTCAAATCAAATAATTACGTAACAGCGTGCTATGTGTGCCGAAATGAAATTAATAGACTGTATATTTCATGGTCTTAATTACAGTCACCATATTTATTGAAGGAAATTTTGGGTTCAATCCAATTATGCTCTTGATTTATTAATTTATGTATCGTTATTCACAATAATATACAATACGCAAACTCGAGCCACCTAATACATTTATTTTGTGATATACCTACCTACTTACATTACAATTTTCAATTAATTGGTATATTACTTACAACGCATGTTAAATTATTCAACACAATTATTTTCATCACGTACATATTCTCTTAAATTATACCAATTAATAATTTTGTCAAGTATATACGTCAATTCGTTTTGTCATAATCATTCTATAATGTTTATTAAGAAATTTATATGAAATACACTTAATGCATTAGGACGTAGCACCTGTAATGTTAATGATAATAATTTGTAATAAATAAAAAGTAAGTAATTATATACGCAATTGAAGGTGTTACTTTATGTGTTAATGCTGTAAACATTATTTCAATAAAATAATTGCTTAAGTTCCTATATTCATTCAAACATTATATTTACAACACAATGAAACGAAAATTTAAAACAAACAAGATTTATTTTAGCTTTATTTTCAATAGATATTAAGTACTGGTTATTTACTCCACTTATATTCACCTTCTTATGTTATTCATTTGTTAAGGTTCTTCAACAATACATATATTATTAGAATTTAATTTATAGGATGTCCCTTACCTACAGCAGTACACATCACTCATTAGTCATAAATAAAATTATTACATGTATATGGAATAAATAGATGCTGCTATTTATGCTTATTAAACATACGTAACACAAAAAAAAAAAACAAATAAATATAATATAATCAGTTCTTGACGATTTCATTATTACTATAAGACACCAAGGATAAAAAAAAAATACTTCCTCATGGGCATTTATTAATCAATTATTACTTATCATAAGAGAAAAAAAAACCAACTCCAATTTTATAATTTTATTTGATAAGGCCTTTACGCCTTGTTATACCATTAAACTCCATAATTATATTTGCCATAGGATTATAGTATAAATATCTTTCACCAATCATCACATGACCAACCACACGTTCACATTTATTACACACACGTTAATATTTACTATTATTACTAGTTCACATATATAGTACAGCCATCGTATATAACGTCACAGATATGTGTTCTTGTATATGTTTGTGCCCTTTGACGTCCTAGTATTTATGAGAAAACGGAGTCGGTTCGCATAAGAGTTTGAATTTGCCTCTAAAATGGTCGCTCCCAGTTTTTAACCTACGTGTTATTGCATAAAGCAACTCACAATATTACATAACAAAATTAAAACATTACATACTTTCGTCTGTAACAACAAGAATAAAATACTTATCATGTACCTATGTATATGTACCATAATTTAAATAAAAAGAAAGCACTTCAACACACTTCAAATATTTATTTTGTAATCTGTAGTGTAAAGCGAATTATTTTTTTGTTATTTATTTTGTTAATCTACCCTCAAAAGTTCGTGGAATTATTTAACGAGAAACAACCGCTCTCTTGATAAGTCCATGTTAGAAGAGTATATTTAGACATTTTTATTTTATGGTGTTCGTTTAAAATTGGTAATTGTGGCTGATTGCTGTGTGTGTGTGATTGGTACTCTGATTCGTGATGGACAAGCATAGGGCAAAATTCATTGATGAAATACAACTCTTTAGGTAGTGCTATTACTATTCTTTGCGCGACCCAGATTATAAACTAAAAATTACACAAAGGGCATTCAGTTGCTAAGTGCGAGCTCTCTAATCTGGTGCTTAATTCTTGTACAATTACGATATAGATTAACTGGGTTTCACTAATACTTATAGTATTTGTAATAATATATGTACTCTTTAAAGTCATACATGGAAATAATAAGTTTTAGAAAAAACAGGATACATTGAAAACAATGTTAGATATTAAGAGCTGTGTGAATGAACTGTGTGAATGAAATTAAAAGCTGTGTGAATGGAATTAAAAGCTGTGTGAATAGAAATAAAAGCTGTGTGAATAGAATTAAAATCTGTGTGAATGGAATTAGAATCTGTGAGAATGGAATTAAAAGCTGTGTGAATGGAATTAAAATCTGTGTGAATGGAATTAGAATCTGTGTGAATGGAATTAAAAGCTGTGTGAATAGAATTAAAAGCTGTGTGAATGGAATTTAAACCTGTGTGAATGGAATTAAAAGCTGTGTGAATTAAAATAAAAGTTTTGTGAATTAAATAAAGGCTGTATGAATAAATTAAAAATCTGTGTAAATTAAATTGAAAGCTGTGTGAATCAATCAAAGCTGTGTGAAATAAAATTAAATTTGTGTAAGTTATAATTAATAGCAATGGAATAAAATAAATAAATACAGTTTGATCGGTGTCAGTTACGAGCGGCTGCAGGCGGAGGTAAATAAAGGAGACGAGACGAAGAAATTTTATAGAATTTATTGATTAAATTCAGTTTACAATTAAAGAAATATGTACCTAATCTAAAATACGTAAAGCTCACGCGATGCTAACTATGAGTCTCGCCCTTGGGAACGCTACGCGACACCGCGACGATTCCCGGAGTCTTGCGTTGTCAGCACAGGTGCATAACATGTTTGTCTGTACGCGGCAACAAATTTAAAAATTTATGAGGTCTTTATTTAATCAAGAGAACCCAATGTTTAACCATTTTGTCTATTTGACTGTAGGTTTTTGCACACTAATCCTCTAGAATTGCTTATTCGATTTGAATGCACTTTTCAGATTTCTACTTTGATGGGCTTCACTTAACATTAGATTGTAAAAGAAAAAAAAAATCAAGTTCTGTGTTGGAAGAAAATATAAACAGTAAATAAAAGTTATATAAACAGAAAAAAAATATGCGATTGAGGAAAATACAAACGTCACCAAAGAAAAATAAATTTTATTTTATTTAACTTTTTTTGACAAAAAAGTCTATTACTTAGTACAAATGGCGAGCTTCTATGTGACAAGATGTTCATTCTATCTCCATTAAATTTGCAGTAATTACAAGAACCAGTTACTCGTTCGGTGTTTCAATTTCAGATGCCGCCGTAGACCAGTGACAAATGGGGACGCGAACAGACTAGCAATGATGACCTAATGATGACCGCCGTGAGACACGACAGTTGCAGGATGGCCGAGTGTTACAAGTTCTACTTCCGGCACCCCGATATAACCCAACATTAATTACTAATTACAATAATTATATTATTGTGTGTATAATAATTCTATGTATAATAGTTTATTCCTACGATTTATTAATAAATTCGTTTATTGTTTGAGATTATATAAGTGTTGTTAACTTCCGATTTAATTGTAAAGTGGGGTTGAAGGTAGGATATAAATATGGCGAACTAAGGTTGTGGAGGTCATTAATTTTGTAACGGTTCTAAGGGGAAGTTCTGCCCGAATGTATACTTGTAAAGATAATTGGTAGTTAAATGTAATAATGTACAAAGTGTAGAGAATAATGTGTATATGCTGTAATAAACTACGTGAAAAGATGTTGCTGAAGTTTATTTTTGTGAAATAACTCATCGATAGGGAAGTTCATCGTCCTTGCTGCAGCCAGTGTGATAGCCATCATCACACTATGCAATTGTTAATAATAAGGATTATAATTGTGAAGGGTTATGAGCAAGAGTGTCTAGAAATATATAATCGTTGTTACAAAGCGAGTGGTTTTATTATACACCAGGACCTGAATTGGGATAATTCTTCACACAATTATTAAATTGAACGGTTTTGAATTGGATGATTCAAAAACAAAGTAATTCTATAAAAACTAATCCACTTAAATCTTTGACCCGAAGACATTATATTGAGAATATTCTTTCTCTTAATTATTCTCTCTTAACCGTACCTCCTAATTATTCAGATCAATAAGCAACATCATTAATGTTTCTCAATTACCCAACTAATTTAACCAAGAAAAATACAGGGATCGCCTAATATCCAGTAATGTCTCAAAAATAGAAGAGTTTAATTCACTTTTACTATAAGCCATAAGAAAACCAGTTAAACAAAACAGATCACCTGTAACGTTGTGCCCGTTCCGCGGCAATAGCCGATGATGCTTCATCATCACACCACGAAGGCAGCGCCAGCGCACGCACACAGCCATCAATGACGACCCTGTAGCCTAGTTGGTAGCGACCCTGCCTGCGACGCGAGGGGTCCCGGGTTCGATTCCCGGCCGGGGCAGATATTTATGTGGCAGATAAATATTTGTACTCGGGTCATGGGTGTAATTGTAATGTGTTATATGTGTAGTCCATGCCACCCGCGACACAGGTACCTAGTAACCTACTGCGGGGGTATGAGTGTGTTAGCGTTTATTATTTATTTATTTATAATGCAGTTCCAATTAACACGAGTGCAACCTTCGTGTGCTGCTCTTGCTCCCGATCGCCACAGAAACAACCCGTGCATCTTCGAAAACCAAGCTGGAACACAGAACACGAATAACTTAATAAAATTCATTGGTTTCACGAGGTAAATTAAATCCAATCAAAGTTTGCTGCACTTGTTAAAAAAAATAATAATTAGGGAACCGACTGTATCCAACTATTATTTTATTGATCACTAATTACAAGACAACAGAAGGTTGTATTTTCACAACGAACGAAATAAAATTGAAGTTATGAAACTCCAACACACCAGATGTAATCAAACAAAAGTTTGTCATACCAAAAACGCCGTTTCACTTTTACCTCCTTTCATGTTACCACAACTAGGTTATGCCGTTATGCCACCTTTGGTTCCAGACGGATACCAAACAAGGTCTTGATCTTCAGTTCCTTATAACCTAGAATCGCTTCCTAAACGCAGCAAAAATAGACTTTATTTATTTCAAAAATATAGTGTGTAGAATAAAACTGAAACAGGTAAGAATTTAATAAATTCGGCTCAGTACCTCTGAAGACAATATTTAAATCATTAGATAACCCCTTTCGCAATATTTAAACGTAACAGTAACTTACCCGCGTATTTAGAATACGAAACAAAACAATTAGGTGTATTTCACTTTTAAAACGACAACCAAATAAGCTGTAACGGGTTTTTTTTTAATTAATTCGACAAACGTCACCTCATTTAAACTACTCAGTCTGTTCAAAGCGCAAGCCAATTGTACTCGCTTTATAAATTTACTTGGTGAAATTGAGTACCAATAAAGCAAACTATTTTGTGTGTGTATTTTTATTTTTTCAATTAATCCTTTTCAACTGAAAGCGGCGCACCAAATCACTAAACACCAAGATAATTAAAAGAATAATTTTGTTATTCACCCGCTACCTGACCAGTACTTTCAGTGTCACTGCTGTCAGTCACTGCATACAAATAAAAGTAATCAAGAAATAATTTTAAGAATCCAACAATAATAATTAATAAACAAAAATAAACAACAATAATTTTAAGAGTCGCTGCACTGTAACACCTTATCACGTTATCAATTGAAAATGTACCTACACGGAATAAAAAATAAAATAAAATAAAAAATAAAAATAGCCTTTATTCTACCATAAATAATTTACATTGAATAAAATAGTTTAAATTATTTTCAACTTATAAATTGCTTAATAATATAACTAAAACATTAAAATGATTACAAAATTAAAATAATTAAAATAAAATTATGAAACTAAAATAAAATAAAATTAAATCAATTAATACATTACATTTTTGTTATCAATAAAAAAATTTAAAAATATTTAATGATTAAAAAAAATTAAATAATTAAATAAAATTGTGAAACTAAAATAAAATAAAATTGAATTCATTAATATTTTACATTTTGTTATCAATTAAATATAATATGTATTTTTCAATTTGTTACACTAATATCTATGGAAGTCGCCTCTCTGGCGTAGGCCTCCCCCAGTTTCCTCCAGTTTTTTCTATCTCTAGCTTGCCTTGCCCAATCAGGTCCACATCTCTCTATAAATATATCCTGCCATCGTCTTTTAGGTCTACCTTTATTTCGTTTTTCATCTCTTGGCACCCATTCTGTCAGTTTTTTAGCCCACCTCTCATTTTCCATTCGGCAAATATGACCGGCCCATTTCCATTTGAGTGATCTTATTTTCTCCAGAATGTCAGTAACTTTGGTGTGTTTTCTTATCACTGAATTTTTATTTTATCTTGTAATTTTATTCCCATCATGCTTCGTTCCATTTTTCTTTGGTGTATAGATAACTTCGTTTCGTCTTTCTTGCGCAGTGACCAAGTTTGGCAGCCGTATGTAAGACATGGTAGGATAACTACATCGTAGAGTTTTCTTTTTGTTTTTATATTTATTTCTTTATTTTTCATGATTTCTTTTAAGCCCCAGTACCTTTTCCAAGCAATAGCGATCCGCCTGTTAATTTCTTTTTCCGTCTGATCTTCAAACGATACGATTTGGCCTAGGTAGGTAGGTAGGTAGGTAGGTAGGTAGGTAGGTAGGTAGATATATTGCTTCACACATTCAATTTGAGTCTCGTTGACTGTAACGGTGAATTCCTCCGTGCTATTGGTCATTATTTTGGTTTTGGAGGCGTTTAACGTCAGACCGACTTTTGCGCTTTCTCTTATTAAGTCGGTAATCATGCTTTCCAACTGAATACTTTTCTCTGCAAATATGGCAATATCGTCCGCAAATCTCAAGTGGCTTAAATATTCTCCATCTATTTTTACCCCTTGGTTTTCCCAATTGATTTTTCTAAAAACCATCTCCAGTACTGCTGAAAAAATTTTTGGTGAGAGCGGATCGCCTTGCCTCACGCCTTTTTGTATGGGAAATTGTGGTCCGTCCCTTTCTAACCGTATTTTTGATGTACTTTTCGAGTATATGCTGTACAGGAGTTCTATGTACTCTATGTCTAAAGCCTGTTGTGTTAGCGCTTCCCAGATAGCAGAGTATTCTAAGGAGTCGAAGGCTTTCGTAAAGTCAATAAAGCATATAAATAGAGTCTTTCCATATTCTTTGCTTTTCTCTAATAATTGTGTCACCGTGTGGATGTGGTCAATTGTGGAAAAACTTTTTCGAAAGCCTGCTTGTTCACGCGGTTGATTCTCATCTAATTTTTTAGAAACTCTATTATTTAGTATCTTTGAAAAAACTTTATACACATTACTCATTAGGCTAATTGGTCTATAATTATTTAAGTTTGCTCTATCTCCTTTTTTGTGGAGTAGAGTTGTTACTGATCTGGACCACTGATTTGGAGTGTTTTTCTTTTCCAGTATATTATTAAACATAATTTGTAGAGGTCTCTGCAAAAGCTCAGATAAACCCTTTAAAAGTTCGTTTGTTATTTTGTCTTCGCCCGGTGATTTATCGTTTTTCAATGTTTTGATAGCGAACTCTATCTCTGAAGGCAATATAGGGGGTACAGAATCGACTTGCAGTTTACATAAACTATCTTTATCGAAAACCACGTTTTGGGGCGTAGTGTACAGGTCCTGATAAAATGATGTAGCTTCATTGATTATATCCTGTCGTTTGTTGAGTTTACTTCCTGCTCTATCATTTATATTTAATGCCCATTTTGAATAGGTGCAGAGTTCCTTATAAGCTTTTTTTACTGCTCCTGTTTTGTTTATGTAATTTTCGAAAGTTCGTATTCTTTGAGCCTTTGAATTAGTTGATATCTCTCTATTGATTTTTTTACTTAATGTAGTTATTTTATTTTTTACTTCCTTAGTTCTTTTAGTGCGGTATAGTTGTTTTCGTTCTTCGAACAATTTTTTGATCTGGATTTTCAATGCGTGTTTTTGGCTAGTCTTTGCTTCAGGTATTTTCGCAATCACATTGACCATTTCCTCTTCAAAGTTATTATATTGCGCTTGTATATCAAATGACTTATTAATCGCTGATGTAAGCTGCTCTTCCCATTGTTTACTGAGCTCTTTCGTTAGTGTTGGTAAATTTCGGACTTTGTATTTCGTTGATTTATTAAATTTTCTTATGTTCGAGGTTTCAATATGTATTTTGCATCGTATCATTCTATGGTCCGTATTAAAATTCAGATTTTGAATTATATTAAAATTATGTATTTTCAGGTTATGAGTAGTAAGTATGTAATCAATTTCATTTCGATATATACCATTAGGTGATTGCCATGTCCATTTTTTATTTTTGCGTATTTTATAAATGCTATTAACAAATTTAAGATTATTTTCAAGAGCGAACTCTACCAGTCTTTGACCATGTTTGGATCTTTTACCATTTGAGAACTTGCCAAATGCCTGTTCTTCGCCTTGTAATGACCTCCCGATCTGAGAATTCATATCGCCCATAACAATAAGCTTTTTTGTTTTTGTTGTTTCCATCGCAATTTCTAAAGTATTGTAAAATCTAGTTCTTCATCATTGCATTTTTCAGTTGGTGCATACACTTGAATAATCGATAAGATGTTTCTGTTTGAGAGCGCTACTTCAAGAGTCGCTACTCTATCTGAATATTTTTTGAAGAGGATAATGTTGCTTTTCAAATGTTTTTTTACTAGAAACCCTACTCCAGCTTGACCGTGCGTACTTTCTGTGT
Source organism: Hesperia comma (assembly GCA_905404135.1). Lineage (NCBI taxonomy): Eukaryota > Metazoa > Arthropoda > Insecta > Lepidoptera > Hesperiidae > Hesperia > Hesperia comma. The sequence continues at coordinate 13,084,716 of FR990013.1, read as the reverse complement.
GGTAGAGAATGCATTCTGGATACTCTGTAATTTCTTCGCTTTTTCTTCTTGTTTCGCAAATACCAATTATGTCCCATTTTAATTTTTGTGTTGCATATATTAGTTCGGTTATTCTTGAATCAGATAGTAGTGTTCTAACATTTAAACTTGAGACGTAGAGATGGCGTTGAAGTGGTGGGAGAGTTGATGGTTGGTATTTTATGTGGTTATTTTTATTTGGGGGGTTGTAGTCTAAATCCTCTTTTTTATTTCCGGGGACTAGCCGGCCTGGAGGATGCTGCGGGAGGGGTGCTGGTTGCTATTCATGACCGTCATGCTCTATTCGTTCTCCTGTGACGTGACGTGTTGTATTTGATCTTTGTAAGTAAGAAGAGATGTTGTATGTTTTATTTTTCTTACGTACTATGTTTTCTGGCGAGTTTGGTAAATCCCTCTTTTTTGTTCTTTTTTGGTTATTACGTCCTCTTTCTTCCAAGTTGATTATTTTATCGTGACGTAGTACAACCTTCTCTCCTTGCTCACGTTTTCTCTTTAACTCTGCCTGTAGCTCCTTCCTTTTTTTTAAAACATTTTGAGTGTACTCTGTTTTAACATAAATGTTCGTTCCTTCCAATGATTTATTTTTCTTCAAAATTTCTATTTTCCGCCCAAAAGTTGTTAGTGTAAGGATTACAGGTCTAGGTCGGTCTTTCTTCTTTCCAAGTCGCCTGACGTTTTCTATTTCGCTTTTCTGGCAATCGATTTGCATACTATTATTTATGATGTACAATATTTCTTCTTGTAAATTAAAATAATTATTTTCTGTCTCTTCGATTCCGAAAAAATTACATTTTTTATTTTTTCCTGTCGTTCCAATTTTTCTATTTTTTCTTCTTGTTGCTCTATCTTTTTTTCAAGGTTAGATGTTCTCGTTTCTATCATTTTAAATTTCTCATTAATATTTTTGTTTATATTTGTTGTTATATTGTGTTCCAAATTTTTTAAGTCATTCTTTTACCTACACGGAATACGTAACAAAATTCCAGAGATCAAACGCGTATTTTTCTTTTTCGACCAGGCTACAAAATCTAATCTATCCCCATGATCTTTAACAATAGGAACAAAGAACGAATCCTAGTTCAACATCAAATATCGAAACGCTTAAATAATGCTTAAGCAACCGCGCACCAATATTATGAAAACATCTCACTCATTAGTGAACAGTATCGTAGTAGTAGCAAGTAATATTACAGACGTTAATCAGCGAAAAGTGTCGTTGCTATCATCTATATCGATCGACAGCAACTAGCGTCACCTCCATCAAGCAACGATACTTATAGACTTCATTGAATAATACAAGGGACACATCACCTCAACCAAGCGATATGTGTAGCAGCTGAGTAATGACACCAATTACTGTTCGCTAATCAGAAATAATGTAACAACTTAATCAGATTACACCTTGCACCATACTAGAACGAGAAATATTATTGCCACTACTCAACTCAAATTCACTTCTTATAACAACACTTGAAGTGGTACTTGGCCCTCGGGTGTCCTAGTAATTTAACCGCAAATCTACCCTCATTAAATTTTGAATAAATTGAACGCAAGTTACTAGCGTCTTCCGAAGTATGTATGTCACTTCGTTTAAATTACAGTAAAATCAAAGACTTGCAACTTTGGCTTTGACCAAGGTAACCACTGAATGATATTATTTTTCAGGAAAAGAAAACAAAGAAAATAAGATTACTACCGGTGCTGCCATAAACGATAATGACGGAAAATCTACGACTTTATTAATCACTCATGATGGTTTAACAAACTATTTGACACACACACAATCTAGTTTACGCAAGAATTAAAATTTAAGCTGCGAAATTTTGTCACCACAGATGTAATGAAATAAAAAAAATTATACCATACCAATACTCGCCGTCTTACTTGAAAATCCTTCATATCGATACTTGCCGTTTTATTGAAAATCTAGTCACATCATTTCACTGCACTTTGCACTTTCACTTGCATCCACGCCTCATGATATCACCTGACAATTATAACCTGAAAACGTGGACAGAGTTCTTTATCCCAGCTTCTGATCTCGGAGCCAGGGTCAGAGCGGTTGTTATACTTTGGGTTATACGTGACTGGGGATAAGAAATAATAGTCTGTACACTGAGTTTAAACGTCTATTTCAACACTTCAATACAGTTATCACCAAAATTAATTCAGATTACATTAAATTAAACTTAGAAATAAAGCTGACGACAAAATAATAGCAAAGTGGCAAAGGATCAGCACGAATAATTCAAATTAAACTTGGAAACGCGGCAACTTTGGTATGGCAGTGGGTTCGACACGTCCACTCGGTCTAAGCGCTCAATTCAGAATGATCATGACAGCTATGGTTCTCTACGACGCCATCTCTACCCCCACTCCATACCGACCATGCCCAAACAATAACTGTTTCGTTTCCAATCATCATTCATAGATGGCGTTAGGTTCCTAAAACTAGTTTCATCGATTACTCATAGGTGGCGTTACTAGATCAGCGTACGACTTTGGTCTCGCTCCTACATACATATATGTAAATATATATTTATATTTCGGAGACACTCGTCAGGATGGTGGTATAATGCTCCGATTATCAGGTTGTAAGGTGAAAAATAAAACACAGTGGGCGTTCAATACGTGTCTTCATGATTTAAATTGGGTTTACACTAACGATGGGCGATTACTACTTAAAAGAATCGAATTAGTCGATTGTTCAGGTTAGTCGATAAAAGTCGATAACAATCGACGTTATTCGATTGTTGTTAACAACTAAAAGTTGCGAGCTGCGGCGGTGAGGCGAACGGCGCGGCGCGATTTTGTGTGCGGGACTACTAAATTTATCGAATAATCGAGGCGATCGGTGCGGCGCAGCGTACGCGTGCGGTACTACTAAATTTATCGAATAATTGCTATACTCCTGCGTAGTTGCGTTGCGTAGGTACTACTACTACTTAAAAAGTAATTACAAAAGATGGTGCGGCGGGCGGGGGTGCGTTGCATATTGCGATTCGCACTATATAAATTAGGTTATTTAGATGACTATTTAGTAGCCAAGTATTCATATTGGTATCACTGATACACTTATGCACGTAATTTTTTTTATTCTTCCACCTTACAAAGTCGGTATATACACGTAGCCAAATTATGCATCCTTCAATGATGTTTTAAATATCTAGATTGAGCGTCGCCCTACAATGAAAGCAAAAAAAACAAGGCAACATTATCAAGCATGTGTGCGTGTAGGCGATGTTTTTCGCGTTCATTTATTGTCTATGTGTGCGTAATCTGTGCGTAATGATATAAAAGTTGTGGCCAACTGTTGGCCACAACTTTTTGACACGTTTTCGCGGATTCGATGTTCCATCTAGATATTTAATACATCTTTGGCATCCTTCTTATTAAGCAATTATAACAGTCGCTGTTTTTTATACGCATTTATAATATTTCAAGCAAAAACTATAATCTGTGAGGCTTTATGCCTAATTGTTTAAATTCCCCACACCTTAATTTTTAGATAGCTCTAATTAGCACTTTCCTGTAATACAAAGATTTGTTATGTATCGCTTGCTTGCTTTACAACAAAGTAAAATGCCATAAGATATTATACTATGGAAGTAGGTATGCGAAGTAAACAAGCTAGCAGTTTCTACGTCAGTAAAGTTTCTTATTTTTATACCGCACAAGCAGTTCTACTAAGTTTTATCGCGACAAGTTGCTAAATGCGCGCCAAATTGTAATTTGTTATTTCACCGATCGCACGAACTTAGCGTGCGTACAATTAGTAATAAAATTAGTAGTTAGGTCGATTGTTATTCGAATAAGCATGGCGGGGAACTACTAAATCGACAATCGAATGCACAGTCGCACAATTTTCGATTCAGTCGATAGTTTTTTTTGTAACAATCGCCCATCGCTAGTTTACACAGTTTAACTTAATTTGATTAAAGCTTTTAGGTTATGTTAAAACGTGGTACGACTGAAATACACTTAGAGAAACGTTATGCCGTCGGGCATAGGTACGACGCAGTATATGATTTTATTACAAAGTACACTAGTTAACTTAATGCGACCGTTCAGCTCGACGTCTGCTCGAGAAGTCCCCGCTGTTCGTAGCCGACTCCACAGGTGCCCTCTGTTGGGTTCCCCCTCCGATATCCCATCGAGAAACGTTTACAATTCGTACAGTGTTGCCATTTAAATTACAGTTCCGGATTTACGTTTTATTCAAAGTTTAATGATTTATTTAGTTTGATTTTAATCTAATTTTATTTCCGTCTCCGACACGGCCATTCTGACAAGCACACGTCCTCGTGTGATGCCTTTTACTTTAGGTTACAACAAAACTCTAATTTTATTTTATTCAGCAAAAGCTACTAATTTTAAACGAGACTACAAATTTAATTTGAACAACAAGTTTTTAGATTACTTAAAATTTATTTGATTGAACGCCAAGTTTTTGTTTTAAGTTTTTTTGCATTTATTTTTAGCCCTAACTACCTACACTCCCGCCGCGCCGTTTCCGGTGTCGCTATGGAGAAGAAGACGGCTAAACAAACTCCATAACATGACACTTGTTTAGAGCAAAATTACCAAATTTATTATTAACGCGGGTTTGTTTTTAACGTTTAACGCAATACGTCGTCGTACAATCGTCGTAAAACTGGATGACTCGATCGGCTGTGGTGTCGGAATTTACCTGTAACAATAAACACAAACGAAAGTATCTCTTAAAGCTCGGCCCTTCCTGACGTAAGTGGGCAGGGAATAAAAACAACTTTATCAAATCACTAGCGAACCGCCCTCGCTTCGCTTCGGGACCCGTAAGTATCAACCGCGTAGGTCCCGCTCCCGTAGGAATTTCGGGAAGATAATAAACTATCACCAAAATTAATTCAGGTTAAATTAAATTAAACTTAGAAATAAAGCTTACGACAAAATAATAGCAAAGTAGCAAAGGATCACAGCAAGATTAATTCAGATTAAACTTGGAAACGCGGCAAGTTTGGTATGGCAGTGGGTTCGACCAAATTTGATTACCATAAAAACGGTTCTAGTGTGTTAATCTTAAAAGATAGACATATACTGTCGAGGACATTTTTTTAGATCATTTCAAGAGGAATAATTCTTTCATACATATATTTTTGGTATCTTGAATCGTTTTCGCAACGCATGCAACGAAAGCCCTCGAGAATGAATAATTTTCCCCGTTTTTTCCACATTTTCCATTATTTCTTCGCTCCTAATTGTTGCAGCGTGATGTTATATAGCCTAAAGCCTTCCTCGATAAAACGTCTATTCAACACAAAAAAAAAATTCAATTCGAACCAGTAGTTCCTGAGATTAGCGCGTTCAACCAAACAAACAAACTCTTCAGCTTTATAATATTAGTATAGATTAGAAATTTTGAAAATCATAACAGATTATTTCTCTCAAAGGCCAAAGCTGACATGTCGATCAACACCCATACTCATTCAAATAAATAGGAAACTCATTGAAATATTGCAGTGCTCGCAACCTGACCTCCATCCGGTTCTGATCATCACCCTTATAACCTCCATCCGGTCATAAGCATCAACCCAATAGGCAACCTTTATCCAGTCACCTCCGCATGTAACATCCATCCGGTTACAAATACTACACCACCCCGATGATCATTTCGAACTTTTATCAAAAATAATCTTAAAAAGGTTTGTTCAACATGTCGTTTTATTTAGCCTATCACATTACAGATTAATCCACAACAAACTTTAGATTTCTCATAAAAGTTACTTTTCTCAAAAGTTATCATTTTTCAAACAAGGTGACTTATCGAACGGTACTCAAGTACAATCAGTACTTCTGTCCAGAAATAACATTCAAACCGTATACATAGCTAAGGGCTATACATTTTTTCAAAGTAACAAAACCATTCAATTACAATTTCAAAAGTTCCGTTCGACAAGTTGACCGAAAACTAAATCTCTCAAAAATAAAGAAATCTTTGAAATTGAATGAAATTTACGTCTTGAAAACAAATTTTAATTCATTTCTCCTTTAAGCTATCAGAAAATAGACTGAACGATACAGATCACCTGTTATGTTGCGTCCGATCTGCGGCTGCCAGTTGCCAGAGCTTCCTCCTTCAATGTCACACGAATGAACTCCAGGAAGCCCACGAGTGCACGCACGCAGCCGTCGATTCGGCTCCAGACAACACATGTGTAACCTGCGTGTGCTGCTGCCTGTGCATCCTCGAAAACTTATCTGAAAACAGAACGATGCACATTGCATCGTCACATGTGAGATCACTTTTAATCTCATTGGTTTCACAAGGTAAACCAAAACCAATCGAAGTGCGCTGCACTTGTAACTAAAATAATTGGGGAACTGATTGTATCCAACTGCTACTTTAATTAAAAATTTCACTAAACTTCCACAAACTGCTATTGATTTTTTTTTCAGCAAATAGAAAATGATGAAAGATTTTAATTGTTATCTTTTGTCACTGTTCATTAATTGCAAGACAACAAAAGGTCATATTTTCACAAGGAACGAAAATAAAATGGAAGTTATAAAACTCCAACACACCAGATGTAACCAAATAAAACTTTGTCATACCAAAAACGCCGTTTCACTTTTACCTTGTTTCATGTTACCACAACAAGGTGATGTCACCCTTGGTTCCAGACAGCTGGTATCAGACAAGGTCCTGGTCTCCAGTTCCTTATAACCTAGAATCACTTCCTAAACGCAGCTTAAATCAGACGTAAACACGTCGACTGTATTTATTTCGAAAATATAGTGACTAAAGCGGGTAAGAATCCAACTAATTCGTCTGTAATACCTCTAATGACAATGTTTTGGATCATTAGATAACGCTTACACAATATTTAAAATTAACAATGAACTACGCGGGTATTTAGAATACTACACAAAACAATAAAATGTGCTTTACTTTTAAAACGATGCAACAAAATTAGCTGAAATTGAACACTTTTTTTTCTAATTAATGGCTCGATAAACGTCACTATAGTGAGATAAGTAAATAAAACTTATGAAAATTGTATTGTGTTTCACTTTTAAAACAACGCGAACCAATGAGCAACTAATTCGATCGACATCACTAATGAAAAACCAAACCGTTCACTTTTTAAAAACTAGCTTACGCTTTTATTGTTATTATTGTTGTAGGCTTTTATTATCGTTGTAGGTACTCGATAAATGGAATAAATACTTCGTCAAGTTGAGCACAAATAAAGCAAACTATTTTGTGTGTGTTTATCTTTTTTCCAATTAATCCTTTTCAGCGATAAGCGGCGCACCAAATAACCAAAAACCAAAATAACTATCACGAACATTACACGTTTGATAAAAGTCACTGCACTGTACGTCATATCTCGGAACATAATAATTTTACTTTAAAATGACTCGAGTTACGTTACCTTTCGATGAAACTAATTGAACAAAAATGTTTACAGAACCAAGTACCAATATTATCCAACAACATTGATAACAAAATCGCCACTAATTCATTACACGTAAATTCTACAGCCATGAGCCAAGTACCATCGTCGTTATCATAACCAAAACTGTACGCATACTCTACCAAAATAACAAGTTACACTTGAGTTTATTGAAACTGAAACTTCAGAGTACGAATGACCTCTATCGCCACGGCTCTCCCGCCGAACAGTACGCATATCCATCTCGTGGATCGCACGTGTACAGCATTCCTGCTGCTACACGATACGGTCTAAATAGACCACGACCTCCGCCAGAGTTAAACGCACACCGCGCACCCACGGACTACTCGAGTTTCCTCGAGAGACACCGATTTCTACCGGGCTACGACTACGAAATAACTACTGGTACGGTCGAATACGGCCGATAGAGTCATTCACGGGTCGCACTGATTCTTCCGTGGTCTAACCTGGACCCGACCAACCGAACTAAGATTCATCACTATTACTCGACTCAAATTCACTTTTTATATCACAATACTTCAAATGGTACTTAGCCCTTGGGCATTCTAATAAACTAACCACAAATCTACCCACATTAAACTTCAACAAAATGATCGCATGATAAAAGTGTGTTCCGATGTTATAATACTTGGTTAAATTGCACTAAAATCAAAGGGTGTAACTTTCCCTTCATAATAAAACAGAGGTCATAATAAAAGCGATTTCTCTCTTTTTTTCAGCGATTAAACATCAAAATAAGATTACAATGAGCAGCGATTTGTTTTAATTACGGAGCTACGTTAAATGATTTTACCACCGGAAATTGATGTCTTTATTTTCACTCACGATTATCAAAAAAACTACACAAACACACACACACAACAGTTTACGCAAAAATTAAAATTTAAGAAATGAAATTGTATCACCTCAGACGTAATGGAATAAAAACAATGCCATACCCAAACTCGCGGTCTTACTTCAAAGCTTTACCAAAGTTCGACGCCACATTCCATCCATGCCATGTGAGACGGAATGGCACATGGCAACTCACTTGCCATTTATGGATCCAGTTATCACCTGAAAATCGCAACCTGAAAATTGTAACCTGAAAACCCACAGTGAGTTCTTTATCCCAACTTCTGATTTCGGAGACACTCGTCAGGATGGTGGTATAATGCTCCGATTATCAGGTTGTAAGGTGAAAAATAAAACACAGTGGGCGTTCAATACGTGTCTTCATGATTTAAATTGGGTTTACACAGTTTAACTTAATTTGATTAAAGCTTTTAGGTTATGTTAAAACGTGGTACGACTGAAATACACTTAGAGAAACGTTATGCCGTCGGGCATAGGTACGACGCAGTATAGGATTTTATTACAAAGTACACTAGTTAACTTAATGCGACCGTTCAGCTCGACGTCTGCTCGAGAAGTCCCCGCTGTTCGTAGCCGACTCCACAGGTGCCCTCTGTTGGGTTCCCCCTCCGATATCCCATCGAGAAACGTTTACAATTCGTACAGTGTTGCCATTTAAATTACAGTTCCGGATTTACGTTTTATTCAAAGTTTAATGATTTATTTAGTTTGATTTTAATCTAATTTTATTTCCGTCTCCGACATATATATATGACGGAGGTAGTAAACCTATGATACTGGTTTGATGCGATTATTGTCATTTAATCTGTACGCGATGATAAATAGTGAATTTGATAGCTGTCAATAGAACTGGAAAATAATAAAAGTAGAGAATGAATGTCTAACGGCGTGAAATCTTGTAATGGTTCCTTATTAATTGTAATATCGTGAATCTATAGCAATAGTTGATAAATAACGCGTGAGTCGCGAGTGCGAGTGGATCGATCGATAACATCAATATCGTAATGCCGTGAAGCATATCAAACATGTCATGATACCAAAGTAAACCCTAAACTGATTATAAATGCTGAGCCTAACAGATATCATTGAATAAAGCAGTTGTTTACGTGTGAATTGGCTCATAATCCTGTGTTTCATTTGATATCCTGAGCTCACGTCCTGACGTATGAAAGAAGCCCACATTGCTTATTTAGTCAAGAATACCTATCTGGAATGTAATTAGTACGAATGACCGCCCACTCTACTACTGGACCCGATTTCAGAAGTGGATAAAGAATCCTGAAATTTTTTTGTGGATAAGGCTAAGATTACCATCTGTCATGTCAGAAATTGTCATCACTGGTCCATGGAAATGAGGCTTATGTTTACGAAACATTGAATGAGAAATATTTTGATAAAAAGCGATAGAAATTTAAAAGAGGAAATTACACGTAATAAACCATAATTTTGAAAGTGTGTTTTGAGAAAAGAAATGACAACCTAAGAATTCTGTGTCACACAAACATGACATGTCATACAGTTTAAAATAAGGAGTGAGAGTTTAAGATAATTTGGTTAAAGCAAGTTTTGAATATTGTGGAATACAATAATTTTTGTTTATGAGCATTCTATGTGAGGAAAAAGGAATCTGCAACAATACTTAACACAAATCCATTCAGAGAGAGTTGTACTTGGAATTGCAATGCTTTAAGTGTTGTTACACTACGCTTCTGGATATCAATCAGGTGATTTCTGTTTTGTTTTATTCATTGGGTAATTGAGGACCTTTAATGAGGTTGGTTATTGATCTGAATACTCGAGAGGTCTGGTTAAGAGGCAATAATCAACAGTAAGAATACCTCAATATAATGTATCTAGGACAAGAATTTAATTGAATTAAAGGTTTTAAAAGTTTGTCAGAAATAGTTATGACAGATCTATAAAGTAGTAACTATGTGTTATTTGAGTATTGAATTACGTTGCTCAATTAATGAATCATAAAACAATATTTGATGGCGCAATGGTAAACACGCCAGATCACTGTTATGAAGGTCCTGGGTTCGATTCCCAGCGAGCTGGCAATTTGGATGATGAATTTGAATTTCCGTTCTTGGTCTGGGTGAGACTGTCCTTGTCTTGTGTGTTAGTTTTTGAGTTGTTTGTAGATATGACATAGAATGGAATTAATTAATGAAAGGAGAATTTTGACAGAAACTAAATTGTCAATAATGAGATTTTGAAGTTTCTTATTCAGTTGTAAATGTAACAAAAGATAAAACTAATATAAACTTTTTGATACCAGTGTGGTCATGGGGTAGCAGGAGCTTTACATCACTCATCTGTGGTACACATGGGGTTTTGATATAGGGGAGAGTTGGATAATACCGAGCCCCTAAGGAATTAGATTTATAATTACGAAACTGTTTTATATTAGAATAAACAAGATTGAGTAATTTACAGGACATTTATTCAGGTACACATACCGTATAACAAAAACTACAAAAATTTAACCAAAAAGTAATTATTATCAAATATCAAAAAAAAATAAAAACACGGTATTGTCAAACTGGTCTGATAATATCGTGCCCAGGGTTGACAAAATCGTGCCCACCATAGATTTAATATAATAGCATACAAATTAGTATATAACAAAAGTAAAATTAAAAAAAAACGAATATCTATCATGCAAAGTAATTTTCTTGCTTGAAGTTAAAGAAACTCAATCTTTTTCTAGAAATTAAATCAGTATTTTAATTACACAATAATTAACAAAAACTTAAATTCTTTATGACAACAAAACGTAAATATTTTTTTAACTAAAGTCATAAGTAAATCTTTGAATTATATACCTATAAAATAGTCAGTCTTAAAATACATAATACTGATTAAATATCAGATAACAAGTTATATTAATCATAGCAAAAATCACATAAAAAGTCTTTGGCAGAATCTTTTCCGCTACATTCCTTGTGTATCCAATTTGAACATCTACAACAGCGGAACCATATTTCTCCATTACGACCAAACTCTTGACATACAGCGCAAATATCACGATTTTCTATGTCGTCGTCTTCATCGTCATCACACAGTTGAATTAGGGGCACATCATCCATACTATCTTCACTGCTGCTGTCGATACATTTCTTAAACTTCCCTTTGCCTTTCTTTTTTCCTTGCCTGCCCTTTTTCTTCTTGCTTTCCATATTAATTTCTTCATCTTCACTACTTTCCACCAAAACTTTTCTCTTAGCAGACTTTCCTTTAACTTGTTTATTTTCTTTAACCGTTTTCTCTGCAGCATTCTTTTCTTTTACTATCTTAATTTGTCTTTTTCGTTCTTTTTCCTCTAATTGCTTCTTTAATGGTGTTGATGTGAGAACAATAGAATGCTGTTTTTTAAAACGTCTCTGTATTTTTATTTTCTTTTGTGGTATAGGGCTCAACTCTTCTAAAATACGTCGTGAAGTGCTCGGCTCAGAGATATCTTTTATAATATCTTTACTTAAAGCAGCGGAAGGCGTGTTTACATTTCTATTACTGTTAAATGATATGACTGATGTTGTTTCTTCGGGATCAAAAGGATTCTGGTCTGTTTGTTTTTGAGGAGTCTGACATGTCAATTGGTTGGATTGGTCTAAAATGGATGGTGACGATGGTAGACTATGAGTGGATTTGTCATGACAAATTGCTAGTTCTGTAAGCTCATTTTCGACACCTGATTGACTAACTTGCTTGCATACTTCTTCAATTATAGGATCTGCAGTTAAAATATCATCGTCGTCGAAAATATGGGGATTTAACGGATATATTCCCGTCACTTCAAATCCCTTGACGGCCTTCTCCATCGTGGCAACTCGTGTATACGCTTTATTAAAAATTGATGCTAAATGGTCATGTGTAATTTTTTCAAACGGATGCATTTTCATAAATAAATCACACTCGCGTGAATACGCGGATTTTAATGGGCCATAAAATGTCACATCGAGTGGTTGCATCTTATGTGATGTATGAGGAGGCAGAGACAGGAGATGCATTCCATTTTCGCGACAAAATTCATATGCATCGAGCGATTGATGACTGCAATGATTGTCTAGAATAAGGAGCGCCGGGTTTTGCTTATGAGCCCCAATATTTTTAGCAAAATGATGTAACCATTTCGTAAAAAGCTCTTCATTTATCCACCCAGATTTCGAGCATTCATAGAGAGCTTCCGGTGGGCCACCAATTCTCAGGGAAGATTTAATTCTCTGTCGTGGATAAATAAACATTGGTGGAACATATATTCCTGTTGCACTAAATGCACATACAACTGTGACGTTCTGGCCACGTTCTGCACTAGTAGCCTTGCCTACTTGTTTGAGTCCTGTTGGGGCATAAATTTTACCAGGTTTTTGTACATTACTGATCCCAGTCTCATCAACGTTAAAAATTCGATTGGCTGGAAAATTATGCTTAGACATGAGTGTCTCCAGGTTAGTAAAAAAAATGGTTATTTCGGATTTATTAAATCCTAAAACCCTGTTTAGGCTTGTTGGCTCGGGAAGCCTTAAAGAAATTCCGGGATTTCTTTTCAAAAATGAATACACCCAACACTTTCCAGCCATCCTTTTCTCCGATGAAAAAATATTTTTTATATTTTTTGCAACAGCAAAGTCATATGCCATTTTACGCAACTGTTGCTGGGTTATCCCATAAAACTTTTTTGCCATTTCAGTTATAAATGAGACCATTTATTTCTCCTCTTCTTTTGTAAAAGTTGCCTTTCTCCCCATGGGGGGGTCATAATCTTCTCCTAACTTTAGTCGATCCCTAATTGTTGATTCAGGGATATTGAAGTTCCTAGCTGCTGTCTTTATTTTACTTCCATTTCGTATAGCCTCAAGTGCAGCTTTCAAATTTTCAGGATTCCATAACTTCTTCTTTCTCTTTGACACAGGTTGGTCCATCTAAAACAGGAATAATATATAAAACTACATTATTTAAATTGTATGTAGGTATTATATTTTTTATTGTATGTAATTTCATAAAAAATCATATCATTCACAACAATCGATATCACAAACAATTGAGTTTGTCAATAAAAATACTCAAATTCATTCTAAATCGGTTTTTCCGCTCAATATATAAAATCCACAAACAGACGCACATTCAAACATATCATACACACATTTTCCAGCCAACTTTGTAACTTTTATCGAGGTGAAAACAAGTCAATGTAAATAAAAAACACTTTTCATAGTTTCTAATTTCGCGCCCTCGACTGATAATACCGCGCCCCCGGCGCGGAATTATCAAACTTGATCATTTTACTAATCAACCTCATAATTTTATGGAAAATATTAAGGTACGTAAAAATGAATTCTAACGTTAATTCTACAGGATACAAGCATTAAAAATGTTTAGTATCAAAGTATTACAATATAAATACAGTATTACTTACCTCTTTCCAATGTATACGAAAAATTATACTGAGGGACGAAAAAAAGGTCTACAGCACGTGCTATCTCCGTCGTCGCGCGGACCGTAATGGCGGTGCGCGGGGAAGAGTGTTGGCATGTCCGACTTCGATGTAAAACCACTGCATCGCAGATCTAGTGGATAGTTTTTGAATTATGCTGACGCGCGGAATTATCAACCGCGCGGTATTATCCAACTCTCCCCTACGAGTAAAAAGATGATCACAAAATAAATTTCTGAGTGAATTCCATCTTTTTAAAAAAAAGGCGATTATATTATGGAATTATTTTGATGTGGATTACCTGAGTCAATAGAATGTACCGCTTTCTTAACACCTGGGCGACAATTTTAAGTATGGTCTATGCCTGATTGTTATGTTCCATTGAAACTGAGTGCTGGCCTGGAACGCCAACAACTATTAACGCGTCGGGATGTACGGATAACGGCGTTGGTGACTTACCGTTGGCAACTGCCATCTACACAAGCCTGTGTTTCACTGACGAGCCTATGTGTCACTGACTAGCCTGTGTGGCAAATCTATTGATAGGCCTTTGTGGCATGACTATTGAGAGGCCTATGTGGTATAACTCTTCAGAGGCCTGTGTAGCATACCAATTTAGAATCTTTGTGCAGACCTTCTGTCATTTGGTCACATTGCTTGAAGACATGAAATGAAATGATTTATTTCAAACTTGTTTTTTACAAACACTTCCTTCTCGAATGTCAATCTACGCCATCGCTTCCACAAATCCCTACGATGAGTGGACTTGGTACAACCGGACAGCTTTGATAAAATGGTTGCGGTGGGAAAAGAACACGGAAGAAGAACTAGAGGCCGATCACCTACCCGATGGTCTGACACCGTAAAGGCAATCACAGGCATCCCAGTGACCGAGGCTCTCCGAAAAGCAGAAAATAGGGTGGCAAGGAACAACTCGTCAGCTCCGCCACCAGGGCATATCAAAACGGGCGCGACCTTCAGCCATGAAGAAACCGATAAGGAAGAAAATGAAGAAGTAATAACCTTTTATAGAAGCCTTCGTGGCTTAGCTGTTCAGTCGCCTGTGTGGCATACCTATACAGCAAATAATATACAGTCAGAGGCCTTCGTGGCATGTTTTTTCAAGTTTCTGTGTGGCAGTATTAACAGACTTTACATGTTGTGATAGTAAGTTGTGTGAGCACGTTAATTTGTCCAAAATATTATCCGTATGTAATTCAAAGTTATGTGATCAGTAAGGTTTGTGATTGATTTGATTGACGAGGTCGTGTGAGGATGCAGGACGGCCATAACGTTGCACATTGATTATTATTTAGTAGGTCAGGAAGGACCGAGCGTGGAGAGATACTCGCGTATGTGTTTGGTTGTTACAGGTAATCTTCAATGCCTAATACGTGTAGCCGCTGGTAGAGCGTGCTTGGGAATGGATCACGGGAAAATGCTGAAACGAATACGGTTTTTTGGCGATGACGCGGTGATGCAATGTTATACGGTGACGTCTTACCGAGTAAAAGTTAAAACAAATCGCGCAAATAATGAATTGGTAATTTTGTTCTAAACAAGTGTTGTTATGTTATGGAGTTTCTTCTACTTGCTTCTTCTCCATAGCAACAATAGCGAAGCGAGTGGTAGCTTACGATAGTCAGGGTTAAAAATATATATATCAGGGTTAATAATACTCGTGTTGGCATTCGGACGTGACGGACGTACTATTTATAGTGGTTCAATATTGTGTTAACGTTGTAATGTAATTTCTCTGATTAAAATATTCGATGTGGTTATCGTTATTTTCCTTTTTAAAAATCAACTCGACTCCTGATATGTAAGATCAGAAGTTGGATTCGAACGCAAAGCCTGGCTCTTGCTGACTAAATTATTTTCCACGTAAATGAAAACCCGTTATTTTAAATTTTTGGTGAGGTGTTGTGTTATGTGTCAACAAACCGTGAGTACATTTTCTTGAATAATGACAAAACGACCTTCGCGGTCTGATCAAGGACAAACTGTACAGTATAAAATCTGCTTCGGACCGTCACGTCCAACTCGTGAATGCCACACTACTGTTGCGAGTTACAGACTTGACACTCAGCCGGTTAAGCACGTTTGTTTCCAATAAATTGTCACCACATTAACGTCATCAAAGCCGCTATGGTAATTACGAACAGCGAATTAATAGAAAACGACGAGATCGTTCTCCGGATGGTGCATTGCGGAGCACAATGGAGGCGATCTTGTCTTGACTTTCAGAGCTCGAGGAGCGGTCTGTGGCGCGGTCTACGTGCACACTTCGCAGCCCACACGGGACGTCTCGCGGTCCTCACCGGGCGCTAGAGCGGCGGGCACCTCGCAGTCCACATCGGACGTCGTGCAGCCTACACCGGGCGCTGACATCACCACCGCGCTGTCTGCGCCAAGCGTCGCCATACGCCTTTGTCGGCGTCGCCCAGGTGACGCCCGGCGTGCTGGCACCGACAGCCCCGCCGTCATCGAGGCTTATAGCTTCCGTAGGCCTGAGCCCTAGCTTATGGCTTCTGTTAGGCCTGAACCTTCGGTTTATGGCTTCCGTAGGCCTGAGCCCCTGGCTCATGGCTTCCGTAGGCCTGAGCCCCTGGCTCATGGCTTCCGTAGGCCTGAGCCCCTGGCTCATGGCTTCTGTGCGGCCCGAGCTTTTAGCTTGTGGTCTCTGTTTCAGCTAAGTAATTTATGTTTGCGTCTGTAAGTAACGTCATACATTGGTAAACTGGTACATAGATGTACCAAATGCACTGTATAAAGGGTTTCGTAATGTTGCCTTTTATAGAGTTCACATTCTCTATTATGGTGCAAGTGATGAGAGTCCAGAATCTTATCAATCGCATTTCATTTTTGATGATAAATCCATTTTACAATAAACAACTAGTCTCATTATTTTGAAGTTTTATAATCGTTGCTAAAGGACGCTTAAGTGCACGCTTGCGCTGGTAGCAATGATATTAAATTCATAGCTTGCCTTAATACCTTTTGACATTACTCATATTTGTGTCTCATGTGGATTACAGAGAACGAGCACAGCGATGATCAGGATGGGCGAGACGGACAGGAGCATGAGACGTTCGAGGACGAACTCGTGTCAGGAACGGCCGTCTCACAAGAACCCCTCTCTCCTCTACCTGGGCCGAGCGGATTGCATAAATAGGACGACGTGCGGTAGATCGGGCCCTGCCATCACCACCGCACTGTCTGCGCCAAGCGTCGCCATACGCCTTTGTCGGCGTCGCCCAGGTGACGCCCGGCGTGCTGGCACCGGCAGCCCCGCCGTCATCGACACGGTCTGCACCCGCTGCTGTCGCGGCGTATCGTGCGCCGCTACCGCGCTGCGGCGACGGTTGTCGCCAGCGCGTCATCCACCGCCTGTCGCTGCTGTGCCGCATCAACAGTCGAGCGACTCACGCATTCTACAAATCGCATCGTGGACGCGATTTACTCAATTGGAAATTTGGTGAGATCTAACCCACATTAATACATTTCAAATCTTGATCCTAACGTGCACAATTTTGATATTTAGTGCGCGAAGGTTAATCAAGGTCACGAGCTTAATCTATGTGATCATGGTGAGTGCCTATAACGTGTTGCCCTTTTGCCTTTGGGGCGATGTCTGTATATGGTTGGATGGTTTGTCTCCAGTGTTCGCACATGAACCATTTTTAGGTTATTATTTCGATTAGTCTGCCTACAGAATAATGATTTCGCTAAATGATTTTTGACCATGTGAAAACAGGCTCTCTTTGCTTCGTACTCTGAATACGTGCGTAATATTATGTGCGTAAGTCAGTTTCGTGTAATATTGTGAAAAGTTTATTTGATGATCTAAAACACTCCACTGTCATTCAAAGTATTAGACGAATTAGTAACATTTTACCCGCTTTATTCTCAAGCTCCTACTATTACAAATTTGAAATAACTAAAGTAGACGTAAGTTCACACGTAAAGTGCGGATTTATGTTGCGTTTAGAAAGCGATTCTAGGTTATAAGGAGTTGGAGACCAGGACCTTGTCTGGTACCCCTATGAAACCAAAGCTGACATCTGGTTGTGGTTACTTGTAAGGAGGTAAAAATAAAATGCGCGGTATTGGTGTGACATAGGTACTTTTATTTTATTACATCTAGTGTTGGAGTTTCATGACTTCAATTTTATTTCGTTCCATGAGAAAACATGACCTTGTAAACAGTGTGCCTTGTAAACAGTGGTCAAATACAACAATCAACAACATCGCTAGTTACAAAATTAACCTATTTACGTTCACAAAAATTGTTAAAGTTAATGGGGTAGATTAGATATATTTGCGCTGAAAAAAAAAACAGTTGCTGTTTTGCTTTGCTTTGTGTTGGTTCATTTTCAAACGATAACGTGATACAGTGTAGTGACTTTAACCTCACTCATTCTTGCCATAAAAGTTCCGAAAAAAATATTGCATTCAACTTGTTAGCGACACTGAAAACCATTAATAAAAAAAAAACCATGTTTTTGCGAAACTTGACGAAGTATTTCATTTATAGCGAGCACAATTAGCTTACGCAGTCAAAGATGTTTACAGACAGGTTACAAATTAACTTTAATTTACAAGTGCGAGTTATTCAATTAGGTTTTTAATAATTACCTTGATACCAATACGTTTTGGTTTATCTCATGTATCGTGATGCAATGCACTTTGTACTCTGTGTTCCAGTTAAGTTTTTGAAGACATGCGGGGTCATTGGCTATGCTGCCTAAATGAAGAGCGAGGACAGTTCTACCGCCGAGTATTGCGCGGAACCACATCGTAGCCCGCGTGCGCGAGTTCGCTGCTGGAAAGCGCTGGCGAGTGACACTTTGATGAGCACTCCTGCTTGGGTATGACGCAGTATCACAAGTGACCTGTATTGTTCATTTTATTTTCTTGTAGCTTTTGTGAACAATAAAATTGTTCTCATTCTTGAGACATTGTGCCGTCTTCATGCATGGTGAAAACTTCAATAGTCTGGCGCGCCTGCCTCACCTATGGTGTACCTTTTGCTTTTGAATTTACATGTGCGCTTGCCTCTTTGGCAGCTACCGGTGACGTGTGAAACCTCTAAATGTGTTCAATTATGAGATAACAATTTTCAAGCCTTGGTCGTGGTTATTTGAGCACAACTTTATGGCTATGACACGGAGCTGTTAATTGTTATCAAATTCAGGATTGCTGGATGAATAGCTATAGAGGAGTGTTTTTTTGCAGATGATGACGCTCGTGGCATCTCTTCACACTCCGCAGTTACGTCGAGTCGAGGACGCCTCGCTGTCAGGAGAGGCCGTGTTAGAAATAACGGGTCTAGCGGTGGCGCTGGCGTGACGTCACATCGGGTGACTGGTGGCGTGAGCGGCGGAGTGGAGGAGCGGTACCTGCACTACCTGGGGTGCGGCCGGAGCAGAGCGCGGGCATTCTCGTGTTGGCATTCGGACGTGACGGACGTACTATTTATAGTGGTTCAATATTGTGTTAACGTTGTAATGTAATTTCTCTGATTAAAATATTCGATGTGGTTATCGTTATTTTCCTTTTTAAAAATCAACTCGACTCCTGATATATAAGAATATAAATTAAAAATATATATTGTATATATATGTCGGAGACGGAAATAAAATTAGATTAAAATCAAACTAAATAAATCATTAAACTTTGAATAAAACGTAAATCCGGAAACTGTAATTTAAATGGTAACTCTGTGCGAATTGTAAACGTCACTCGATGGGATATCGGAGAGGGGGAACCCAACAGAGGGCAGCTCTGCAGTCACTTACGAACAGCGCGGACTTCTCGAGCAGACGTCGAGCTGAACGGTCGCATTAAGTTAACTAGTGTACTTTGTAATAAAATCCTATACTGCGTCGTACCTATGCCCGACGGCATAACGTTTCTCAAGTGTATTTCAGTCGTACCACGTTTTAACATAACCTAAAAGCTTTAATCAAACTAAGTTAAACTGTGTAAACATAATTTAAATCATGAAGAAAAGTATTGAACGCCCACTGTGTTTTATTTTTCACCTTACAACCTGATAATCGGAGCATTATACCACCATCCTGATACGAGGGGCGGCTGAAAAGTTTTGAGCCTAATCTATTAAAAATACTGATAGAAATGTATAAAAAATATATTTTTCAATATAATCTCCCTCTATTTAAATACACTTCTTACATTTGCCGTAAAGTGCTTTTATCCCGGTTAAAAAATATTCGCCGTTTTTCTCTTCGAAATGTTCGTTTACGGCCTCCTTCATTTCATTATCGCTGGATAATTACCGTCCTCGGAGGTCTTTTTTCAAATTTGAAAAGAAATAATCGCTAGGAGCCAGGTCTGGACTATAGGGCGGGTGATTAATTTCTTCTAATCCTGTCTCAGCGAGGGCACGCCTTGCGATTCGCGCAGTGTGGACGGGCGCGTTGTCTTGCAAAAACAGGATTCCTTTCGCTAGTTTGCCTCTCCTTTTCTCAACAACCACTTGGCGCACTTTTGTCAACAATGCGGCGTAATAGTCTCCGTTCATTGTGGTATTTTTAGGAAGGTAATCGATGAACAAAATTCCTTCGCAATCCCAAAAAACAGTGGCCATGAGCTTGGATGCCGATCTTTCCACTTTGAACTTCCGTGGCGGCTTTTCTCCCTTTTCTATCCACTTTATTGACTCCTGTTTTGACTAAGGATCGTACTGTTGAATCCATGTTTCATCGACAGTAACAATGCGAGAAAAAACATCGTCAGGATTATCGCCACAGATGTCCAAAAACTCCTGTGAAGTTGCGACTCGACGCTGCTTGTTCAGCGGCGTGAGCATTTTCGGCACCCATCGCGCCCACACCTTTTTCATGTGCAGGTGATTATGCAAAATGTCACCGATTCGTTCCTTGCTGATGCCAATAGCTTCAGCTATCTGACACAACTTAATTCGCCGATTTTCTAGAACAATTTTTTTCACTTTTTCAATATTTTCTTCGGTAACGGCGGTGTTTGGGCGTCCAGACCTCGGATCATCTTCAAGGGACTCTCTGCCTTGTTTCAACACTCGGTTCCAACGTTTTACGGTCGCAAATGAAGGTGCAGATTCCCCATAAACTGCTGACATTTCTTCAAATATTTCAGTCGGCGTTTTGTTCTTCTTTGTAAGGAAATTGATGACGGCTCTGCACTCCAATTTCGTGCAAAGTGCAGGTGACTCAGACATGGTGACGTTTACGGTTCAATAACAAAAAGCGTAATGATGCTTATGACATGAAACTTGACTTATATACTCCTTATGACACCTACAATTAGTGGTGTATTGCAAGAGTCATTAATAAATATTAAAGGTACTTAGGCTCAAAACTTTTCAGCCGCCCCTCGTAAGTGTCTCCGATATCAGAAGTGGGATAAAGAACTCACTGTGGGTTTTCAGGTTACAATTTTCAGGTTTTCAGGTTGCAATTTTCAGGTGACAACTGGATCCATAAGTGGCAAGTAAGTTCCCATGTGTCATCCCATCTCACATGGCATAGATGGAGTGTGGCGTCGAATTTTGGTATGGATTTCAAGTAAGACAGCGAGTATGGGTATGGCATTATTTTTATTCCATTACGTCTGAGGTGATACAATTTCATTGCTTAAATTTTAATTTTTGTGTAAACTATGTTGTGTGTGTGTGTAGTTTGTTTGATAATCGTGAGTGAAAATAAAGACATCAATTTCCGGTGATAAAATCACTTTAATGCAGCTCCGTAATTAAAACAAATCGCTCCTCATTGTAATCTTATTTTGATATTTAATCGCTGAAAAAAAAAAGAAATCGTTTTTATTATGAAGGGAAAGTTACACCCTTTGATTTTAGTGTAGTTTAACCAAGTATTATAACATAGAAACACACTTTTATCATGCGATCATTTTGTTGAAGTTTAACGTGGGTAGATTTGTGGTTAGATTGCTAAGATGCCCAAGGGCTATGTACCATTTGAAGTGTTGCGATATAAAAAGTGAATTTGAGTCGAGTAATAGTGATGAATCTTAGCTCGGCTGGTCGGACCGTACCAGTAGACATTTCGTAGCCGTAGTCCGTTAGAAGGTCGGGTCTTTCGGAGACCATAGAGTCCGTAGGACTCGGCACTCGAGGGAATGCAAGAGTGTGAGGGCTTAGTGAAAAGCCACAGGCCACGAGTTTGATTCATGCTTTGTTTTGAGTTTCCTTGATGATAATAGTTCATGAAAGTTATTGGATAATATTGGTACTTGGTTGGGTAAGCATTTTTGTTCAATTAATTTAATCGAAATGTAACGTAACTCGAGTCATTTTAAAGTAAAATTATTATGTTCCGAAGTTACAATAATAATTAATCTACGTTCATAAAATTCTCAAAGATAAAGGGGGTAGATTAGATTTTGTAGTCTGGTCGAAAAAGAAAAGCAAACGTTTTAAAGTCAGGCATTTTATTATGCATTCCGTGTTGGTACAATTTTTAATTGATAACGAGATATGACGTACAGTGCAGTGACTTTTATCAAACGTGTAATGTTCGTGAGAGTTATTTTGGTTTGTGGTAATTTGGTGCACCGCTTATCGCTGAAAAGGATTAATTGGAAAAAATAAACACACACAAAATAGTTTGCTTTATTTGTGCTCAACTTGACGAAGTATTCCATTTATCGAGTACCTACAACAATAATTAGCTTACGCTTTTAAAAAGTAAACGGTTTGGTTTTTCATTGGTGACTTCGATCGAATTAGTTACTCATTAGTTCACGTTGTTTTAAAAGTGAAACACAATACAATTTTCAAAGTTTTATTTACTATGTGACAAAATGTTTTCGAGTAATCTCACATGTGGCGATGCAATGTGCATCGTTCTGTTCTGTTTTTCAGATAAGTTTTCGAGGATGCACAGGTTATTCCAATGGCGATCAGGAACAAGAGCAGCTCACGCAGGTTACACGCGTGTTATGTGGAACCGCATCGACAGCTGCGTGCTTGCGCTCGCGCGTTCTATGGAGTTCATTCGTGTGACATTGAAGGAGGAAGCTCTGGCGACTGACAGCCGCAGATCGGACGCGACGAAACAGGTGATCTGTATCGTCATATCTGTTTTGTGATAGCTTAAAGAAGTAGTAAATTAAAACTTTTCTTTTCGAGACGTAGTTCACTTGGTAAAAGTCTATTTTTGAGAGGTTTAGTTTTCGGTCAACTTATCGAACGGAACTTTTGAAATTGTACTTGAATGGTTTTGTTACTTTGAAAAATGTATAGTCCTTAGCTATGTAGGTATACGATTTGAATGTTATTTCTGGACAGAAGAACTGTACTTGAGTACCGTTCGATGAGTCAACTTATTTGAGAAATGATAACTTTTGAGAAAAGTAACTTTTATGAGAAATGTAAAGTTGTTTTGGATTAATCTGTAATGTGATAGGCTAAATAAAGCGACATGTTGAACAAACCTTTTTTAAGATTATTTTTGATAAAAGCTCGAAATGATCATCTGGGTGGTGTAGTATTTGTAACCGGATGGAGGTTACATGCGGAGGTGACTGGATAGAGGTTGCCTATTGGGTTGATACTCATGACTGGATGGAGGTTATAAGTGTGATGATCAGGAGGTCAGGGTACGAGCACTGCAATATTTCAATGAGTTTCCTATTATTTGAATGAGTATGGATGTTGATCGACATGTCAGCTTTGGCCTTTGAGAGAAATAATCTGTTATGATTTCATTAAAATTTGCAATGATTTGATAAAGTCCTGTAAAGACGAAATTTGAGATTTTGAGAATGACTTTATAGTTGGTCAGGAAGGGCCGAGCTTTAAGAGATACTTTCGTTTGTGTTTATTGTTACAGGTAAATTCCGACACCACAGCTGATCGAGTCATCCAGTTTTACGACGATTGTACGACGACGTATTGCGTTAAAAGTTAAAAACAAACCCGCGTTAATAATAAATTTGGTAATTTTGCTCTAAACAAGTGTAATGTTATGGAGTTTGTTCTGCCGTTTCTTCTCCATAGCGACACCGGAAGCGGCGCAGCGGGAGTGTAGGTAGTTAGGGCTAAAACAATGCAGAAAAAAAAGAAAAAGAATTAAAACAAAAACTTGGCGTTCAATCAAAGAAATTTTAAGTAATCTAAAAACTTGTTGCTCAAATTAAATTTGTAGTCTCGTTTAAAATTAGTAGCTTTTGCTGAATAAAATAAAATTAGAGCTTTGTTGTAACCTAAAATAAAAATCATCACACGAGGACGTGTGCTTGTCAGAATGGCCGTGTCGGAGACGGAAATAAAATTAGATTAAAATCAAACTAAATAAATCATTAAACTTTGAATAAAACGTAAATCCGGAAACTGTAATTTAAATGGCAACTCTGTGCGAATTGTAAACGTCACTCGATGGGATATCGGAGAGGGGGAACCCAACAGAGGGCAGCTCTGCAGTCACTTACGAACAGCGCGGACTTCTCGAGCAGACGTCGAGCTGAACGGTCGCATTAAGTTAACTAGTGTACTTTATAATAAAATCCTATACTGCGTCGTACCTATGCCCGACGGCATAACGTTTCTCAAGTGTATTTCAGTCGCACCACGTTTTAACATAACCTAAAAGCTTTAATCAAATTAAGTTAAACTGTGTAAACCTAATTTAAATCATGAAGAAAAGTATTGAACGCCCACTGTGTTTTATTTTTCACCTTACAACCTGATAATCGGAGCATTATACCACCATCCTGATAAGTGTCTCCGATATATAAATATTGTACATAAAATAAATACATATTTTGCACATTATGCTTTAGTACATCGATATCATTTGGCAACAGATTTGAGAAAATGCTCTCGAAGACCTGGATACCTTCCTCAACTCCGCAGGCAAGGCGTTCCAGAGTAACGATGCCTGTACACTGAATGAATAATGGAAAAAGCCGCTGCTAATATAATGCTATAATCATAATAAAGTATCACAATTCTTAATAAATGAATAATGATCATAACATTACATGATTTAAATCGAAATATTAGCAACAATTATTATTTTACTGCATCAAAATAATTAGATAAAGAAACAGATTTATTACGTTGAGCTGATGGATCACTTTCTTTTTGGTAGTATTTCCGAAATGTATGCTCCTGTTTCCAATTACCGGTAGACAGGATCTTATCAATACTAAAATTTTCTTACCAATTAAGAGATGTTACGGCTGAGCGGACAGATCCCGCCGTTGCTTCTATGCCGGCTTCTCTCGGAACAGATTTTATCCAACCACCTAAAGTTGTCCTGGACGCAGGCTTAGCCTCACCACGAACAGTAATAAACAAATCTAAGCTATTAATAGTCTGACGTCGAACATTTGATAAACTTACTAATTTCCTTAACCAATAACAACAATTAAGATTGTTGTTTGGATGTGATAATATTTTCCTTTGCTTGCTGATAATTGCTAGTATCGGTTTTTGATCCGAAACAAGGCCAAAGTACTAGGTACTATACTATTACCTTTATCAATAAAATTATTGTTACCTATTTTAACAGGGTGAGGTCATGAACCCTACGTCCAGACATTATCAATAACAACATAGCAACTCTTCTGGAAACATCATAAAAATTATTCTCACCAATGTTATGGTTAGACATATAATTAATAATAATTCTCGGGTCCCAAATAGGAGGCTTTGAATCTTTAGGTTTAGCTAATGACAAAGCTTTTAAAACATGTTTTATGAAAAAACTAGAAGATAAATCAATATTACTTTGTGTAAACGTAGAAATTACTGTTTTATGTACTAAAATAGTTCTATAAGCAAGATTACACTCATTATGAAGATAAATTAAATATCGTGCTACTTGACATGGTATTGGGTTTTTAAAATCCACCGTATTATTTATACACCATGTTTTCTATCTATCCCAAGCTGGAAGATATGTGTTCATATCATAGTCGATTTTTGCCAACTAGAAAAGAGTACTGATTTTTCTTGATCCGTCCAATCAGCAATCATATGGGACCACCCAAAATCAGCCATGCTTCTAATCGAATGTCTGGTATCTCTGGAGGGTGAGTGCCCGTCCTGGTGTCTATTAGAACTTTCGGAAAGTTCTGGATTATGTACGGTTTCTCGAGAGCTCGTCGGCTCAGGTCGGCTCTCCAAAACACTTTGGTCCAGTTCGGAGCAATTATGATGTATCGTCCTTTCGCTGTATTCAAGTGTGCCAGTATTTGTGGCATTAGGTTTGGCGGTGGGAAGATCCATGCCTGGTCGTAGACCCACTCTATGCAAAAGGCGTTGTGGAAGGATGCCTGGGGGTCGTCACATCTATTGAGACGTATTGGTTTACTACATGTGCTGTTTTGGAAGCGAACAAGTCCAATTGGGGTCTTTCCCACATTTGAAATAATTTGTCCGTCGCATCTCGAAGTAGATGCCACCCCGGACAACTCGTATTGCGTGACAGTGCATTCAACTTCGACGTTGTACCTGCCCGGAATGCACTGCACAGAGAGACATATGTTGTGTTCGTCCAGAACTTCTAGTAATTGTCTCGTAAGATCCAATAGAGTTATTGACCTGGTCCCACCTTCCTTGTTGAGGTACGATACTACCGTGCGATTGTCCGTTTGTAATAAAACGTGAGTATTCTGCAGTTGAAGTTTGTTCTTCAGTACTAACGCGTAAACTGCGTACAGTTCCTTGAAACTCACATGCCATGAGGTCTGATGCATTTCCCATCGACCTGCCTGTTTTGTTTCGCCCAATTGTGCCTCCCAACCTAGGTCAGATGCATCCGTTGTAAGAAGGAGTGAGATTTGATTCGAATGTATCCATGTGGACTTGAACGTCGAACTCATCCACCGTCTCATTTCGTGCAGGACTGTGTTGGGTATCGCAGCACGTTTGTACGGTTGAGATTTTGGGAAGCTGTCGACTGAAGTACTGCAGTGATCGACAGCGTACACTCCCACTCGGAATGACAAAAGAGGCGAAATTGAGTCTTCCCAGAAGGGACTGGGCCTGTCTGAGAGACCATTTGCCTGTCGCTATCTGGTTCTGAAGTGCCATGCGAAGCGTTAGGCACTTCGGTTCCGACAGGGACTTCTATGCACCTGATCTCCCATTGTCTGAAATGTTCGGAGATCGAGTTCGTCAATGTGGCGAACGTTCTCGGTGCTGATGATAGCCCGAACGGGAGGCAGGTCATCAAAATTCAAAAAAATTCAAATATTTATTTTTCAAAATTCAAAATTCAAATATTTATTTCTTCGAAGTAGGTTTTTACAAACGCATTTCGAAAGTCAAGTTACGCCATCGCTTCAACAAATCCCTACGGTGGGTGGACTTGGAAGAAGAAGCGGCAAGAAACTTCCAAGGAGTCTTTTTTTTCTCTTTCTCCACTCACAGTACAGGTTGCACTTAGTACTAATTACGGCTAACTTCTAAAACAATACATACCTACTTACAACTAATTACAGTTTTACACATACGAACATGAGTGGAACCGGTCGCGGATGTCTATATCCAAGCATCCTTGTCATTTATGTATTCATCGATTGTATAATATACTTTCTTAGTAAGCTGTGTTTTGACATGTTTTTAAATATTTCAAAGGGCAAATCAATTATCGACTTAGGTACTTTATTATAGAAGCGTACACCGAGCCCCACAAAAGATCGCTGTACCCTGCTAAGGCGATATGAGGAGATGACTAGATGGTGCATATTTCTAGAATGCCGATTAGAAACATCACATTTTCGTTTATATAAGCCTAAATTTTTCCGAATAAACATCAAATTGGTATAGATATATTGTGAGGCTACTGTCAGTACTCCGATTTCTTTGAATTTATCGCGCACAGATTCGCGTGATTTTAGTTTGTATATTGCCCTAATAGCTCTTTTCTGTAATCTAAAAATTATATCGATATCTGCTGATTTACCCCAAAGCAAAATACCATAGGACATAATATTGTGAAAGTAAGCAAAATATACAAGCCTTGTTGTTTCAATGTCCGTAAATTGTCTAAATTTCCTTATAGCATAAATAGCCTAAGTTTACCTGCGAGCGTCGCTATATGGGTTCCCCACTGAAGCTTACAGTCCAGAGTTATTCCTAAAAAAACTGTAGATACCTCCATCTTTAATTTTTCATTGTTCACTTTAATAATCTTACTATCACTTTTTACGTTTGGCAAAACAAATTCTACACATTTAGTTTTATTTGCATTGAGTACTAAATTATTGACAGCAAACCAGTATGAGATTTGAGCGAGGGTACTGTTAACATCATCAAAGTTTGATTTATCTCTATTAGTTTTAAATATAAGCGAGGTATCATCAGCAAAGAGTACAATATCAGCATATTTACTAATATAATGTGGAAGATCGTTAATATATATCAAGAAGAGAAAAGGACCTAGAATTGAACCCTGAGGGACACCAATCGAAACTGGGGATCCTGACGATTTAGCTTCGTTTATGCAGACACTTTGAACTCTAGAATTTAAGTAAGCTAATATTAATTTAAGTGCCTTATCGTTAAGACCATAATGACTCAATTTAAGAAGTAACGTTTTATGCTCGACACAATCAAATGCTTTCGAGAGATCACAAAAGACACCTATAGCATTCTGTGATGCTTCCCAGGCTTCATATATGTGTTTTATGAGCCTAGCACCTGCATCAATTGTACTACGACCTTTTATAAATCCATACTGCTCGGAATGAAGCAGATTGTTGTTAGAAAAATGAGATATCATTTGGTTTAACATGATTTTTTCAAAAATTTTGCTTAACGTTGGTAAAATTGCAATTGGTCTATAATTATTAATGTCTGTTTTTTCTCCGGACTTAAATAGAGGTATTATTTTACTAGATTTCATAAGATCGGGAAAAGTACCCAGCTCTACACAATCATTGAAAATTACTGCTAGATGAGGGGCTACAATATCAATAATATTATGAATTAATTTTACTGACATCCCCCATAGATCACCTGTTTTTTTATTTTTTAAAGATTTGAAAGTTTCGATTACCTCTGCTGTCGTAGTATGTTTGAATTCGAACGGAACACTACATTTACTAACGACACCCCCCAAGAGAGTACATGCAGTTGCCGGAGAAGATTGAAGGGAGTATGTTAACGAAAGTGGTATATTCTGAAAGTGATCTTCGAAAGCGCTCGCTACCTTACTATCAGACGTGATTTTACTTCCATTAATAATTAGTTCGTATTTACAATCACGTGATTTGGTTTTACCAGTCTCTTTACCAATGACTTCCCATGTAGCTTTTATTGACGTGACAACGTCTTATAAATTGGTTTGCCGGGTGACACTTCAAGAAACTGCGTTACGCTCCGCTCACGTTATGCGCTCACAATGAGAGCGAGTGAGAGGCACGCGTCCCTTCCACTCGGGCATGGTTAGCCCGCCTAAAAGCGAGAGAGACAGACATAAAAAGTGAAAGGCACGCGTCCCTTCAAATGAGATTCTTTGTATAAATTAATGTTTTAAATATAATTCTTTGTATAAATAAATGTTTTAAATTGTTACTATTATTTCATCCTTCTTCCTACTATACGAATGAATATTCACATTAAAATTATTTTACCACTCAAAGTCGTTGTCACGTAAAACTTTCGCCCGTATACCGACTTTACAGGCAACCAATTTTTTTTATCATCCGAGTTTATAATTTTGTCTTTAATATATAGCGACTTGGCATGTATGCAAACGGCTTTAAATATTTTAGAGTAATTTCGGACATGTTCGAGGAAAGCCTTACTATGATTGAATTGTTTTTCGTCATAAAGTTCGTATAACTTGTTCCTACTTTTGAAAATGCCCTTTGTAGCCCAATCACTGAATTTACTTTTATTGTTTTCTTGAACACTCTTGTATTTAAAAACCCTGTTGAATTCTTCATTTATATTTTTAAAAAGAAAGTTATAATGATTTGAAGGATCACTTTGATTTAAGGATGGCGGAATATTTTTAAAAAGAAAGTTATAATGATTTGAAGGATCACTTTGATTTAAGGATGGCGGATTAGTAATTTTCGAAGAAATTCTATCTTTAAAAAGTAACAGTTTATTTCTGGTTATAGGTCTGCATTTTATTAATCTCTTAATTTTATAAGGCAGATTGGAGACCGAAATTCTTTGTCCACAGTGATCAGAACTTAAGTTGCTTATTACTTCTTTTCCTGAAATTGAACAATTACAGAATATGTTGTCTAAACAAAGTCGCTGACGTAGCAGTTATCCTAGTGGGTTCAATAAAAAGTGGATTTAAATTAAAACATTTAAATAAGTCAAGCAACCTTACAGCTAATGATGTATGTACAAGAATATCTACGTTAAAATCACCACATACTATTAATTCTTTTTTTGATACACTCAATCGCTTAAGTACGTCCTCCAGCGAATCTTCGAAATAGTTAAAGTCGCTAGAGGGGGGCCGGTATACGCAAACTATTATAAATCGCTCCAGTTCCACGCAAGCCAGTTCAATAGTGCGTTCAACAGAAAGACTCACAATGTCGTTTCGATTTTTACAAGATACATCCTTATGTACAAATATAAGTGTTCGCGCATCAAGTAGTCTGTGGATTGAGCAATTAAAACATCTCTGCGCGCTACGCTACTCTGTGGCAGCGATGACCACCACCACCGAGCTGACCAACGCAGATGACCATCGTGCCGGTTGCTGATTGGTCCACGATCACGACATCGCACCGGCCAACCAATGGGCGACCGCCGGCCACCACTGGACATCTCCCCACTAGACGATGAAACTGCAAATTTCGCCGTTAATACGCTTCATACGCTTCTTCCTACGCTACCGATATTTTTCTTCCTATGCTAACAATTTCTATACGCTATCATTGTAATACGCAATAATTCGAAATAAACGCAAGTACAAAATTGATCCGGTCTTTTGAAGAGGAAATCCCCTGGACGGCCGGAATATTGGTCCTTCGACGCCAAATTCTACGAAGATAAAGCTTAACGGAGCCAGATTCTTCAAAAAGCGACCTACGACAACGGTTAATTCAAATTCGAAGACGACGATTTTATCCACTGGATTTGCTCACAACTGAATTTTGCTACAAATAATACAACCAGAAGACCCAAACGCAGCCTGGAGATATTGGTGACACTGCTTACCACGAATAAAGCGCAAAGGTACGGTCAGTCAGCCACCCTATTCCCAGCCCTATCCATTCTTCTTTGTGTTAATCCTGCGCTTCAAACTGATTTCAGTGTTTCGGTGAATGCGAGTTACCCGTTCGGCTGTGATCCTGCGATACAGAGTGCCGCAGCTAGTACCTGTGTCTACGCGTTAGGTTCAAACCGTAAGTACTCCAGATTTCTATTGCCACCGAAATGAGCCTATCTCAGTCAGAAACTAGCGGGAAATCCCGTGACAAATCTCCCTACCGAGCTAGTGAAGACATTAAAATTCGCGATCTTGTTAAAAAACGCGCTATCATTAAGGGTAGGTTTACGAAATTTATCAATTTTCTAAATTCATTAAGTTCCGAGAATAGTTTAAACAATCAACAACTTGTAGACCTCAATTTGCGTATGCAAGGTGTTAAAAATCTCTTCGTGGAGTACAATAATATTCAAACTCAATTAGAAGAATATGTTTCTGACACTGATCTAGATGAGCAGCTCACAGAGAGAGAATTATTCGAAAATAATTATTACACCGTGTTAGCGCAAGCAGAATGCATGTACACAAAAAATTCGAATTCGAATAATTCTCACCAATGCGATGGTAATAAACATAACAATGCAGTTAAATTACCTACAATAATTATGCCTACCTTTGACGGTTCCTATGAACACTGGCTTGAGTTCCGCGATACATTTGTATCCCTAGTTCACAATTCTAATGATATTAGCAACATACAAAAATTCCATTATTTGAAATCTTCACTTAAGGGCAGTGCGGAACTAGTTATTGATTCTTTAGAATTCTCCGCTGATAATTACGAAGTCGCATGGGAACTTCTTCTAAATAGATTTAATAATTCTAGACTATTAATACACAACCATGTGAAATCACTATTTAACTTGCAAACGCTAAGTAAAGAGTCTCCGGTGTTGATAAGGAAGCTTATTGATACGGTGTTGAAAAACTTACGCGCTTTAAAAATCCTCGGTGAGCCCACAGACTCCTGGGATACACTGGTCATATACATTATCGTATCAAAACTAGATCCGACTACCGAGCGTGAGTGGGAACAGCACAAAAGTTCACTATTTTCTAGCACTGGCGATTTAAAATCTAAGCTTAAAATTGAACATTTATTTAAATTTCTAAAAGACAGAGCTGACGTACTGGAAACGTTGTTAGTTTCACATAACAAACAACATCACACAAACACTAGCACACACACAAAATCAGACATCCAATGCAACGTTTCTACGCACAAATCTCAGTCCCGCGACTATCATTTTAAAACGAGTTGTGTAGCTTGCAACGCACATCATCCACTTTATTCATGTCAGAAATTTATAAATTTAGATTTACAAACGAAACTATCACTAATCAATACTTATAAACTATGCGCTAACTGTTTACGACCAGGACATAACGTGAATGATTGCAGATTTGGACCGTGCCGATTATGTAATTACAAACACAATACGCTAATTCATCCGTATAACATAAACAACATTGAGCCCGTCTCAAGTCATTCATCGCACTTGACTGATGACCCGCCTGCAGCGACAGTGCAATCCTCATCGCACCCCTCCTCGTCTCCTGCGCCGGCTCCCGAGTCAAACGCTAAAGTTATCAATGAACCGATGCAATTCATTCAGGTAAACAAGGCACACATAGATAATTTACAATACGCATCATCTTCCTGTGTGAAACCTGTTTTGTTGTCAACGGCGTTAGTTGAAATAGAAGATGAGGACGGTAACAATCATATAGCGCGCGCCTTACTCGACAGTGGCAGTCAACGATGCTTCATTACAAAATCTTTTTGCAATAAAATTAAACCTAAATTAACTCAATCTAATGTACAGATACAAGGTGTTGGAAGCTCAAAGACACGGACAACCCAAGCCTGTGACATTACATTGAAGTCGCGTATCAACAACAATTTTACTACACATTTAAAATGTTTTGTTTTGCCGAACATAGCATCGTCCATGCCAGCTGTTTCTAAACAATGCGCACAAGTGATCGTACCAGATTACGTCGAGCTAGCTGATCCACACTTTTATGATTCCCGTGCTATAGATTTACTAATAGGCGCTGACAAATTCTGGGAATTATTAAAGTCTAATAAAATAAGATTACCTAGCGGTCCTTTCCTACAAGACACGCATCTTGGTTGGACTATTTCGGGTCCAATTACTTAATAATACGCGCTATAATCCATTATCAATATTAAATTTTCTATTTCATTTTTTTTTTGTTTTATTATTATTAACACAATCAATATTTACAATTTATCTGATCTGAATGAACTCAAATCAATCTTCGTCATGCGCACTGATGAAGAACGTGCTGGGCCATTTCGTCGACACTACGATGCGCTATAACGACAGAAGGTTCTTCTCACGTATCTTCATCAAGGCGACGCCTCATGCGTTGGGTAACTTCTTCTCCATTTAAACTAATCTATTGCAATTCTATAACGTCCTGCAACGGTTGTTGATTTTCTGTTAAGTCGCATTATTACTTACAACCAATCACATCGTTCGGACTTCCATAATAATAATCGAACAACAATACAATAAAATTTACACTTACACTAAAGTTAATAAAACCTAAACACAAATAATAAACCTATATACAAGTATTTACAAATAATAAAGACTAAAATAGAATTAAAAAGATACATGAAGCTAAATAAATTAAAGATGAAACAAAATATACATGAAATAGTATACATATCTATACATGAACACAATACACCAGTAACATGCAAAGGTTACAAGTGAGTGGATGTTTATAGTTAGGTATTACTTCTGACGTTGCTAATAAATACCTTCTTTTAATTTCTTGTGGCCATTGATTCAATATTTCTCTAATTTTTCTATTATATTATGTTCATTTTGTGTACTTTCTGAAACGAAAACTATGTAATACGCAATATTTTACTTCTTCAGTATGTGTCTATATCGCCAAACATTTATAGATTTCATTTGAACCGCAAAGGTAAGGGAAAAAGCCTTTAAATACACCTGTTAATTATTTACTATCGCATCTCGAGCAATTCATCTGGAACATGTCAGTGACTGTTCTACAGACACATTGTGCCACTAATTAAATAAATGTGTTTGATGTTCTAATACGTACCTACTTGTAATGTTGTATTTTCTCTAATAATTACTTTCTTTTAATTTCTCGAATATCGCCTCAATCATGTACCCATCTATGTACATATTTTCTACATTATTACATTCATTTATTTAAACTGCATCAATAAAATCGGTTATTTAGTTAATACTTTTTTATATTCGCACAGTACCTACCTACATTATTTTTATCTTTCGGTGGCCTATAGGAAGCTGGGGTCACACTACGTATCCATTATTTAATTAAGATCACGGGGTAACGCGTATTCCACATTGAATAGGTTTAGCACAGGTTAAGCACTAATATAAAAGAGTATAACCGGCCGTTATGTGTTGCGTATGTGGACTATGAGAAAGCCTTTGATTCTATCGAGACCTGGGCGGTGCTGGAGTCTCTTCAGCGGTGCCAGATCGACTATCGCTACATCGAGGTGTTGAAGTGTTTATACAAATCGGCCACCATGTCAGTCCGATTACACGACAGAAGCACGAACCCGATCCAATTGCAGCGAGGTGTCAGGCAAGGGGACGTTATCTCCCCGAAACTGTTCACTGCTGCATTGGAAGATGTGTTCAAGCTAATGGAGTGGAAAGGGCTCGGCATTAATATCAATGGCGAACACCTCACACACCTTCGATTTGCCGACGACATAGTCATCATGGCGGAAACGCTGGAGGACCTCAGTACCATGCTAGGAGACCTGAACAGCGCCTCACAACGGGTGGGTCTTAAGATGAACATGGACAAGACAAAAATCATGTCGAATGTCCATGTCACACCCGTACCAGTTGTTGTGGATGGCGCTGCTCTCGAAGTTGTCGACGAGTACATTTACCTGGGACAAATGATCCAGATGGGTAAGTCCAACTTCGAGAAAGAGGTCACTCGAAGAATCCAACTCGGTTGGGCAGCGTTCGGGAAACTCCGGCATATCATGTCATCCAATCTTCCTCAGTGCCTGAAGTCGAAAGTGTTCGAGCAATGTGTGTTGCCAGTGTTAACATACGGATCTGAGACGTGGTCTCTTACAGTTGGCCTCGTTAAAAGGCTCAAAGTCACACAGCGTGCTATGGAGAGAGCTATGTTAGGTATTTCGCTACGAGACAGGATTCGTAACGATGAAATTCGTAGACGAACGAAAGTTACCGACATAGCTCTCAGAGTTAGCCGGCTGAAGTGGCAATGGGCAGGCCACATCGTTCGAAGGACAGACAGCCGATGGGGCAAAAAAGTCCTCGAATGGCGACCACGCCTTAGTAAAAGGAGCACAGGACGCCCCCCGACAAGGTGGACTGATGACCTGAAGAAGACAGCAGGAAACCGCTGGATTCAGAGGGCTCAGGACCGGTCGGAGTGGCGCCAATTAGGGGAGGCTTATGTCCAGCAGTGGACTTCGATAGGCTGATAGATAGATAGATAGATAGAAGCACTAATCACTATACCTACCTCTCCTCAACTCCCGACTTCTTAGTCCTCTTTTCACAGATCTTCTATACTCCCTGCCTCTGAGTCTACCTGCTGACTGACTGGCTAACCACTGAGAGCGCCAGCACTGACCAACCTGACGACCCTAGCTGATGATGAGGTCAACACAACCAGCGATGACATACCTTCAGTATCGTCTCTGAGCATGCAAGGCGCAGCTGAAAGCAGTCTCCGGGAATCACACGATGCGCATTTTTGAAATTCTGTTCCTGCTTGATTTCTCAACTTTTGGAAGTTGGACCTTCCAAGGCCGGGGGCATGTTCGCGCATCAAGTAGTCTGTGGATTGAGCAATTAAAACATCTCTGCGCGCTACGCTACTCTGTGGCAGCGATGACCACCACCACCGAGCTGACCAACGCAGATGACCATCGTGCCGGTTGCTGATTGGTCCACGATCACGACATCGCACCGGCCAACCAATGGGCGACCGCCGGCCACCACTGGACATCTCCCCACTAGACGATGAAACTGCAAATTTCGCCGTTAATACGCTTCATACGCTTCTTCCTACGCTACCGATATTTTTCTTCCTATGCTAACAATTTCTATACGCTATCATTGTAATACGCAATAATCTATACTTATAATAAATCTGTAGAGAGGTCAATTCTGTACATTAAATATATTTCCAAAATAACTATCAGGGGCTGATTAGGGATCGATACTGATGCCAAAAATGCAATCAGTAAAATTTTTGTCTGTCTGTCTGTCTGTCTGTCTGTCTGTCTGTCTGATGTATAACCGTTATAGAAACAAAAACTACTCGACGGATTTTAACGAAACTTGGTACAATTATTTTTCATACTCCCGCGCTGGTTATAGTATACTTTTCATCACGCTACAATCAATAGGAGCAGAGCAGTGAAGGGAAATGTTGGGGAAACGGGAGAAGTTACTCCATTTTTTAAGCTTCCGTCGCGTGTGCAACCTTAATGGTTAAAGCTACACAGAAATCATGTATGACGGAAATGTTCTCCTTAAAATTATATAAAAAATATTCCACGACAGCATATGTCTATCTTTTATGGTTGACTCACAATAACACGTGTAACTCCCGATAGCTTAGCAGTTCGAAGCTTTCTGATTAAGTATACCTATATTTTATCTACTCTTACGTTTATGACACTTAAGTGGGTGAAATAAAGGGGTGAAGTTTAAACGAAATTCACGCGGGCGAAGCCGCTGGCAAAAGCTAGTTCGAAATAAACGCAAGTACAAAATTGATCCGGTCTTTTGAAGAGGAAATCCTCTGGACGGCTGGAACAATAAGTGATCCCCCACGAATAGCCTTCCCTCTATAGAACGCACTTGACAAAATATGGTCACATAACTTAATACTAGCCTGGGCACTAGACAGCCAATGCTCGCTAATACATATAACATGTATATTAAATTGCTTAACAAACAATTCTAATTCAAGTTCCTTGCCGGATAAGCCCTGTATATTTTGATGTACTATATTCATATTATGAGCCATATCCGTTGTCTTTGAATTATCATTTGTACTTGAGCTAGTACATGTGTCAGCAATAGTAATAGTGGTACTAATACCACAATCAATACATGAGTCAATAGACTTAGTTACCTCACATGTAACTGTATCATTTAAATTATATGCTAACAATGTAGCTAAAAGTCGTTTACACCTCAGTGGCAGATACATAGTATCCCCGGTCAGCTTAAAAGATGATGAAATAAATTTATTTATGTCAAAATAAAACAATGCATCGCTATGATGATATGTCAAGTTATACAATGCTTGATTAAGTTTATAAATATGATCATTTTGTGTATAGCTTAGTTGCTTTGAATATGGAAAAGCACATAATATAAATTTACATTTAGTGTTTTTATGTAACAACAACAGTCTTTCAATACATTTAATTAGTTCCCATTTTTTTATACTTAAACTGTCACCAATCATTAGAATTAAAGATGTATTACTGTCCAAATTATTATTAGAACACATTTTATCTATTAGATGTTCAAAAGTGGCTCCCGGTGAGCACATGTTAATGACTGAGTGTGTCAGGTTATTTCTCATAATAGAACCAAAATTTTTCCCCAGTTGGTCACTAATAATAATTGTCTTTTTCATAGATTTAGAAGATGGTGTAGGTGAAGTACTAGGAGGGATAGTCTTTGTGACACTTTCACTCTGCACTTCCATATTGCATTGACAGGTATAGCACTGGTTAAATTGCAGATTATTAGACAGATATAATTTCCCTTGGTAACATAATCGAAGAAAACGTCTGTGCATTTCTACAATCGGTAGATGAAAATATGCCTGGCTTAGATCGACTTTTATCAACCAATCCTGATCCTGTAGAAATGTTGGTACCCGCAAGTGTGTAAATAGGTGAAATGTTTTTGTCATTACAAATTTGTTTTAGATTGAACATCGGTCTGTAAGAACCGTCCGTTTCGAAACGAGGAAAAATGTCGATAAGTAGCTGGGATTGTAATCTGCTTCTTCGAGGATGCCCGACTTCAACATCGTTTGGATCTGTTGACATGAGCGGGCTGGATTTCGTTTCGAATTTCTTTTTGGGTGCTCCTAAGTTGCAACATGTATGGAATGTTGAAATCGCATCAGACAGCCTCCTCGAAATTTCCTCGAGTCATGAGCGATTATTTCTATTCTTGACGAAATGATTTTTGTTTTTTGGATCTTGCTTACATTTCGACCGCGATTGTCGTTGAACACCTTTCGAGTTAGTTACTTGTGCCTGCAGAAAACTTATTTGCATCGAAGGTTTGCTTGCCCCCAAATTGAGAGGTGCTTTGTGTTGGTTGTTGTACTATAGGTCTAGCTTGCAGTATTTTGTCCGTAGGATATCGTCAGTCGTTTTGTTATATCCAGATTGCTTGTTAAACAATTCCTCAATTTTTTGAAACAAGGTAGTTGGGGTTAGAGTAGTTTTTTCCCCGCGGCGGTAACCGCGTAACCGCGCAATTCGCATACATTATCAGAAACCGCAAGTGCGGCCGCTTGTATTGCTTTCCTTGAGTTACAAAATTTTCGCGGCAAGGAACCGCGGCGGTTTAGCCGTAGTGCGGCCTCGGCCTAACGGGTCCTTAACGGTTGTATTTAATTCACCAAGTTGTAACTTATCAGTTAGTATTTGCTCAGGCGGGCGTAAATTTAAAATATTGTCGGTAGTACTACTACCCGCAGCATTAACCTCTTTATATAAAGGCATTGAATTATGTAACGGAATATGAAACGAAACTTGCTGTGATAAATATTCAAACTGAATGTCACTTACATGTTCTCGCTTTCTCTTGGTTCCATTAATATTTTCTGGACTCGTGTCGCGGGAAGACGACGAGTCAGATTTGGAGCTCGATGAACTTCGGCTTCTTTTTTCTTCCACTTTCCGCTTGTTTTTCACTTTCACTGCACTCCATAATGGCGAGAGGAATAACACTTTAACTAAATTTTTAAAGTTAAACGTTTTTACAAGGCCCGTGTGAACGCTGTTAAAAACGACGCTATAATGATTCAAAAATTGAAAGGTAGGTCGCCATCTTGGCTCTCTACGTAATTTAAAGGAAGTTTACGGTGGCGCCACCTGGTGAGAGGAAGGAAAAGGCCTGAAAACACGTAAAAAGACAGATGCTTGACTCAAGATGGATTCCGGATGTCGAAACGGAACAAATAATTGTGATATGAAGGCGATAATTATAGAAATCCTTGAGAGACTTATACATATACTAAACTGTAATCCAGTAATATTTTATAACCGGATATGGTCCAGCCCCCCAATTCTGCTATTTTATTTTAAGCCGAAACGGATCTGAAACGCATTGGAATCTACTTTTGGTATTCTACTAACAATTGGTCAAAACGAAACCGAAACGCATTGGTTACGCAGCCGAAGCGGTTTGGTTGTCGTATTCTGGTAAGAACACGTAGCGTTCCGTTAGCGGTTCAGCTTTGATTTCGTATTCTGATAAGTTTTTGACAGTTGGTAAGGCCGAAACGCTACGGTTCTGCGTTGGTTGAAATGTCAAAAATAGCGGTTTTACATCGGCAGCGAATGAGTAGCTTTTGATAATATTGCGATTAAGTTTTGATCGAAGGTACCACCTTGATTTGATTTAAATTCCTTTTCGCGTGTTGATTGTGAGCTAAAACTTTTTGGGAACTTAAAATTCATTGTATTATCATTGTTTTACAACAGTTATCATTTAAGTTTTTTTGTACCTATATCCAAGTAGTCATAGTCATACGTTCTTACGTACATTATTCTTGCAGAAATATTTTTTTATTTATTTTTTATTTATTCAAGAACATGGTAGGTACATTATTATAACAATTATAATTATCTTGCCAAACTGTAAGAACAGTTTGTTGGCAAGGTGCATGCACAGATTTTCACACATTTGTACCCTATCTAAAAGTAATCTATAAGTAAACCTTAAACAATTAAAGAAGTTAAGCAAGTACCTACTGTCTAAATATGTATACCTCATGAAGAAGAACCCTAATATACACCTAGTACAAGATCTATTATATAATAATATATTTAATTTGACTTTAATAATATACTTTTTAGCTTTGTTTTAAATATATTTAAACTAATTTTATCCTTCAGTCTGATGTCATCTATTTTATGGTATATTTTAGGAACCAAATATTTATTTGTTCTTTCCCCATAATAATTTATAGCCCTTGGTTGCATATATTTACTCGGTTTATTATGCCTACTATTATATCTCCTTTCAACTTCAATTTTGTATTCCTCACTAAAATATTGTTGATGTGCAACCATTTATGTTATCTTTTTGGTAACTGGTAATATTTTACAATGTTGAAATAACTGTTCATAGTCCCCCCTGAGAGCATCTTTTGTTTTATTTTATTATCTATCAGACATTTCAGCAATCTAATTTGAAGTTTTTTAATTTCCTGCAAATATGAATCAAAGGTACGACCATAAACACTTAATCCCTTAGGCTTAATCCATAGCTAATTAGTGAGTCAGCAAGTGCATAATATACTGTATACCTACATGGTATGCTTACTCAACACGCTTTGTAAATGATAAAATTTACACAGTATACTTCTGAGATTGTTACAAACACTATTTATGTGCAATTTCCAACTGAATTTTTTATCCACTATCAATCCCAAATATTTAAAATTGTCAACATACTGCAACTTATTACAAGAACATCCCATTTTATTGTTGTGTAAGCATTCATATGTGTGTCCTATAATGTGGACATTATTACTAACATAATTCATTGCCATCCTGTTATATGGAGAGCATATATGCATGCATTTTGTTTTGCTAAAATTTATTATAATTCCGTTATCATGTGCCCATTTAGTTATGTTCTCAAAATCACATTGCAAGTTTTGTTGAATTTCATGAATATCTTTCGAAGAATATATTAAACACATATCATCCGCATACATTTATATGCTTTACATGATTTTAATACATTTGTTACACTATTCACATGCATTATGTACCCTACTGGCCCATACACCGATCCAGTGGGTACACCTTGTGTGACATGATCCTCCAGCCCTGTCTCACCAGCGACAACAGTGTGTATGGTTCTGTTTGAGAGATAACTTCTGAACCACTCTTTGGTGGGCACTCTTTGGTGAGCTCGTATTTAGCTTGGGATATGATGTTGAGGCAGTTTTTATTAAATTTTTTATCGACGACAGAAACTTGAAATTAAGATGAGTAAAAGAAAGTAATTGTACAAGATAAAATTCAAATTTGAATTGTGGACTATAGCCCGAACCTCTTCGTCTTTTCGTCTGAGCAATAGGATGTAGAACGTATTAAATAAAAAATATTAATAATATCATTTTATTTCAGGCATACCTTACACATATACCTTAACGACTAACATACATACACATTATAATAACTTAAAACTAAGTCACTTAATTTCGGCGAAGTGAGACGCGTCTCCGGGGACTGCTGGTGGTCACCGACATCCACGGAATTTTCGGAAAACGACCCCCTTCGGCCACAACTTCTCTTTTAGGAAGGTCGACAATCCCTCGGTTGGTACACGCACTGCAAAAGAGCTGAAATTTACAGCGTTGCGCGAAACCAACTTCTCAGCCTGCACTCGAATCTTCGTTTTCTTCTCCAAATATATATTCCCATATATGTTCCGATAATTTTTACTTATCTTATTGCACTGTGAAATTCGCCCGCCGGCGCTTCGTGAAATCAAAACAAACAGCAAAAGCAAACTTGTCATAATATTATGTCAACTGTCAAGTTGAAACTTTCACTTTTCGTGGAGTAAACTTTTTTTTTACACTGAGCAAAGATACACATGTCATACAGCCAAAAATCTTTGAAATGTATCAATACAAAAGTAGCAATGTACGCGCAACTGAATTTTTTCGAGTTGCCACACCATAAGCCATTCATATGCGGCTCTAAAACCAACCGTTTCCGTTTCGTTTGCGTTTCAGCTGCCAACGTAAAGTTAGTGGAATACCATTTGCCATTACAAACGCAACTGTAACGAAGCCGAAACGCAGCCGATCCGTATCGGTTAACAAATAGCAGAATTGAGCAGCAGATATTCAAAGATAACTGGATGTTATAAAGAAAACATTCTAAAAGAAAGTATTTGTTATGAAATACTTAAATTCGAATAAAGCTCATGGCTCAGCCATTGTAAAGTTTTCAACTCCAAACTTAACATAACGTGAACAGTTCTTAGTCATTAAAAATATCAATTGTTGCAAACTTTTATAACTTAGATGTATTTTGTCTCATTCAATATTCTAGATACAAAGCCTATAAATACGGTTGATATTTTTTGTGACTAAGGCCGTATTGTAATTAACAAAAGGCCTCGACATTTCAATCCTATTGTCTACAACATACTGATAAATCGTCTCCGAGGCCTAATAAATTTTTGTCAACATAGGAGTCGATGTAACTTACGGGTACCACGAATATTGTATTTTAAACCAATATTTCGTCTCCGTCAGAATGGCGGGTCACTCATTTAACGTTGATGTAGATTTAGAAAATTGCTACCTATTTGCTACTATTTGCTACCTAACATTCAATATTTGCTACCTCCGTATTTTTCAAAATAGCAGCGTTTTACCTTACAATAAAACGCTTATTAAGCGAATTACCTTATTCGAAGCCTACATTATTTGAGAGAAGCATTTCCGTTTCCGTTTTGCGTGTCGAACTAACGTCACATACGTCACTTCCGGCCCCCCTCTCCGTTAACCAGGCGAGCAAGTGAGGCAACGTTTGAGTTGTCAAACGATTTTAGCTCATTGCGTCTCAAATTAAAAATTTATATGAGGGTACCGAGTTTAATAAGCAGTATATTTATTATTATTATAAAAACAGTTTAACGTCTGTCAAGTTTAATGTGTGTTTTACAATTCCAGTGTATTTTCAGTTCCTGGTTTTATGTTTTAGATTTACAGCATCTATCTTATAGGTACCCGAATAAGGTTGGAAACCAGGCAGCAGTGAAACTGTAGGCTTCGAATAAGGTAATTCGCTTAATAAGCGTTTTATTGTAAGGTAAAACGCTGCTATTAAGCTTCTGTACCGTTATTCGAAGCCTACATTATTTGAGACGTGTCTGTTATCGCCTGGTGCGGAAGAGCTCAACAATGTGATATTAAGATAATGTGAAGTACAAGTGTATGAAGAAGGTTATATTAATATAACTGTGTGCAAGGAATTTATACTTTACTGGATTAACGCCAATGTGATATGAAATGCAGAGAAAGAAGAAAGGAATCAAGATTAAAGATATTAATCAATAGAATGTAATTGTAAGTAGAGTGATGGTTAAGAAATAAAAATAAATATGTTTTTCTATTGTCGTTTTATTTATTTACAGTAATCATTATTAAGTACATGAAAATCCAAATTAATGCTTAAATTATGTTAATTATAACAACAAATATTACATTTCATACATAGTATTGCAATTATTACAATCATAAATCAAAACTTCAATTACGAATAGGTACAAAATATTTAGTTGTAGCATGTGTCATCACTTGCTGTTTTATTTCTCGGCAGTAATATTTTCTAAAGGTATTCTCTGACCGCCAGTTGCCATGCGCCAAAATATCCTCTATGTTGTAGTTCTGAACCCAACTCTTTGATGCGACTGCGGGTCTAATACTGCCTGGACTGGCTTGTATCCCTGCCTGAAAAAGAATCTTTCTAACCCAGTTTGCGATAACTGTCCGTGTAGCTCCTTTTGGGGGACCACTAGTTGTTATAAATAAATTATTACTGTTACATTGTCTTCGCCTTGATTCAGATAGGGCTATGACTCTCCTGATCCAGTAAGTGAGGTCCAAGGATGTATTAGTGTTTTTAAGCAGACGCCAACCGGACTGTTGAACGGTACTGGAATCGGTTTTAGATCCGAATCTGGGCCAAAGTGTAACTGAATCCTCGGTGATAGTACAGTTCTCAGGGCTGATATCCAGGAGGGTGAGGTCGTGAATCCTACGACCCGAACAAAGCAGTAACAAGATTGCTGCTCTCTGTGAACATTCATAAAGACTATTTACATTACAGCTATTATTTTGCAACCATTCTGCTAAAGTATCGATGTCCCATATGGGAGCTTTAGAGACCTTCGGTCTTTTTAGTGCGATAGCTTTTAAGGCATGTTTAACAATGCTGTTAGAGCTTAAACTTGAGCCTAAACACGGGTCACACAGGGTTACAACTGCCGATTTATATACCAATATAGTATTGTAGGATAAGTTCTCTTTTTGTGATAAGTCTATAAGGAACTTGGCTAGGTCGGCTCCAGAGGGCCTAATTGTAGGTATGTTATTCTGTTGTGACCAGGAACACCACCTAGACCAGGCTGGCCTGTACGTCTTTAAGGAAGATTCTCGCCAGCTACGTTTCAAAAAATCAATCTGCTCCTGTGACCACGATTTCAAGCT
The DNA here is from genome assembly GCA_905404135.1 of Hesperia comma. Taxonomy (NCBI): domain Eukaryota; kingdom Metazoa; phylum Arthropoda; class Insecta; order Lepidoptera; family Hesperiidae; genus Hesperia; species Hesperia comma. Next base: position 13,040,161 of record FR990013.1, on the reverse strand, counting down.
ATCTGACCACCCCCACATTTCCAAACTTCCAATGTCATGTTGGAGGTGTCCTGCGGTGGTAAGCCCGTCGACACATCCACTAGAACTTGGTTCAAGTTGTGGATTGTGAACGGTGCTGCTATCGCTCTGTTTTTGAGGTCCGACCTCCAAAATACTTTTGTCCAACGCGGAGCCACTATTAAGTATGTGCCCCTCGCTGAATTTAGATGAGCCAACACCCGAGGTAATAGAAATGGGGGAGGAAACAACCAAGCTAGGCTGTACTGCCACCTGTGACTGAACGCGTTGTAGATTACTGCTTTCTGATCTGTTACGTCCAATGTTCCGTAACAAGGAACTACATGAGCCCGCTTCGAAGCGAAAAGGTCGATGACTGGTTTTCCCCATTTCGCAAAAATTATCTCCGTGGCTTGTGGTAACAAGTGCCACTCGGGTGGCGCTATCAATCGAGACAGCCTGTCTGCCTCGCAATTGAAGCGGCCTGGGAGGTGATGGACTTCTATATGAATGTGGTAAAGATCTAAAAGGTAAAAAATATTGTAAGTTAGGTTCATCAAACCTCGAGACCTCGTTCCACCCTCGTGTTTCAGATATGCAACTACTGATGTATTGTCTGTCTGAATCATCAGAGATGATCCGTGCAGGTGCCGACAGTGACCTTTTAGGGCGTATAGGACAGCAAGCATTTCTCGTTGATTGGAGTGGAGTTTTGATTCCTCTGGGGTCCAAAGCCCTGAAGTCTTTATGTTGTCCAATTGCGCTCCCCAAGCAAGTTCTGACGCGTCTGTTACTAAGTAATGGGATACAGGGGGATGGTGTATTACTGAGTGGTTGCTCACACTGTGAAACCACCACTTCAGCTCGTCTAGAACCAGCTCTGGTATTCGAAAACGGCGATTGGGATTGAGGTGTATTAAAGCATGTAGGTGCTTTAAGAGTGCCCGATGGTACAGACGACCACGGGGGACGGTAAAGCTGGCAAAGTTTAGGGACCCTATCAGGCTTTGAATTTCCTTTAGGTTTGCAGATTTTCGAATCATTATGTGTCTTATCTTTTCCCGTAGGATTTTTTGTTTTTGAGAAGGCAATTTCTTGCGGTTTAAATGTGGATTCCATAGTACTCCCAGAAATTCTACACTTTTTCTGGGTGTTAGAGCGGATTTCAACCAATTCACATGCCATCCCAGGTGTTGAAGGGTTAGTAATGCTTCGTGAACCTGGTTTGCCAAAGTGTGAGGGTTCTGGTTCACTATTAAAAAATCGTCTAAATAAACAATGACCCGCATACCCCGTTCCCGGAGGATTTCGGCCACCCAATTGGTGAGGGATGCAAAGATCTTTGGTGCACATGCTAGGCCAAATGGAAGGCACGTCATTTGATATATGCGGCCCTTGAAAATAAGTCTGAGGAAACATTTGTGGGCCTCTGCTACTGGAACGTGAAAGTAAGCATTTGACAGGTCTATTTTCACTAGCCAGTCCCCCATTTGTAAGAAGTCGGGGATTCTGTGTAGGTTTATGAGACGAAATTTTTTCACGAGTACATACCAATTCAGCCGTTTTAAATTGAATATTGGGCGCAGGGACCCGTTGCTTTTGGGAGTAAAAAACATTGGTGAAATGAAGCTGGGGCTCTTGGGAGCTGGTTCCAGGACGCCCATTTTTATCATCTCGGTCACAGACTCTTCCATTTCTTTTGTCGGGGGGGTTTGGTAGTTTCTTGCTTGTGGTATACGTAGCGGGGGCTTGCGGTAAAAAGGGATTCGAAATCCTTGAATAATTTTTATTAAAACTGGAGGTGCCTTTAGTGATCTCCATTGATTCACGAAAGTAGCAAGCTGACCCGCTTGGAAACCATCAGAATTTTCGTTTTTGCGGATAATCCCTGCGCGGGACATTAGTCTTATCGGACGTTTTGTAATTATTTGGGGGGTTATACCCTTCATGCCCCTGTGCACGGCTGTTTCGCTGGCGCGAGGGTTTATTGTTCTGATAGCTGCCCTGTCTTTTTGCACGAAAGTTCCCTTGCGCAGGGTACGAGTTTTGGTACTGAAATCCCTGTACGGGCAACTGTGGAAGCGAGAGCTGTCTAGTACCATATGGAAAGTCGTAGGAGCCTTGCGCAGGCCCTCTATTATTAGTATTTGTATGAATAGGCATGCCAGCTTGCGCAGCGGCTTTGGTATGTGAAGGCGCACGGAGCGGCCACATGGTCTTGGCAATACCGCCATTTTTTTCGATCGCCACCGATAGTAATTGCTTGTCGAAAATGTGCTCACAAGTGGGTGGTATCTTACGAAGCGATGCTTTGAAATACTTGTCTTTTACAGATCTTAATATACTGTCACGTCTTTGTTGAATCAAGTCGGCACGATGACCACAAGCGATTTGTAAAGCGTCATGGGATATTTTTTGAAAATTACCGTCAATAAAAATTTCTGTAATTTTGCCTTTTAAAGAATTCGGCGAGAAATCGGTGGATTTCGACCAAGCTATAAGGGCTTCGAACCCGCTCTGCGCAGCTTGCATTTGTTTCACAAGCGCTTGAGTGATGGCGGCAAAACCACGCTCGCAGACACTGAGGTTATTATATCTATCGTACGGCTTCAGTTCGTCATTCGTGTCCAGGTCGGTGTAGCCTGGATACGAGCAATACTGTTTCTGAACGTCTGCATACCTAACGTTCGACCAATCTTCGGAGTCAAAATGTTGTATGGACTTTAATGTGGACAGCAAGTCGTCAGAAGTTCTTGCCATAGCAGGTTCTTTAAGTACCGTGCTTATAGGTAAGTTTAAGTGAGAGGGCTCCGGAGAGGCCCTAGCTTGACCAGAGGTGGATGGCCCTGGCTCGGGCTCACAATATAAATCGCGGCTTACGTTAGGGTCTACACCATCACTATAGGGGCTTGATTGGTACGGAGGTTGAAAAGCCTGGTAATTATTAGATAACACATTCATAATGTTACTAACTTGCTCTGAGAGGTATTTTATTTGCTCACCGTATTTACGCCGTTTCGACGGACGCGGCTGATCCTTTTTTGAAGTTTCTTCCGATTCCACAGCCTTTCTTTTAGAACGTTGAGTACACTCATCTTCAGATGAAGAGGAAGATGAACTTGAATCAGAATCCATGCTATCTATAAGGAAGTAACGTATAAGTTAGTTAAAAATTTTAACAATTACGAACGGTATAACCGTTATTTTTGTAAAACTGAATAATAATTTAAATTGAATTTGTAATAAGAATAAAGTCTTACTTGTTCTTAATAGGTAATTTACTAAGAAATCCGTCAGAGGTTTCTTAGCACAACCGAACGCTTTGGAAAACGAAACGCCAATGAGCTAAAATCGTTTGACAACTCAAACGTTGCCTCACTTGCTCGCCTGGTTAACGGAGAGGGGGGCCGGAAGTGACGTATGTGACGTTAGTTCGACACGCAAAACGGAAACGGAAATGCTTCTCTCAAATAATGTAGGCTTCGAATAACGGTACAGAAGCTTAATAAATCACTTTTAAAGGTGACCCGCCATTCTGACGTCAGCTTGGCGGGTCACTCATCCCGTATGTACAAACTTTTGAGAATTATCGAAATGTTTTTTCACTATTAATTGCTACCTAATTGCTACCTAAAAACCTAGCAGTCTGGATTCCGTAGCTTTTAAGGATAAATAGTTATTAACAAAAATAGTTTACGAAACCTTGAACGCCTGCTAAATCAAAATTGCAAATGATGCGTTAGAAAAGTTATATCTGTAGAAACCTGCTAGTGAATGAGTAGTTAAATAATGGTAATATTAGGATAGGATAAAAATAAAGTTTATCAATGAAATCTTTATTATTTACTTACAAAGAAGTGTTCTTAATATTGTGTCATCACAATGAAATTATGAAATGTTGTCATTCTACTTGTAATGACATCAAATCATTTAAATTAACTTTACGTGATATTATTGGCTTTAAAACTTCAGATGAATGTTGATACACGATATGCCTACAAATTTAGTATTAAACGAAAATAAATATGAATTAATCAATTATAGAATTTGTTTCGCCTGTAGTTGGTGAAATGGGCCACTACAAGGCACAACGCTGAAACGTCTGTCAGTGCTATGATGACATGTTTGCAAAAATTCAAAAAGTAACAAGAATGTGATACCACAGTGTGTCATTTATATTAAAAACACTTCTTCGTAAGTAAATAATAAAGATTTCACTGATAAACTTTATTTTTATCCTATCCTAATATTAACATTATTTAACTATAATGCGGGTTACTCACGATATGTATTTTGGTGTGCGTAACCACGATCCATGCAACTGGATCGAAATATATATATATCGCCACACCAAAATACATATATCGTGAGTAACCCGCATTATAGTAAAAATGAGTGTAATCCGCGATCATAAAAGTTTAAAATCAATTCTTTAAATACTCATTCACTAGTAGGTTTCTACAGATAAAACTTTTCCAACGCATCATTTGCGATTTTGATTTAGCAGGCGTTCAAGGTTTCGTAAACTATTTTTGTTAATAACTATTTATCCTTAAAAGCTACGGAATCCAGGCTGCTAGGTTTTTAGGTAGCAATTAGGTAGCAATTAATAGTGAAAAAACATTTCGATAATTCTCAAAAGTTTGTACATACGGGATGAGTGACCCGCCAAGCTGACGTCAGAATGGCGGGTCACCTTTAAGTGATTTATTTTGAAAAATACGGAGGTAGCAAATATTGAATGTTAGGTAGCAAATAGTAGCAAATAGGTAGCAATTTTCTAAATCTACATCAACGTTAAATGAGTTAATAAATTAGTAGTGACCCGCCATTCTGACGGAGACAATATTTCGACTTAATTACGTGGTAAAAAACATACAGACAATCGTGAGTACTCAAAACTTAAAAAAAATGTGATGTCAAAATAAAGAATTACTTCGGGCCATTGCATCAAAATGTTGTGTGATGATATTAAAATAAAAGTTAACAAGTGTCGGTCCGTCGCGCAAAACGCTAGCAAAGTAAATGGTAAGAGATATAAAAGCGTTGCCCTTGAAATAAAATAGTTGCTGTCGGTCGACAAATGAAACCAAGCACCGCTGACGAGGAAGCGACTAACTATTGGTTGTTTTCTCGCTCAAAAAATGTAATAGACATAGCTACATACCTACGGAATATACATCTAGTCGAGGGAATGAGCGAGAAAATAGTCGAGAAATAGTCGCTTTCTGCCCAGCGGTGAGACAGACCTTACTAACGAATCGAAATAAAATAAACATAACTAACCTAACCCTAACGCAACCGTAATGTCGACGGGACCCCCCTCATGCGGCATGGTGTTTTAAGTCAAAAATCTCCATCAACAGTGGCTCTAGAGGGTTGACGTCGAGGTAGACGCCCGTGACCTCTGCGGCGAACTTCTTGAGCTCCAGGATCTTCTGGATGAGCCGCAGGAAGGTGGACTTGGCCTCGCAGCCTGGGTACACGCTCTCCAGGTAGCGCCGGAGGAGATAGTAGTAGGAGTTCTGGAACATTCATCAGTAAAATTAGTTTAGCCTAATGGTTAGCTGGTAGAGAATGCTACAGCATTAAGCTCGCCATTTGTGCCGTAATATTTATGTTATGGTGGTCAATAAAGCCTAAATAAATAAATAAATAAATAAAATCGACGGTAGTACGGAGACACAGATAATTAATGGCTGCTACGTACTAACGGCCCACTACTAAGTACGAGTCTGTCCTCATTATTCAGGAGGTTTACAGTATGCTCCAATGAGTTCTGAAACATAGATCAGTAAGATCGACGTTTGTGCGACAGAAAATTAATGACTGCAACTTACTAATGGTTCATTAGTAAGCACGAGTCTCTTCTCATTATTGAGGAGGACTACAGTATAGTTCACCTATTATTGAAACCACGGTGCTCCAAGTATACTGTAGTATCCTGGACTTAGTATCCTGTGGTTTGGTATCCATCGCTGAACATGTGGTCTGAAGAGTCAGGCGAGCCCCCTGACTATTAAGGGGCGTCTGATTACTGAAGACTAGTGACCCAGAGACGATAGGAACCCCACTCAACAGCCGGGGCTACCCAACCACATTTTTACTTAAAGCTTCTATAAAAAGATTTTGATAGCGTGATTCAGAGTTAATTGTTGCATCGCCATCTATTGGCGGCTTGAGGAACTATTGGCATTGAACAATCGCAAAAAAAAAACTAAAATGGGATATAAAATACGTCAAAATTTGTATGACATTGTGTATCTAGTAATATTAGATCGATGAACTTGGGACATGAGCCCAAATTTCGAGGTATACGTACCTGCTCCAGTTTAATAACGTCCCGATGCACGACCTTGGGCCGGTCGGGCGCGAACAGCAGTATGGCGGAGAGCACGAGGATGACGTGCTCGTCGGAGCGCCAGCGCGGCTCGAAGGACCGGATGAACGCCTCGTGCGTGCGGTAGATGTCGCCCTTCGCCAGCTTCAGGACTTCGGTCTGGATGCAGCCGTATTGCTCTTGGGAGTGCGGGACCTGGGGAGGTTAACAGTTGTGGATTAGTGGTATTTTATCTTAAAAAATCAACATTCTATTTTTTCGTTACATACAGTAAACAGTAGTACACACTGATAACAAAGGTCGCCCACTGCTAATGTTATTGCATTAAAAATATAAATTGAAATAGGAAATAAGGAATTGAATAGGGAATAAGCATGATGATTTTTTGTTTCTAACATGTACAGTCAATCGGGGTAACTTTGATTCTTTAGGGTAACTTTGACAGTCGGCTCCCAAAATAGTTTTTTATTTTTTACGTGAAAAGCATTTGGTGCATAAAATTTATTTATTACATTTTATGTACATAATGAACGTCGTTAACGTAATCTTAAATAAAAAGTGGTTTTCAAACAAAGCTAATATAAAAAACTTTCTTTCAAAAACGTGCGTAACTATTCGTGTTTTTTTTTCGACGTAGAACTTTTTAGATATTTCTCAAAACTTTAATGCTATCAAGGTGTGTTATAATATAATACAATCTTTTACATGTCTACTTTCGATACATAAACAATTTTTATTAATTTTCAATTGCATCTTTGTTAAAATTACAAATAATACCGGTAAGTCAGATTTTGAACAAATTCTGGGTAACTTTGACAGTATATATTGTATGTACCTATCCCTTTGATGTATCCTGACTTTTGCGATTTACCAATTTTAGTGTTAGTCAAACATCCCAGGGCCCCCGGGACTTCTTTATTTTCCCAAAAATAAAATGAAAAAATTGCAGCCATTTTGTTTTTTCAACCTCGAAGCTGCTCGGGCACCTGTACTGTTTTAATCATTGCTATCGATGTAGACGTCCTAGCAAGCCGAAATATGTCTCATTTCAAAGCTAACAATGTAGGTAATCAATTGATGATACATTTCATTTAATATCTTTTACATAGAAGACCAAAAAAGGATTTAAAAAACAAAATTCAATATTTTTTCACTGAATTTTCTTAGTTTAGTGCCTTTTACATGAAAACTAACCCAAACTACTTTTTTTTTGTTGTCTTATCATAAAACAGGCTATCACCTTATTAATAAATGTTACATCAAAGTTATAAGTAAGGTAGTTTAGAAGATTTTTTGATAAATATCATCGGTTTCAAAGTTACCCATATAGGGGTGGTAACTTTGACACACAACAAAATTGCTAATTTTTAATATATTTTGTCGTTTTTAAAGACTTTTTACAATTTGACAGTATGAAAACCAGCAAGAGGGCACTGATTAACTCATAACTTTTATCTCATATGCGACGTAGTAAAAGTTTTTTAAGAAAATACGCCGATGATGTATCAAAGTTACCCCGAATGACTGTACTTGTTAATACAAATTTCTCTTTACCAAACTGGAGTTGGCTCAAAAATGCGCTCGTATGGTTGTAAATATGCCAGCAGTGTACAAATCTTCGATAGCATTGTGGTGGTTGAGATAGGTTCTTAAGGTAATAAGTAGCATTGTAATGTGTAGGTTTTAGTCGCAATGAACCGTTCCTGTTGTTAACACGTATTTGTTGTTTAATTACCTACAATATTCCTCGAACCCTCTACACTCCGCATGGCGACCGTGACGCTGGCGTCGGGGCATCGCGTTACTTCTGGGAACGGACGGCGCGGCCGGCGCTAGACGCGAACGCAGCCGACCACTGGCGCCGATAGTATTATGTTTAACATGGAACATTCCATAATCGGTACGCTTACGAACTGCTACTCTATTGCGAAAGTACGTCCAAAAATTAAAAATGGGGAAAACTTACTCTAAACAAGAAGAGAAGGAGGTCATCATCGCCCAAACGGCTGTAGGCGAAAACAGTGCTAGTGGAATAACAGAAAAACATATGTATACCAACAATATATTGCTGAGCACCATACTGGCAGTAACAGGATTAATTATTCTGATCGTCCTGTTTAATTATTATAAGCGATGTCACCAAGGATGGATGCGCAAGGAGCTGCGTGGTGAATTGCTGCGAAGGATCCAGACTAGGCTGTCGGGCCGGGTTGGCCTGCGTAAGGAGGCCACGGATGAAGAAGTCGGTCATATTTAGTGTGTGGTGTTGTGTTAAGTGAGTGGCAGTGATATTGCGGCATGTTTAAGCATAGTGTAAAACCGTGAGTATACAAAAAGACACAAGTGTTACAACAGGGACATAAGTTTATACATATAATATCCATACGTATTTTATGGAATTGGAAATTCGTAGCATTTTAGATAAATTGGAGAACATAAGGGTTAGCTTAAGAAAATTAGGTCCTAAGAGGCGGTTGGAAAAAATAGGTTTGCAGAAAATTGAAAATGCTAAATTGTTATATAATACATATAAAAAAATTGTTAAATCTTTAGATGCTTCCCAACTGTCAGGGCAATTAACTTGTTATATTTTTAACCGACTTCAAAAAAGAAGGAGGTTCTCAATTCGACCGTATATATGCTTTTTTTTTATGTACGTTCAGCGATTATTTCGTCGTTTATGGGCCGATTTTGATAATTCTTTTTTTGTTGTAAAGTAGATATGCGCAGTGGGGTCCCCTAATAAGGAAACCAGGATCTGATGATGGCATCTCAGAGAAATCGAGGGGAACTTTCGAAAATTGTATGGACAACTAGTGTGTTTGTTCATGTTATCATAAGTACATTAAAGCGCTACCATTTCATGAAGATCTGGAGTCGATCTGATGAAGCCGAAAGACAGTCGAGGGAACTCCTCAACGATTTACTGCAGTTATCTAGTGTTTGGGCTTCATTAATTTGTAGTGACGAGAACTTTACACTTACATGTTGAATTGAGCGCCATCTGGCGAGTAGTTTTTGAGTTATCTCTACTTATCAAGATTGAAGTCGGTTATTTTTTTTTGTAAAAAGCAATTATAGATATATTAGATGACAAAATTCAAAAGTGTTTTGACAGAATTTTACTTTATAGTGTTAAAAACATAGAATTAATAGAGAGTCAAAACAAAATGGAGGAAAAACTTAATTTAAAGTTAGCGGGGAACTTAATTCCAGTGTTAGATGGAAAGGAGGAAACAGTTGAAAGAGCAATAGAAGGCATTGAGATGTTAGATAGCATTTTAGAAGATAAAAGTAACAAGAAATTATTGATTACATTTGTTTTAAAAACGCGTTTGAACAAAACATCTAAACTTAAGCTTAAATCTGACTATAATACTGTTGCGGATTTAGTGAGTGACATAAAGCGATTCTTGTTAACAAAGAAATCAGCTAATTCCTTGTTACTACAACTTAATAGTGTAAGTCAAAATGACATGTCTATTGAGGATTATGGTGATAAGATCGAAAAATTGTTTACTAATCTGACGATCGCACAAGCCGGTGAAAACCAAACGGCTAGTGAGATTTTGAGACCTATAAACGAAAACTTAGCTATCAAAAAGTTTGCAGATGGCCTAAGGAACAAGCGTTTGAGCACCATCATTGCTGCACGCAACTACAGCGAGCTTAACGAGGCGATCCAGGCTGCCAAGGATGAGGCGCTTGAGCAACCAACGTCATCTGGTATGGTCCTGAATTTGAGAGGTAAGTTTAAAGATAAGTCACAATATCCCATTAGAGGTCAGTGGCGTTCACGTGGTTATAATAATTTTAATTGGCAATACGCACGTCAAGGTTATCGTCCCCGGGGCGGCGGCGGTGCATGGCAAAGTACACGACAGAATTTTGTGAACAATAATTATTATAATAGGGGTCAGCCGATGAATCTACGTCGAGGTCGTAGTCAGCGTGGTCGTTTCGGTACGTACTATCAAAATCGTAGAAACAATACACACACTAATCAAATAAACTCGTATACGAACGATTATCAGCCTAGACAAACAGAAGAATTACAGCAACAATCAACTCATAATCCGACTGAGTTTTTTCGAGCATAAAATATTAACTTGTGATGGTTTGACTTGCTTACCATTTAGCATTAACGGTCAACAATGTATATTTTTATTAGATACAGGGGCTAGTTTATCTGTAATACATAAAGAAAAAGTTCCCAATTACGTGAAATTGATTAGTAACAATACGTCTATTCGAGGTATAGGTGGTTATATTGAGTCGAAACAATTGGCAACATTGTGCTTAGCAACACACAACGGCGTCCTATTCAAGCACACGTTCCACGTATTACAGGATATGCCTTGTCAGACGGACGGAATAATTGGATCGGATTTCTTGAGAAATCATAATGCAATTATTAATTATCCATTGCAACATATAACTTTGCAAACAGAGAGACAGGATTGTGTAATAAAGTGTATAACTAACACATCTAGTAATATATATTTAACTTTACCTGCTCGTAGTGAGTCCATTCATTTTCTAAATATAGATTCGCATTTACAACATTATTATAATAATTGCGAATACCTTGTTGTACCTAAAGAATTATCAAGCAATATATTTTTAGCTATTATTTTAGTCTCTCCGAAAAACGGTAAAATTCCAGTACGTATATTGAATGTGAATGATAGTGACGTAAAGTTGCCTATATTTAAACCGGAACTACAATCTGTTTCGAATTATAATATTCTCAGTTTTGTAAAACCTGACAATAGCGTAAAACGAGTTAAAAAATTATTGCAAATTTTAAATTTAGACCATTTGGAGTCGGATGTTCGTAGGCAGATTGAGTGTATTTGTGCAAAGTACTCTGATATATTTTATCTGGATGGAGATAAATTGGGCACGACAAATATTATGACACAATCTATTACTTTACAGAATAATGTAAAGCCTATTTATGTAAAACCGTATAGATTGCCGAATGCGTTGAAACCAGAAATTGATAAACAAATTAAAAAAATGTTAGATGACGATATTATTGAGCCAACGAATAGTGATTGGAATAGTCCAATTCTTCTAGTGCCAAAGAAAGGAGATAATAACGACATGAAATGGAGATTAGTAATAGATTACAGGAAAGTAAATAGTGTAATTCAAAATGATAAATTTCCACTCCCCCATATAACCGAAATATTAGATTCGTTATCTGGCGCTATGTACTTTACACATTTAGATTTGCAACAATCTTATTACCAGACAAGTTTAGATTCTGATAGTAGAAAAATTACAGCATTTACTACAAATACCGGACAGTGGCAAATGAAACGTCTCCCGATGGGTCTTAAGATATCACCTAGTGCTTTTTCTCGCGTAATGTCAATAGCTATGTCGGGTCTTACATGTGAGAAAGCTTTTATTTACATGGACGACATAATTGTATTTGGACGTCACATAGAATCTCATAACAAAAATTTAATAGACGTTTTTGAAAGGCTTCGGAAGGTAAACTTAAAAATTAATCCACTTAAATGTGAGTTTTTAAAGCCTGAACTATTATATTTAGGCCACGTAGTTTCAGCGGAAGGGGTGAGTCCCGATCCTGAAAAGATTAGGATACTGCAAAATTATCCGGAACCAAGAAATGCAGATGAAACTCGACGCTTTGTTGCCTTTTGCAACTACTATAGAAGATTTATTCCATTTTTTGCTCAAATTACTATACCATTAAATAAATTATGCAGGAAACACGAAAATTTCAATTGGACACTTGAGTGTAAACAAGCATTTGAACATTTAAAGCAATGTTTAATTTCACCACCAATTTTACAGTATCCTGATTTTTCTACAGACAACGAATTTATACTACAAACGGATGCATCTGGCATTGCCATAGGTTCAGTTTTATGCAATAAGGATAAAAGGCCTATTGCCTACGCTAGCATTCATGAGATTCATGACGTCACCATATGGCCTATGCGATGTCGCCACAAATATTCCTCATACCTTCCACTGGTTGCGCTGTCCGTCGTACGTCATGGTGCTGCGCAGGATCATCATCTCGATGCAGCCGCCCTTCAGCAGCGCCACCTAGTCACGATGACGTTATGTTATATTTGAATTTTGTTTTAAAAACTATATAAATTGGTCAGCAAAACTCATCTATGGAATAACAGCATTTACTTCGTTTAAATTGCATTTCACACAAATATCAGCTTTTCGCCCCTATAGAGGACGGTGAGGGATCACAGGGATAATAGGAAAAATAGCCAGAATACAATAGGAATTTAGTGTTGTATTTCGTTTTCGGTTTACAATGACAATATGTTTTACAAAAGTGACAGAATTTACACTTAAAAATAAAAATATAAAAATTTTACCTTCCAATAAAATTTGTATTATGCTTCCAATGACGTCCGAAGTCCCTTATGAGAGAGTACATCGATTCCTTCACCTCGCCTGGTCGATAGATGTCGTTACTTCCGCTACCTAGATGCACCTGCAACGCCACCTACCGCTTCCGGCCTGCATCTTACCTACCTTCCAACTACAAGCCGCCATCTTCGTCATTGTACGGCTCATAATGGTATATATATATAACCAGGAAGACCTTACTGGGACTTCGGACGTCATTGGAAGCATAATACAAATTTTATTGGAAGGTAAAATTTTTATATTATGCGTTCCGTTTGACGTCCGAAGTCCCTTATGAGAGAGTGTTTGTTATCTCCTGGTGGCTTGTATCTTTTGGAAACAATATTAAATTAAAACGCAACAATGTGATTGAACGTATAATGAAAATTTAAATGTACATTAACTAAGATGTTAGGTATAAATCAAAATATTTTCCTATATGTATTATGAATCAGGTTGAAAATATTGCGATAGCGATTTTTCTGACCTAATTTCTTTATTAGAACTATTGATCTGTCTCAGATAAAACTTTTTAAAAGTACTTTCATGCTGCCAATTTGCCTTAGCTAAGAGATCATTAATATGGTAATTTTCTACCCAATTTAAAGATGAGACTGCTGATCTACAGCTACCAGCTGACGCCTGAATACCAGCATCCGCTAGAAGCCTCTTTATCCAACCACCAATCATAGCTGCAGTAGCTGGCCTTGTAGGACTTCTAGTGGCTAAGAATAGATTAGTTATATTTCCCCGGGTCCCTTGCGTCAAATTTACAAGGGTACGTAACCAATATACTGCATCGATGCTTTTATCCGGTGCGGCCAAAAATGTCCAGCTAGATTGTTGATATGAGGATGAGTCAGTTTTCGACCCGAAAGCAGGGTGCAAGGTAATAGAATCAGTGTTATCTACAAAATGTTGACTATCAGTATCAGTATCAGTATGTAAAAGCGTAAGATCGTGTACTCTACGGCCAGAAGACAATAGTAAAATGGTAGCTGTATGTCTAGATACTTGATATACACTATTTAAATTTATGTTGTAACTCTTTAAGAATCTAATCAAAATTCTTGCATCCCAAATCGGTAATTGAGGAGGCGGCGGTCTTGCCACGGAAATAGCTTTCAGTATGTGTTTTACTATCGGGTTTGCAGTTATTCTGACATCAGATATTGTTTCGCAAACGGATGCAATAACCGATTTATGAACAAGAATCGTTCTGTAAGAGAGACCATGGGTCAGAAACAGATAACCGAGATACCTAGCTACGTTTACTGGTTCCGGTAAACGAAAACTAATGCTATTTTCTTGACAAAACCTCACCCATCTACTCCAAATAGGGGCGTAAGTCTTTATTGTAGACTGCCTCCAACATGATGACAATAACTGTTTTTCTTGCGGCGTCCATGTATCTGTCAGGGCATCCCACCCGAAATGAGCCAGGCTTCCAGGTGTAACTTGCTGACTTGTGCCGGCGGTAGCATTGTCGCTGTGTCCACCAGCGTCTTCTCTAGATTTCTGAGTTTCACGGGACGTTTTAGAGCACGATTCTTCAGGTCTGGCCTCCAAAAGGGCTTCGTCCACTTGGGTGCTACTAGAATGTACTGACCTGACGCTGAATTTAGGTGATCCAGTACCCTGGGTATTAGGCTGGGCGGCGGGAACAGCCATGCAAGTCGGTAATGCCAGGATCTGCTGAACGCGTCGTGATAGTAAGCGTTCGAGTCTGACAAGTCTAACGAGACATAGTTTGGTACAACATGTGCTGTCTGTGACGCAAAGAGGTCTAGATCTGGCGTGCCCCACATGCCGAACAGTCTTGATGTTTCCTCGCCTGTGAGGTGCCACTCGGCGGCGGCTCGATTTCGTGAGAGGTGATCTGCTTCGGTGTTGCACAGGCCTGGTAGGTGATGAGGCCGAAGCACAATATTGAGGTGATCCACCAGTTCCAACAGCTGTTGGGTCAGATCTAGCAATTGACGTGATCGTGTTCCTCCTTCGTTTTTTATATAGGACACAACTGTTTTGTTGTCGCTTTGAAGAATCACTGTAGAATTTTGGAGCTCCATTGCTTTGGCTGATATAACGGCTATCACAGCATACATTTCCTTCAGATTGCAATGCCATTTTTTCTGGTGTTGCTCCCATAGGCCTTTTATCATATCGTTGTTCACCTGGGCTCTCCATTGAATGTCCGACGCGTCGGTGATGACGTGGTTCGTCGGCATTCTTTGGGGATGAATCGCTGACTTCTGACTGATATTCTCCATCCACCATTTTAGTTCTGTATGTACCTCTTCTGGATACTGAATCTGCAATCGCGGACACTTCCTGAGTTTGTTGCTGTGTCGCTGCAATAAGCGGCAATGCAACCTTCCCCGGTGGGTGACGAAGGTTGCAAAGTTGAGATGACCTAATAGACGTTGCGCCTGTTTTAGGTTCCAACTGCCGGCTTCGAGTCGTACTTGCAACATCTGACGAACTCGTTGTATTTTCTCTGAGGGTAGGAACTTCGTGTTGAGTTTGGTGTCCCATGTGACTCCCAGAAAATCGATTAACCTTGTTGGTGTTGTTACCGATTTCTCCATATTTATCCACCAACCCAGACTGGTCAAAAACTGTATTGCGGTTTGTACTTGTGCTGTAAGCGTATTTCTGTCCTGATGTATTATCAAATAATCGTCTAAATAGACCACTAACCTCAGTCCTTTTTTGCGAAGTATTTCTGCGGTCCAGTTCGTTACCGAGGCGAAAATCCGTGGCGCTGCTGCCAGGCCGAACGGCAGACACGTCATCTGTAGCAGTTGACCTTGATAGCTGATCCGGAGAAACCTTCTGTGTCGATCCTTTACAGGCAGGTGGTAATAAGCTTGACTTAAGTCCAGTTTTACCATCCAATCTCCGTGTTGTAGAAAATTTGGCATTTGGTGATGGTGGAACAGATGAAAATGCCTTGGTTTCATATACTGATTTAATGCCTTGAGATTGAAAATTGTTCGACTTTTTCCGTTGGATTTCGGAATTATGAATAGAGGTGAGATAAAAGACGGTGTCAGGGGGGCCGGCTCTAAGACTTTTAACTGAATTAAATTTTGAATTTCGTTTGACATTAACTGAGATGTTGGAGTTTGATACTTTGTTAAAACATCTAAAGTTGGGAAAACTAATGGCGGTGTCCTGTTGAATGGTATTCTGAGACCTGTTATCAATTTCCATATTGATTTTGGTGGATTGAAAAGAGCCCAAGTGTTTTGAAAGCGTCTCAGACAGCCGCCCGAAAACCCTGTCGAGTCATTTATTTTTATATCCGGATCTTCTACCCTCTCCCTTATATTTTCTCCCTCCCCCCCTTCTCTTGGCTGACGAGTTATTGTGAATGAATCGATCGGAATCTTTGTTTTCGGCCCGTTTGGGTTTATAATTGTTATTGGACTGACCCCGAAACAACTTTGCATGACGCAGAGGAGGTAGAGGGCTGTGGAGATTTTTCCCGGGTGCGGGTAGAAGATGAGGTCTGTTTTTGTAATTTATCTACTCCACCAATTTTCTGTAAATAAGTTGACAACTGATTGGGTTCAAACATGTACTAGCTAGACAGCGGAATTTTACTCAAATCTTCTCTCATATATTTATCTTTTAATTTTTTAACGATATCCCTACGGCGCAATTCTAACACTTCGGCTCGTTTCCCGCAAATCACTGTAGTATATCGTGAGATACTGTCTTATATTCGGAATCATTCCCAAATAACTGATTTAACTTTTCATAAATAGAGGAAGCGTTAAGCTGAATATCCTTAGAGGCAGACCAATCCACTAGATTCTGCAAAGCCGAGTTTACGGCTTCATTTTGGGCCAAAAATGCATTGGATAACGCTGCAAAACTACGTTCCATTTGGAACCAGCGTAAGGGGGCAAAAGGATCCTCCAGACGTCGCAGTTCCTCATTCACTCTTAATTCGGTAAAAGCCGGAAAGGCCGCGTACTTTTTCTGCACGTCTGTATACCGAACCGCGTTCCAATCCGGTGAGTCAAATCTTTGTATAACCTTAATTTTTTCGACACGTGTCCGATTTGCTTTTGGTACGGTAGGTTCTTTGACAGAAACGTCCAAGTTGACAATACTACCCGCATCTAATTTCGGTGGATTTAAAAACTGTTCATCGGATATCGGATCCATCAAAACCGAAGTATGTGGCATGCTGGCGCTATTAGATAATGGCATTTGCACGTTTAACGAAGGGGCCTCCGTAGATGTAGGGAATTTGGCCGTTAATATATTATTCAAATGACTCACCAATTGTTGTGACAATATGTCAAACCTTTCCTCTAGATCCCGTGAACTGGCGCGCCTTTGGCGTTTCCTTGGTGGTCCTTCTTGATCCGACGAACAATCCGAGGAACTATCACTATCACTTGAATTAGGTGCGATAACCTCTTTATCACTCATTTTTAACACCAAAGAGGTTAACGGTAACGGAAGACAAACTAATTACGTTTGAAATTAACTTTCTACTTTTAATCTCGAAAGCTAATTAAAATAATATAAAATTTTGCGACAAAATTAATCTAATATTAAGTAGATTTTTCGTAACGACCATGTGCTCGGTTCGAAAAACGACGCAACAATGACGAAGATGGCGGCTTGTAGTTGGAAGGTAGGTAAGATGCAGGCCGGAAGCGGTAGGTGGCGTTGCAGGTGCATCTAGGTAGCGGAAGTAGCGACATCTATCGACCAGGCGAGGTGAAGGAATCGATGTACTCTCTCATAAGGGACTTCGGACGTCAAACGGAACGCATAATATAAAATCAAAGGAGGTTGGTTTGTCACATATGAGTAAGGTATATTGCAGATTTATTTGTATGCTTCATAATTCATTCAATATCAATTCACTCATTGAAACTTTAACTTCCATACCTGATCCTCCTCGCACATGTTCTTGAACGCGTTGATTTTCTTGGCCATTTTGATAAAGCGCCGTATCGCCACCGCCGTAAGGTTCACAATGCGGATCAACCTGGGGTCGTGGGTACCGTCACCATCCTGAAATTGTTACACAGTTTTAATTAATAAATATGAGGTATTAATAAGCTTCAAAATAAAAAGGTAAACTTTGTGGAAGTCGTGAGTCGGTCAATAGCATCTCTTCTAATCCGTCTAATGCAATGTCGGACTGCCGTTCATTCCTGGATTTGATTCCCAGATCAGCGGAAATTTTAATGGTGAGGTTAAACTGTGTTCTCGTTCTGATTTTCTACCAGGCGAGAAATGTTTAGGGAGCGGCCGGGCTAAAAGTAATCTCGGTCGGAACTTTGTATATAAGTACGCAAGCGGTGTAGAAATCTTCGATAGCGTGTTTCAGGCTTCGTGACGTCACCTTGCCACGTGTGTGCCACAATTATTATAGTATAGTGTACCTTGAGCGTGTTGGCGGAGTCGCCGATGAGCTGCGACATGTCGTCGTCGATGGGCGCGTGCAGCGCCTTGTTGGCCACGATCAGCTCGTTCAGCTTCGCGCGTTCCACCTGCAAACACGTATAGCATCCTAATGTTACTCCATGTACAGACAGCAATGACTTACACACTTATCTTTTTCTTTTATTATATAAAAGCGAAAGGTTGCTCTCGTATCCCGAAATCTCGGAAACCGCTTAACGTATAAAGGTGAATTTGGTAGGGAGATAGTTTGCAATTCGGCATCCGCTAAGAACGGATTTAAACTAAGTTAAGAACCTCTAAAAGAGTCAAATAACCCCTATCTATAAATCGTTACCATCATCTGTTTTAATTTATAATAAGGACCGTTAAATATTTAAGCAGGTACCTATTCATAATGAGCCTGTGCCTATTTGAGTCAATGATTTGAGTTTGTTCTAAGTCGGTCACAGTCACATGACAATGGGCGGCAGCAGAAGGTGCTAGGCTGATCAAAGAAAGGTTGAAAATAAAGTATTTTCACATACTTTATTTGTATGCAAAAGTATAAAGTATAATTACTAAAAATAACGTAGGATACTTTATAATAAAGTATGGTTGGCAACCCTAGGTGTGGAGCCGGTTACATTTTTTAGAGGCGACCATCTCAGTCCTCAGGGGTAGCAACGCATCTGTGACCGAATTGGATCAAGACTCACACTAATCATTACTAACTGGACAATACTAATATTAACTAACAGGACTAACTATCACTAACAGTCTGTTGAGGACAATCACGCCTACCATTCCCGCATTACACTGCAATGCTATTCAGTTGCAGCAGGGGCTACCACGTCAACGTAAAAATGACATTTTGTTTTTTTTCCATTGCCTCTCATGTTCGCTGTGCATTAAACACGTATTCTGTTAGACGTTGTTTCAATTACCGAATTAACACTTTTGAATTTCGCTCATGGTCCTTCGAGCCGGATAAATAAAGAATAAGAAGGAGTTTACAATATATTACGAGTGGATTATAATAAATACGCCGCGAAAAGGAGTGCATCGTGAGGATACACCGCGCCGGCCGCCACGAGGAATGTAAAAAAAAAAGTGAAGTCTCAGTATTGTGAAGATTGAAGATTAAAATTCTTTATATAATTAATAACCATACCCAGCACATAATTTTCTAGTGTTAAATTAAATATTATCAGGTAGTATTCAGCTAATTGTACAAAAAATAAGGTTAGTACCGGTATTTTTACTTCATACTGTCTACGTAGCTTTCTTTGTCTTAGGTTCAATTAATTAATATTAATATTATTGTTAAGTCATACTTGTTAAACAGTATAGTTCTCTTAGGAGACATCATTAACTTTATTAAACCTAAGCAAGTTGGCATTCAATTTGTATAATCGCGGACAGTAGTTTAGAAGCTAATTCGGTACATAACTGTACATGCTATTTTAATGTAATACGCCAAGCAGAATCATTATTATTATTTGTTAGCATATTTATTGCCGTGTTTAATCACTTTGTAATATTTAATAAATATTTAGGACAGTAAAAGTGCATAACTCATTTTGTTTGTTAATGGTAGGAAGATAGTTGCAACAGTAGATTCAGTAGCTATTGTTAAGGCTCAATTAACTTTTATATTATATAAATTCCAGGTCTACGGCACTCGCTTCCCAAATGACTTCCATAGACCCTAAGGAACTTAAAAGAAGGAGAGGTATCTACAAGGGAAGACTTACAATCTTTGCTGCTTATTTAAATTCTTTAAAGCTGTCCGAATTGCAGTCTGTGCATATAATAGAAATTCAGTTGCGTGTGACTAAGCTGGAGGAACTGTACAGTGAAGAATTCGACAAGGTACAGTTAGAAATAGAACTATTAGAGGACAACCCCGAGACTGAGATGGCCGAACGCATTAAAATTGAATCTCAGTATTATTCATTACTTGCTCAGGCTAAGGACATAATAAATAACTTTTCAAGACCGACTAATTCTGTATCAAGTCGTAGGGCTTCTAATTGTGTGCTGTTAAATTGCCCACAATACAATTACCCAAGTTCAGTGGCCTTTATGACACCTGGCTTGAATTCCGCGACACTTTTACCAGTCTCGTTCACGACAATGATGATATAGAGGAAATAAATAAATTTCATTATTTAAGGTCGTCTTTGGAAGGGTCAGCAGCTGTTATGTTACATTCATACGAGTTTTCGGCAAAAAATTATAATGTTGCATGGAAACTTCTTTGTGAAAGGTTTGATAACAAACGTCTACTTATCCAAAACCATGTTTCAGCCTTGTTTAATCTGGAACAAATCACAAAGGAGTCTTCAGCCTCATTAAAGCATACTATAGATCAGGTAAATAAAAATATTCGTGCATTAAGTGCATTAGGCGAGCCTGTGTCCAATTGGGATACATTATTAATATACATAATCAGTCGAAAATTAGACACAAAAACTTACCGAGAATGGGAAGAACATAAAGGTAGTTTTGATAAAATGCAGCCAACAACCTTTTCTCAATTCATTCAGTTCATCCAAAATCGTGCGGATATGTTGGAAACATTAGAACTATCACGTAACACTTCATCACAGACACATACACATACACAATCATCACCTAAAGGTAACACTAAACTAAAGGCTATGATTTCGATTGACAATACTTCACCGACAAGTACGTGTCCTAAATGTAAAGATCATCACAAACTTAATAATTGTCCACAATTTCTCGCCTTAAGTGCAAAAGAAAGGTTATCATCGCTACGCAGCTATAAGATTTGTCACAATTGTTTTAGAAGTGGTCACTATTCGAACAAGTGTAAGAAAACAGGTTGTAAAATATGTAATCATAAGCATAATACGCTTATACATGTGTCAGATTTGAAACACAACCGCACGGATAACATTGCATCAGGCGAATGCACCGATGCCAATGTCAAGGTCATGCCATCTTCCCTCACCCCGGGGAGCGGTCCCCCCGTAGCTCTTTCAGCAGCTGTGATTACGCACACGCCTATTACAGGTTCACATTTAACCTACTCCGGTAATGTTCTATTATCTACAGCTCTCATCAGGTTATACGATAAAAACAACCGTGCCGTCACTGCTCGCGCGCTGCTTGATTCTGGGAGCTCTTCGTGTCTAATTACAGAACGACTATTTAAACAATTAAATTTATCATACCTTTCAGTTAATAAGTCAATACAAGGAATTAATAACTCACTTTCACATGTCGGAAAGATGTGTCGAGTTCACATTAAGTCGTTGAACGAAAATTATCAAACTGATCTCCAGTGTTTTGTTCTACCTACAATAACCGATAATATTCCTATCAATAAAATAGACTTACGTAATATTTTAAGTAATATCCCGTCGGATATTCAGTTAGCAGATCCTAACTTTCACTCGCCTGCCACGATTGATTTAATAATAGGCGCTGATGTATTTTGGAGTTTATTAGGATCGGAAAAAATATATTTAGGTGAAGGAAAACCGATGCTTCATCAAACTAGATTAGGTCGGATATTCAGTTAGCAGATCCTAACTTTCACTCGCCTGCCACGATTGATTTAATAATAGGCGCTGATGTATTTTGGAGTTTATTAGGATCGGAAAAAATATATTTAGGTGAAGGAAAACCGATGCTTCATCAAACTAGATTAGGTTGGCTGGTTTGTGGCCCGATTAATAGCGGCTATGCGTCATCATCGTCCTCACCTATCAACTGTAATTTTACAGCGATTTCTTCACACAATAGCGTAAATGATTCCCTCTCTCATGGTAACGATGACATACAAGGTCTGTTGACCCGGTTTTGGCAACTTGAGGAAGTAAGCTGTCACTCGTCTACTTATTCTAAAGAGGAGAAATTATGTGAAGAACATTTTGTCAACAACACGACACGACTGAGTGACGGCCGTTTCTGTGTTAGGATTCCCCTGAAGGAATCTGTAAATAATTTAGGCGACTCATTGCAACGAGCTAAACGTTGTTTCCTGTCATTGGAGCGTAAAAATCAGAGTCGACCAACATTTAATAACATGTACAAACAATTCATGTCTGAGTACATTTCATTAGGTCATATGACTGAGTGTAATATTGAGGAGGGAAATAATTCCTATTTTATGCCTCACCACGGTGTCCTGCGTGAAAATAATGTTACTACCAAATTACGCGTAGTTTTCAACGCAAGCGCACCGACAACCTCTGGGCTGTCGTTTAATAACATCCAGTTAGTAGGGCCCACCGTGCAGGACGACTTACTTTCAATATTATTAAGGTTCAGGATGTATAAGTACGTTCTCTCTGCAGATGTGGAGAAAATGTACCGTCAAGTGTCTGTACATCCTTCAGACAGACACTTGCAGCAAATCGTCTGGCGTGATGATCCAACAAGTCCACTCAAAGCGTATCAATTAAATACGGTGACTTATGGGACGGCTAGCGCGCCATTTCTGGCTACGCGATGCATCAAGCAAGTTGGCATAGAGTGTAGCGATCAAAAGGTGAAAGAGGTTATTCTCCACGATTTTTATATAGATGACCTTTTAACTGGCGAAAATGACCTAGATCAAGCACTCAACTTGCGTAAAAACGTCTCTAATGCTCTTTCTTCTGCTTGTATGCCTTTAAGGAAGTGGAAATCGAATGAGCCCACGCTGATGTCAGGGGATTTGAAATACTCGTCACTCAATTTAGATATGGGAGAGACAGAGGTAAATAAAACTTTGGGACTTTGTTGGCAAACACACACCGATGAATTGCGTTTTCCTTACGTTACTGCTCAGGACATTGATAATACAAAGCGTGGCATGCTGGCAGTTATAGCTCGTATATTTGACCCCTTAGGCTTATTGTCACCATGCGTCGTGCGTATGAAACATCTCATGCAACGATTATGGTTAGAGAAGCTGTCGTGGCATGAAGAATTACCAGACGAGATTAAAGGGCTTTGGCATAACATACTCAAGTCTCTTCCATTGTTAAACGATCTTCGGATTCCTCGCCATGTTGTTTGTAATTCGTTCACGACACTTGAGCTTCATATTTTCACTGACGCATCAGAACAAGCCTATGGCGCCTGTGCCTACGTGCGCAGTGTTAATGAGCAAGGTGGTGTCCAAGTAAGGTTATTAGCCGCCAAGAGCCGTATTGTACCAATTAAGCCAGTAACAACACCGCGTCTCGAACTCTGTGCTGGATTAGTCGGAGCACGCCTTTATGAGAAGGTGTCCAAATCACTAAGAGATCCTATTTCTCGTGTCACATTCTGGACAGACTCTATGGTGGTACTGGGCTGGTTAAAAATGCTGCCAATTAAATTGAACACCTTTGTTCGCAACCGTGTTGCAGAAATTTTAGAATTGACGGGTACTGCTACATGGAGACATGTACCAACGCATGAGAATCCAGCAGATTTAATATCACGTGGAGTAGAAACTCAGGCGATGCAGTCACTTAATTTGTGGTGGACAGGCCCAGCGTTTTTACTGAAAAATGATAATTGCTGGCCTTGTACATCCAAGACTCAGTTTCCGTTGCCAGAAATGAAGCCAGACGTTTCATTTTCTGGTGCTGCCATTGACATTCCTCCTAACAATAATAACATGGTGATTGATTTTCAACGCTTCTCTAATCTGTTAAGATTACAACGAGCTGTAACATATATTTATTTTTTATTTACTTAATAGTTTATGTACACAAACATGATATAATAGACAAGAATACAATAAATTTTGTACAAAGGTACTGCTTATTCCTAAAAGAAATCTCTTCCAGCAGACCTGCGAATGGAAAAGTGGTACGAAAAGCATTTAGCGTGCACATTATATATAAATATAAATAAATATAGAAATATAAATAATATATTCAAATATATACAAATATACAGATACTTACTATATATAGGTACATATATACAAATACATACTATATCTTTACATACATACAACTATACTACTAAATAACTACATGGACTTTGTTGCGTTAAGTGACATAACGTTAATTTTATTGAAATATGTATGATATGCACAATATTAAAATTCGTTTAGATAAAAATAAAAAAACATAAATTATTTAAGTAAAAGATAAGTAGTGCTCTTTAACACTTTTTTTAAAAGAGTATACACTACGGGATTTCCGGATAGTTGGCGGCAGCGAGTTCCACAACCTAACTGCATGTACAGAAAAGGAGTGAGTGTAGGATGATGTTTTGTGAGGGGGATAGTGTAAAAGGGACTTAATCTGTGTTCTGCACGGGGCGAACGATGGACGAACATAAGAAAAGCGGTTACGGAGGTATGAGGGGTAGTTGGGGTTTTTAAGGATGTTAAAAAGTAAACAAAGAATGCGGGTGTTCCTGCGAAAGCGGATTGGGAGCCACTTGAGATTCTTGCGAAGATGAGAAACATGATCAAATTTTCGTAAACCAAAAATGAATCTTAAGCATAGATTTTGCAAGCGCTCAAGTTTATCTAGCAGCTCCTCTGTGGCATCCAAGTAGCAAGCATCAGCGTAATCTAATATCGGAAGAACTAAAGAATGACACAAAGAGATTCTGGTTTTGAAAGGCAAGAAACTCTGAAGACATTTGAGCGAGTGCATTGTATAATGTATTTTACGGCTCACCTCAGCAACTTGAGCCTTCCACGATAAATTAACATCAAGAAATATGCCAAGATTCTTTACTACGTTGGAATAAGGAATAATAGAATTATTTAGTTCCAATGTAAGCAAGTTAGCTAAATCCAATGAGCTTTGGCTGTGCTTGGTCCCGATAATTATTGCCTGTGACTTCAGTGGATTAATTACTAACCCGAAAGACTTCGCCCACGCAGAAATACGGCTGAGATCGCTGTTCATCTCTTTTATTGCCACAGTAGCCTCTGACGGGGCGAAGTGACGATAAAGCTGCAAGTCGTCTGCATAGAGATGGAATTTGGATGAAATGATTTTCGTAACAGAATTTATAAAGATGGAGAAGAGTAAAGGAGAGAGAACGCCACCCTGGGGCACGCCAGCAGTCAGACTACACCAATTAGAGACTAGGTCATTATGGTGAATACGTTGCTGACGCCCCCGAAGATATGAATTGAACCATGTAATGGCAGAAGGTGAGACGTTAATAGATCTGAGAACCCCAATAAGGATATCGAAATCGACTGAAGTAAAAGCACTGCTGAAATCTAAGAGGACCATTAATGTAAGACGTTTATTTTCTATGGCGAAGCGGATGTCGTCAGTGATATTCAACAGTGCTGTTACGGTGCTATGACCGGGTCGGAAACCGGACTGATAAGGACTAAGGAGAAGGTTCGATAGAAGGAAAGAGGACAGTTGCTTGTTAACAATGTTCTCAAGTACTTTGGAGAGGAACGGTAGGATGGAGATGGGACGAAATTCGTTTAAAGAGGAAGGTTTAGATACTTTAGGTAGCGGGATGATGTGTGCAAATTTCCAGGAAGTAGGGAAAGTGCCTGAAGATAGGGAGAAGTTAAAAATATGTGTAAGGATGGGCAGGATAAATGAGAGAAGCAATGATATCATCTTAGCACACAGTCCGTCATTTCCAACCGCAGTCGAAGTGATGGAAGCAATTGCTTTCTTAACGTCTTCTTCCGTAGCATCCGCGAAAGTGAATGGAGTACAGCTGGGCTTAGTTAATTCTAAGAGTTTGCCGAGAGTTTTATCTTTGGTGAAGCAATCCAATGAAGCCGGAGATTTAGAAAAATGAATGTTTAGTTCATTAGGATCTACTTCACCCGAAATATGGGCCGGAGATTTACCAACACCCACGGACTTTAAAAATTTCCAAACTTCAGCGGCGCTACGGTTGACAAGAGAATCATGGAAATAGCGCCTCTTGGCATCCCTACACAAACGACTGCAGCGATTTCGGAGGTATTTAAAGAGTGCCAGGTTTTTTTCTGAGGGTACGCGTTGGTATTTCCTCTTAGCCCGATCCCTACGCCCCATCAAATCCTTGATAGAAGATGTTAACCATGGAGCAGGAGGGTGCTTTACTTTCACACGTTTAATTGGTGCATGTTGGTTAAACAAATTAATATGTTAAGATTTATAAATTCTTGTAAAGGGCATAAGGCTACTTCTAATTATTTAACTGCCGACGAACTACAAAATGCCTTAAAATTAATTATCATTCAATCCCAACGCGAATCATTTCCAGAATATAATATATTACTAAACAACAAAAAATTACCAACCAAAAATTCACTTTTAAAACTCAGTCCTTTCCTTGACGAGGATAAAATAATGCGCGTTGGTGGTCGATTGTCCAACTCAGATTTTAAATACGACAAAAAATATCCCATTTTAATACAGTCCACTCATCATTTTACAAAACTTTTATTTAGGTATGAACACATAAAACTAATGCACGCGGGCCCCCAAATGTTATTAGCCACGATACGCGAATCATACTGGCCGTTACGTGGTCGTAATCTGGCCAAGGCTTGTTACCGTAGTTGTATTCTGTGTCGACGTATGAAAGGGCAAACGGTTATTCCTCAAATGGGAAACTTACCCTCAGACCGATTGTCACCAGCTGTCTACCCATTCCAAAACGTAGGGGTTGATTACGCAGGCCCTATTTATTGTGCTAGTCGTCAAGGTCGTGGATGCAGATTAACCAAGGTGTATATCGCGCTCTTTATCTGCTTTACGACTAAAGCGATTCATTTAGAATTGGTGGGTGATCTAACAAGTCACAGCTACTTACAAGCTTTGCGTCGGTTCATGTCTCGAAGGGGAAAACCTCTCAATATTTATTCCGATAACGGAACTATGTTTGTAGTTGCTTATCGCGAACTTTCGGATTTTTTGAAAAATAATCATAGTTCTTTAGCTGAAAGCACAGCAACTGAAGGAATACGCTTCCATTTTATTCCTGCTTATACTCCGCATTACGGTGGTCTTTGGGAAGCGGGTGTCAAGTCGACCAAATCTCATTTAATTCGTGTGTTGGGAAATTGTAATATCACTTATGAAGAACTCAATACAGTTTTGGTTCAAATTGAAGCCATTCTGAACTCGCGGCCACTTACTCCTCTGTCGTCTGAGCCGGACGATTTGGCGCCTCTCACTCCCAGTCATTTTATAATTGGAAGGCCCTTGACATCCCTGCCAGTAAAGGATCATCGGGATTATTCTGCGCACCATCTGACACGCTATCAACGGATAGAACAACTCCGACAACACTTCTGGGCAAGGTGGAGCAAGGAATATGTCTGCGAACTTCAGCAACGGGTCAAATGGCGCGCCTGCAAGGATGCCTTAAAATTGAATTCCCTCGTTCTTCTAAAAGAAGATAACATGCCTCCTTTGAAGTGGAAATTAGGCCGGGTGACCTGTTTACATCCTGGGACTGACGGAATAAGTAGAGTAGCAGACGTCAAAACCGCATCAGGCATCGTTCGCCGTGCCTTTAATAAAATTTGTCCTCTACTTGAAGCGAGTGGTTGAAAGACCAGCTTTCAACGGCCGGGGGCATGTTGAGGACAATCACGCCTACCATTCCCGCATTACACTGCAATGCTATTCAGTTGAAGCAGGGGCTACCACGTCAACGTAAAAATGACATTTTGTTTTTTTTCCATTGCCTCTCATGTTCGCTGTGCATTAAACACGTATTCTGTTAGACGTTGTTTCAATTACCGAATTAACACTTTTGAATTTCGCTCACAGTCCCTGTCCTCAAACTTATTAACAAACTAACCAACTAACACTCTAACACCATCTACTAATTGGACTAACCACCCTAGTCCCTAAATTGGGTCTTGTTCTAAGTCGGTCACAATTGCCATGGGCGGCAGCGGAAGGGTGGTGCTGCATGCTCGTTTGCTACCTTAATTCAATAAAAAAATAAAAAAAAAATCTTAGAGGTTTCAAAATATGAAAATTTGTCAAAAGTACTTAAGTACTAAGTAATGACTTAAGTACTAACAATTTCTGATCTATGCTTCTTGATTGATTTTGCACCTTCTCGAAAAACCACATGTAAAAGAATCATGGCAGATTTTGTACATAAAAAATAATAATTCTCGAGAATTTGAAATAACTTGTAATTGTTTAATTAGACTTCAAGTATTATCCTGAACCATTCAAAATATTTTTAAAACCCGGGGATCCTAAAATCATTTTCTTATTTACATAGTTTACCATTTCTGGACGAACATTTTGAAGTAGATTCTGTCTTGTTATATCAGCGTTTAATCTGTGATTTCGATTGATTTGTAATCTGTTGGAACAATTACTTACTCTGTATCGTAGACATTGTCATTGTCACATGTCACATTGTCATTGGACTGCGAGCGTTTTGATTGATTGTCATGTCATTATTATCATTTCTTATGTCACTTTGACAGTTAGCGTACAAATGGCGTATTTTTATAATGGCAAGAAAGTGAAGAAAATTATATAATTTTTGATTATATAACCCCGAGGTTTAAAAATATTTTATATATGTACAAGTGTTGCTAAAAATAAGAAATAAATATTACAACTCATTCCAGGCTCTTGAGTTTTTAATTTTTTTTTGTACAATTCAATGTATGAAACTTGCCATGATTCTTTTATTGATTACACTGAATTTCGACGTAAACACGCCGTTAATATTATGACCATATCTGTGACTCACAGTGATTCATGCTTCATGCCCAGCGGTACACATGTCATTTGTGTAAACACCGGTTTATCTCCCAATAAGTGGCCTAAGCATGAGATTATCCAATATACGTAATATGTTCAATCAATACATATAATAATATATAAGTGTGTAACTGATCTGTTACTTCCTGCCACGCAATATTTGGATTTCCATCATACTAATACTACCTACAAATACTAAACATTTTTTTCATTTTTCTTTTTCAATTTTAAACACCACTTTGTAGCCTATAGGTCTTCTATACAGTATATCTCTGTTTTTTTAGTTTAGTTAAATCAGTTGTTACAGTAAGTAATTAAAATTAACATTAACTGACGATCCGAATGGCGCAGTGGTTAAGACACCGGATCATCTTTCCAAGCATGGGGTCCTGAGTTTGATTTCCAGTGAGGCGGAAATTTGAATGATGAATTAAAATTTCCGTTATCTGACTGTGTGCTTGTCCTGCATTTTCTTCATGAAAGTAGTATATAATGATACATCGTTAGGTAGGAGGTACACCTCACAGTAACCATAAAGTAATGTACCTCATTCAGCTCCCTGGAAGACCCGCTGCAGTTGCTCACTGAAGTGTATGCTTCAAATTCCAACTTGATAGCTTCACACAGTATTGACTCCATGGAGTTTGGTTCTATCCTGAAAATGGCCAGTTAATTTATCAATTACTTTCAAAGTTTACTTAGTTACTTAGTAATACAATTTGAATGAAATATGGTTTTTAAAAAGACAATCAATATAATTGCTGCATCAAATCCCTATTTTAGAGTAAGGTAAGTTAAACTACTCGAGTTTAGAGTTAATAGGCTAAGTTAATGCACTTTACGACCTAAGGCAACATCACTGCTTTGGGATAGTCAAATTATAATTAAGGAATATTTACTGATGTCATTTAAAGGTGTATATAGTAAAGAAAGTAATTAACCAGTGCACGAACTATAAATTAAAATAATAACAATAAAAACTGACACACTCATACACATACCCCTCACTCACTTACTAGGAGTCCTGTTGCATGTGTCATTGACATTATGTATAATTATGTTTGGTGCATTGGTTTCTAAGAACATTCAACATTACAGATATGGTTCATATTCAGGGTAAACACACAACCAACCTTTCAACATCCTGCAATATGTCTCGGGCCTTATTGACATCTGGGTTGGTGCTTGTTGATGGGGAGGGGAGCTCCTCACACACATGTTGGGGCTTCGCCTCTCTGTACACTATTGAGTCTCCATTGGTGAGGATTTGTCTACAAAATAAAAATATAATAACTACTCCGAAATGAAAAAATAACATCTTCATTATAAAAGCAAGGCTGATTAAAAAATACATGAAATGTTACTAAAATTAATAATTTATATGTTGTAGTAAGGGTAACAAGACATCTGTGACATCTGTGAATGTGTTAGAATGATATACCCACTGTCAAATACCAAATGGTCCACCTATCACTAAACAGTCTCTGCCACAGTCCTTGTAGCTATTAACAAAGTAACCAATTCATGTTATTCATAACATCTTGTAATGAAGATTTTTATATTCATTACCTTTAACGCTAAGTATTGGGGCCCTTGGAGCGTCAACGGTAATAAATATATTTAGTTTGCTAGTTTAGTTGGGGAGGTGTTTATAAATATATATAAATACACGAGCTGATCCACAAGTGCAATGCTTGCGAATTGGCTAAAATAGGAATAAACCCAAGGGTAGCAATTGCTGCTCTATCGACTCTTTGCCAGATGTTATTGGCTCTGTATAACTGGAAAAGAATATAAAATAAATTCAAATTCAAGATAAAAGAAAGATCAGTTTAAAGTAGATTACTCGGGCGCCATCCAGCCATACAATATATTATTACCTGATAGAGACAGTCGACAGCCGGCAGCATTGAACTATTAATCGCAAGGACTCAGGTCTTGTGTATTTAATAGGTGTTGAGTTGTGAGAGAGACAAAATAAAAGAATACATTGGTGAACAAGTTGTATATTTTTCCAAGTAGGAAACAAAAAAAAAAACCCCAAAATAGCTACAAGTTAAAGACTAAATGGACAATTACCATACTTAGCAGAGCCTCGCCTCTTTAAATCTAGACGTAAATTAAGATTAAGTTAGGAAAATAATGACTCACAGCATCTTCCTCTTACGGGGTTGGCGTTCTATGAATCGTGCACATACCATCCGGACTTCAGATATAACTGTGGCCTGCTACGACTTCTTCAGCCGCGAAGCGTCATATCGACGTAGTTAAATGCCCCAAAAAAATAAAGTTGAGGTAAGAGGGCAATAAGAGATCGGAGATAAGAGTAAGAGTAGAGTGAGAGTGAGTAAAGAAAGAGGCTGAAACAAGACAAATACGCTTCAAAATAGTGCACGTTTGCTAATAAATTACTTTAATCAAATGTCAATTTAAAATTCCTTACCGTGATTAACACGCCTCTTTATAATTGTTTGACGCTCGCATACTGCTTAGCGTGCAACACCAAAATACAGCTTTTCAGCTGTAATTTATAGCCTCGCCGATAGAACGGCTTCCGGGGAATAACAATATCCCCTTATTATTGGCTGATGGCCATGGCTAAAGTTAAAATCAATTTATGAAAAATTATGCGCCCATCGCGCCTAGAACTCTAATCCGAAAAGCAAGTTGTCAAATTTGACATTTCTGACGTAGCAAGCAAAGACAATTCCGGCGACTTCCACTTGGGTCCGAGAAACTCGCGCGGAGTCGCGTTCCATAGATCGCCAATAACAAATTCAATATTTAAATTGTATTTAAATTCAGAGAAAATAAATGACTACGTAAAATTATGTGTTTTTATTCAAATGCACCACTTTCGAATAAGATTGTTTTATTTATTAAAATTTTTAACAACTAGATGTCGTCAAGTGTCTATGAAATGAGGTGCTACTAGTGGGACGTTTAGTAACGAGCTATGATGTATTAATTAGCACGTTACAATCTTTTGCCAACAATGAGGTCATAGTATCCTCAAATACCAGTGATACAAAGTCTTATGGTAGAGTATTCATATTCAATAGGCCCAATCAGTTATGAGAACAAACTAATGCCTATAGTAGTGAGCCATTGAAAGGTTGAGGACAACAAATTAATGATTCACAAGGACAATTAAATTGGTTATAGGTAATACAAAATACAATAGGTAAGAACACTATGTCATTTTGTGGTTTTAACTTGTGACTCATATCATGGAGCTTCAACAATACTCACCGTATACTATTCTGCTTGGTCTGCTCTGGGTACACACTGCCCATACTGTCACACAAACCATATTTATCTGGGGCAACCCGGTGTTCATAGATCGCCCGGTTTATAACAGTCTTTTCATCTATGGGATACTCTTTCATGTACGGATCAGTTTGTACTGGAGTATACTGACTGTATACAGGAGGCGACTGCATCGATTCAATGTCCTGATGCAGCGGAGACTGTACAGAACTGTTCGGACTACATGTGGTACTGTGTAAGACGTCATACTGAAGTACTGTTGAATCTTGAACCGGCATGAAGTTCACAGTTGTATCATCATCAGGTTTTATGTTTTTGGAGCTAGATACCACGTCTTCCGGATCCTGAAGCTGACGCTTCTTCGCTCTGTTCTCCTCTATCTTCCGTCTCTTTTCTGCTTTGTCTTCGTCTGACATGATAAACTCCTTCACCATTCCGATAGACAAGCACTTCTCTAAACGACATTTCTGACAAAATCGTCTCGTCACCACAGTAATCTCACAGTTATTGGAGAAAGGACACTTAAATTCCTTACTTTTTAATGCGTTCCGTCTGAAAAACGCCTTGCAACTCTCACAGGAAATGGCGTTGAAATTGTAACCCAATGCTTTGTCTCCGCACACCAGACAAATCTTCTGCAGGCCGGCAGGAAGCTCTCTCTTGCCCTCCTCCGCCTTTTTATTCTCCTCGCTGTCCATTTTACTCACACAACAACATCACAACACTGATAAACACGCATGAATTACGAGATAAATGTATCAATTAAGGATTTCGCCTTGAAATTCTTTGTGCATTCGAACACGGTACATTGTGTGGTGTATGAAAGTGATTAGACGAACGGCACGGGCTACAGATCCGCCAATTTTGTTGGTAAGGAATGATAACACGATAAATAGCAAAAAATGTTTGATAAAAATACTAGCGAAGAAGATATTATGCATCATATCCTATGATCATTATCATAGTAACTAATGTCATGATTGTCATGTCATTGAAATGACATTAAAAAAGTAATTACAGCTGTCAAATCGAAGGACAGGACAACGTCACTTTAAACGTCATAACATAAATTCTTTATACGAGGCTAAGAAATTAGTTTCATTCAGCCAACACAGACTGCATTGTTTTTGTGAACTTAATAATATTAGGTATTGCCCGCGGCTTTGCTTTGATGATTAATAAGAAATATCCGTTATTTTGTCAAACTTTTTAGGTGCAGTGATTACGCTCCGGATACCTTCCTAGGACGCGTAAATACGCGTTATAGTGTCGTCGCTCGGTTTGCTCACGTCACGCCCTTATGTTACGCGTTAAATTCTGATCCCGTAAAAATATCGGAATAAAAGTAGCATAAATAAGTACAACCCACAAATCTATATATCGTATAGTATCTACAACCCACTAATGGCCCATCACTGAGCACGGGTCTCTCCTCTTTAGATATTGAGGAGACCTAGTGCATACTAGGGAATGCAATCTCGCGAGATTGGAGCTCAGGCGAGATCTCGCGAGTTTATAAATATCAATCTCGCGAGATCTCGCCAATTTCGAGATCTGGCGAGAGTGGCAGTTTTGGGTGTTTGTTTTTGCAAATAATCATTATATTTGAATAAATGTGGAAAAAGCGTGATGGAAAATGAGAATTCAAGATATTTTGAAATATAAATTAATTTTTACGATTTTTTTCAATAAAGTTTTAGGTATTTTTTACATTTGCTAGATGTTAGACGCATATTCTGTCAAATTTTTCGTAACATTTATCAAATTGGAAATAAAATAAACAACCTCGCAAACATTGTTAAGCCATATAAATTATTTCTAGGAAAATTACTATTAAAAAATAGGGATTGGTGATAAAAGGGTTAAAATTTAGGGTTGTATGTATGTTTTAAAGCCACATTATAGAAAAATAAAAACAAAAAATTTTGTCCATAAATTAAAAAAATAATGTTAAGGGTGAACAACCCTTATCGCTTAGAGTATGAAAAATAGATAGTAGCCGATTCTCAGACCTATATGCATACTGAATATGCATACAAAATTTCATTACAATCGGTCAAACCGTTTCGGAGGAGTATGGTAACTAACATTGTGAAACGAGAATTTTATATATAAGAAGAAGAAGATAAATCAGTTTTTTTATAACAAAACAACAATAAGTTAAAACAGAAGTAACAAATTCATTAACAAAGTTGAGTTGACTCTATTAGACTGAGAGACTAAGTATTATAAATTAAAGAAAACTTTACCCACTGAGGGATCTATTAGAAGATACAGATTAACTAACAATATATACCAATCAAGTTTTGAATGCTTGTTCAGTTTACCTCATACGCCATTATCAAGAATAATTTTGATAGTAACTTTACAGTACATAATGTATTTGATTTGCTCCAATTCCTTGAAGGCATTGTGGAATTTCTTGTCTACAATTAGGCATTTTTTGTTTAGTTTAGTTTATTTTAGAGGTGTTCACCCTGGCTCCATGTCAATTCGCGCTCTGTCGCAATTTCAACACAATGTTTTAATGCTTGTAAACAATCTCGTTAATCTCGCGAGATCTCGGCCCTTTTTTGCGAGATTGAATCTCGGCGAAAAATGGGCGAGATCTCGCGAGAACGAGATTGCATTCCCTAGTGCATACTAGGGTTGCTGAGGATTCCTCTTCCGCTTCCTCATAATGCGGAAATTCCGCAATATTTTGGGTCCCTCAACCGTTACCGCATCCTCATAAATAAAAATAAAAAATCCTCTTCCGCTATCGCTTCCTCAAAATTTAAGAGGAATTTATGAGGAATTTCACTGCGCATTTCTTCTATGAAATTGTATCATTGACTATATCTTTTTTTTTGTGTGCGTGTGTTGTGTATGTTACTGAACTCCTCCGTAACTGCTGAAACGATTTTGATGATTCTTTTTGTGTGTTTTGAGCATGGTTTAGATTCATAGCTTGGTCCACTGGAAAATGCCCTTTTAATTATTTTCTGTGTAATAAATGTATGTACCTAGTTATGTACAGACAGGACAGCAGCTTTTGGGTTGGGCCCGCTAGTACACACATCAAAAGTGTCTAGGGATCAACATATATTTTTGCAATAACTTTTCTCCTGATTGATATTAATTAAAATTTTCTTTAAGGATTCATCAAATAAAGTGTTTTCGTTTGTCACAGTAACGATAAACCAAGTCACCTTTGCATTAATAAAGAAATTTGCCATTTTCCTAATAAAGGGATTTTTGACATTTGAACCACTAACATTAAAGTTCGAAAAAAAGACTGAAATAACAGTTTTCTTTAAAATTTTATTGGGTAACTTAAACAATTAATAATCCGTGTTTCTACCGCGAACACTAACAACACAAGAACATCGGTTTGGCATACTCAAAATGAGTTCATCCAAATCACGCTGTGGAATGGCCGCCCATGTTCGTTGCAACAACAAAAAAAGGTCTTCTTGCCACTGGATACCCTCCATATTCGGCAGAGCTCTTCTCTGTAGCATATCCCATGCATGCTCAATCGGGTTCAAGTCTGGCGACTGAGCAGGCCAGGGCAGGACATTGATGTTAGCTGCGGCGAGAGTCTGTCTTACAACTCTTGCGGTGTGCGGTCGTGCATTATCATGCATTAACTGAAATAAGGGACCGATTTGCACTTGTAGAGGAACGATGACGTCTGATACAATCGTCTCAGCATAAATTTGAGCGTTGAGGTTGCCTCTGATCCAAATCAACTCAGTTCTTCCGCCGATCCAAATACCCGCCCATACCATGATGGTTCCACCACTATAAGGATGGACTTCCTGGCAGGATTTTAATCGCTGTTGGCGTCCAGGGGTTCTCCAGTATCGTATACGTCTTGTATCCGGTCTCATACCAAAACGAGACTCATCAGAAAAGCACACGAAACGCCATTGTTCTTCTGCCCAATTTCTGTGTTCAAGAGCCCATTGATATCGAATCCTACGATTGTGCATTGCTATAGGTGGTACCCGTAGCGGTCTTCGGGAATGAAGGTTCACTTCATGCAAGCGGTTTCTGACTGTTTGGTCGCTAATTAAGTTCCCTGAAGAGTGATGAAGCCTCACGGCTAACATCATGGCGGTTATTGTTGGAGCTCTTCGAGTTAAGATTTGAATGTATCGGTCTTGTCTCCGTGTGGTGCAGCGATACCGTCCTCCATGGCGCTCAGCCACGGTACCAGTGCTTCGGTAACGTGTCCAAAGTCGACTGATAACACTCTGACTTGTATTCAGAGCTAAAGCCACAGTACGTTGCCGGGAACCAGCTTCTATCATTCCCACGGCTCTGAGCATTTCTTCCCTGCTTAAATGACGTCGCCGCTCCATAATAACGTTGATTTTAATCAGTAGTAGGGAAACAGTAGCACTAATAATGTCTTCAATGCGTTGTATGTTTTTATAGGGAAAATATTGACAGCTGATTTTCATCTTTTACTCGAATTTGATTGACAGTTCCTGATTCAAATTATGAAATGCACCAAAAAGGATCCATATAAATTTATAAAATCATAAATTTATTACAAAGCCACATCTCAATCTCAAGAAATCCGCATAAAAATGCTTGATCCCTAGACACTTTTGATGTGTGTATTTATAATTTATTATTATTAAGTATTTTTTTTTATTCCTCTTCCGCTTCCTCATCCGCATCCGCTTCCTCAAAAAATATCCTCTTCCTCATCCGCATCCTCAAAATTTGCGCGTCACAATTCCTCTTCCTCCTCCTCTTCCTCATAATCAATTCCTCAACAACCCTAGTGCATACTTAACCACTATGCTTCAGTGCGGATTGGTGGAGAGAGAGGTTGGGGGTGTTATTCTACAGCATAAATATTTATTCAAGCAAAGTTTTATTATTATTCGGATAGAAGAATTTGCGTGAAAGAGTGACAAACATCCTCACAAACTCTCGCATTTATAACCGTAGGATTCCTATTAGTAGCTGTGACCTAAACCAGGTTCAAATTAGGTCACAGGAAAAGCAGGAAAGCACAGGAAAGGATCCACAAAGACAGATGGGTCCCGATGTGTCCCTATGGATACCTATTACAATAACAGGCACATAATATTTATTATAGTTGTGGTTACTTCCTGTTTACGTTTTGAGAAATACTTGTCACAGCAGATTTTTAGATAGGTAACTTACGTGACATAACACTCAAACATAAACACAACATTGTTTGATTAATTCCAACAATAAGTACATGTATAAAGATGCTAAACATGCAGTAGGTATTTGACTGGCTCAGCGAAATTCGTGTCGCAGCGCGGCTGTACGATACGACAATTTATGTTATGTATAAATAATAAAATAAATAACGCTACACACTCATAGCCCTGCACTAGGATTCCCTGAGTCGTGGGTGCCATGAAAAACACACAAGACAAGAACACGCACCCAGACCAAGAACCGAAAATTAAACTCAAATAGCCTGCTGCCTCTGCCTCGCTGGGAATCGAACCCAGGACCTTCGGAACAGCGATCTGGCGTGTTAACCATTGCACCATCTTGGTCGTCAATAATGTAGCCAGGTCAAGCTTAGTTGGCTACGAAGGTATTGGTGACATGAATTTGGGAAATAACTTTATATTTACTCACCAGATTCACTATTGGTATAGAAAAGTAAATTTTTGCTACGGCTACATCTGCGCCTTAATAACACAATTTTGCAATTATATTTTTTTATTAATTCACCACATTAGCGCGATAATTAACGCGACAAGACGTAGGTGTACCCGTAAAGTAAAGGACAGATGATCAGATACAGGAGATGTATGTAACTAGGTATATTATTAGATCTCAGCTGGACGTGATGCGTTATTTTTCTATTTGTTACTTTGTAAACCTGTACCTTCTTTCTTATTATGTGGCAATGTATTAGTGCTACATTTTGGTATTATTTTCTTACCATTAGATGGCACCTTTGATTTATGATCTATTTTGCATTTTGCATAATAGAGGTAAATCACGAAATACCCTAATACGAAAACCCACCATTACATGAAAAATACACAGTATGAAAGTAATAAATAAATCAAACACATCCAAGTTTTCGCCTTTTAGTCGTAAGCTCACAGGATGGAGCAAGCAGTGTCAGTGATAGTCATAGCGCAGGTACTCACGATGCTGTCCGGGGCGGCCGGGGACACGTACAGCGTTCGGGTGGGCACGGAAGCCCACGTCAACCTGGTGGACCCCCGGTTCCTCAGCTTCACCATTGACCCCAAGTACTTGTTCTCCACCAGCGGCAAGTATAAGACGTAAGTATTTAATTATTTTGATTCCTTAATCCTTACTATCCTTACTAATATTATAAATGTGAAAGTGTGTTTGTTTGTTTGTTTGTTTGTTTGTTTGTTTGTGACGCTTTCACGTCGCAACAAAGCTATTATATGGTAAGGTTTATGTGTGTGGGGATAGTTAGGAGGGTGGAGAGTGACGTAGGCTACTTTTTACCGCGGAAAAACATCCCATTCCCATGGGAAGATCGATGTTTTGTTAGTTACTAGATATTTATTTTCGGAGTTGCCAATAGATGGCGTTAACAAAATTCATTTGCAAATTCTGAATTACGCTATCAAATACTACATGATTGTTATTTACTTAAGTCATAGGCAAATGTAATAGGCTACTTTAGCTCTGCCTCGAGAACTCCCCGCTCCGGCTGTGTTCAGTGTACCGCCCGCCCGCTGGCACTATCCTGTTGGCTGATGTCCGCAAGTTGCTGGACTCGCCGACACCGGTGGTGGGCGCGGGCGACTGGAACTGCAAGCATCCGGGGTGGAATAGCCTAGCTGCCAACAGAAGTGGAAGGCTACTTTTTGATGCCGCTGAACAGCACGGCTACACTGTCGAGTGTGTTGCACACCGTTACCGCGGCTCTGAATATGAGAGAACGCGTGTGTGCAGTATTCCTCGACATGGAAAAGGCGTTCGACCGTGTTTGGCACGACGGCTTTCTCTACAAGATCTCGCAGCCGTCGGCGCCCCGGAGTGCCGTTAAGATGATCTCCAGTTTCCTCGAAAATAGAAGCTTCAGAGTAGTGGTTGAAGACGCCGAATCCACCGAGCGTCCGATCGCAGCCGGCGTCCCGCAAGGGAGTTGCCTGTCCCCGGTCTGCTACGCCTGCTACACCGACGACATCCCGGCGGCAGGGGGGGCGTCGCTTGCCCTGTATGCCGATGACGTGGCGTACATCACCACGTCGCTGAATAGAACCCACGCCATTGTCAAGATGCAGCGTGCGCTTGATGCCCTCCCCGAATGGCTCGCCGCGTGGAGACTGTCGGTGAATGTCGGGAAGACGCCGGCTGTGAACATAGGAGGATACCTCAACAGGCGGGACCCTACTCTGGAGCTTCATGGACAAGATATCCAATGGGCCCCACAGCCCAAATACTTGGGCAAAATCGACGGAAGACTCTCGATGAAGCCACAGGTTACGAAAGCCGTCGCGAATTCCAGAAGTGCGATGGCAGAAACCAGTGCTCTCCTCGAGCCTCCCTCTCGGGCTGAAGCTCGGGGTCTACAAGACCTACATCAGACCCCGCCTCACGTACGCGGCAACGGCGTGGTACGCGCTCGCCAGCGAACCGCAGCGCAAGAGGATGCGCGCAGTTCAGGCGATTGCGCTCCGCCGGCTGACTGGTGCGCCGAGGTACGTCAGGAACGCCGTCATCCAGAGGGACCTTCGAGTCGAGAGCCTGGACGACTTCATCGAGCGATTGACACGCAACATGTTCGGGCGTGTCGACGCGTCGCGGTTCCCGCATCTGCAGGACCTGGCGCCGCTCCACACCCGTCCACCGGACCGCTGGGCCTTCCCGCGCGACTTGCTGGTTGCGCGGGACGGGCCTAGCACTGACTGATACTGGGGCTTCGTAAGTCGTCGCCCGACGCTGATCGTCTCCTGCTGGGCTTCCCACCAGCGGGATTCACCCGGTAGGGGCTCGATCGCCTGGGCGGCGCGAAGATGAACCCCATCCCGTTTAAGACTCTGTGGCCTGTAAAAAGGTCACCACTCACCGGACTTGACCTATTGGTTAACCACAGATGGACAACCAAGGGCCTTAGGGCCCAACCCAAGGACTGGCCCGTTTTAACGGGCCGCGAGAGACATCCCCAAAGGGGAACTAACTGTCCCGAGGGCTCCACACACCTCAGACAGGGTGGAGTGAAGAGAGCGAGTAGTAGGCTACTTTTTAGCCTAAATTCCTACGGTAGCGGGACCTACGCGGGTGTTACCTACGGGTCCCGAAGCGAAGCGCGGGCGGTTCTCTAGTAGTTGATAGATGCTCCGATGAGCTACCTCGCTAAGTGGTCATCGTTGTCCATGAAAGAAATAGTTCTGTTTTTTGTTTTTATTATGTGGCGTATGGAATCCGCTAGTATAGTGTGTTCTAGATACTCGAATGGTATAAAAATTTTGAAATCAATGAAGTCGTTTTTTAGGGTTCCGTACCCAAAGGGTAAAACGGGACCCTATTACTGAGACTTCGCTGTCCGTCCGTCCGTCCGTCCGTCCGTCCGTCCGTCTGTCACCAGGCTGTATCTCATGAACCATAATAGCTACACAGTTGAAATTTTCACAAAAGATGTATTTCTGTTGCCGCTACAACAACAAATACTAAAAAACAGTATAAAATAAATATTTAAGTGGGCGCCCATACAACAGACCAGATTTTTTTGGCGTTTTTATACATAACTAGCTGTTGCCCGCGGCTCCGCCCGCGTGGAACTCAGTGTGTCACAAAGTTATTCCTGCGTTAATCCCGACCCCACACATATTAAGA
The DNA here is from genome assembly GCA_905404135.1 of Hesperia comma. NCBI lineage: Eukaryota > Metazoa > Arthropoda > Insecta > Lepidoptera > Hesperiidae > Hesperia > Hesperia comma. The sequence goes on along the minus strand of FR990013.1, from coordinate 12,999,220 downwards.
CACACTCCACACATCTTAAGAACAGTTGATTTTTTACTACGTTTTAGTCATACCGTACAAAAATCCGTTATGTAGATCTTGAGAAAATCGATAAAAAGACTAAGATATAAACGTCGGGGTTTTTTCATTCCAAACTATTATATTTTTAAACTACATTGGTAGTTTTTCATTCGGGTGCCAAAACATAAAGACCAGCTAAAGCGATGCTGACCCTCGAAAAAGCAACATAAAGTTGATCATGAGAAAAAAAGCCGGTTCGATTCCCGATATATGTATAAATATCCCGATATATAGATATTAATGAGCCCGCGACTTCATTCGCTCATGGAAGCTTTTCCCGCGAAAATCTCGATCCCGCGGGAAGTCCGGAACAAAAAGTAGCTTATATAATGCTCCATAACCTCCTCTACCTCCCACTGAAAGTCCCATAAACATCTGAACCCACGACCTCATTCCCGGGTATGAGTTTTTACCGCGTGAATCCTAATCCCGCGGGAATTTAGGGATAAACAGTACCCTATATGTTGCTTCAAAACTTCCTCAATCTCCTAGTAACGGTCGCATAAAAATTTAAGCCCGCAACTACGCGCAGGAGTTTATTCCGCGTAACTCCAGATCCCGCGGGATTTCCGGGAAGACAGACTTGTTAGTTTTATATTAATGTTTGTTTAGAAGCTATTTATACCCCATACGCGAAGAAGGTTTTCCCGCGTAAATTCCGATCCCGCGGGATTTCTGGGATAAAAAATATCCTATATGTTAATCTAAGTTGCCCTCTATGTGTGTGCCAAATTTCATGAAAATCGGTTCAGTAGTTTTTGCGTGAAGGAGTAACAAACAAACAAACAAATACACAAACTTTCACATTTATAATACTAGCTTTTGCCCGCGGCTTCGCCCGCGTGGAATTCGTTTATATCGCGAACCGGGGAAGTGGGGGAGAAAGTACGTCATCAACTATCTTCCTGGGAAAATTCACCAAAATCGTTGTTTTCATACAAACTTTCATCCCCTATTTCAAGCCTTTAGGGGTTGATTTTTGAAAAAAAATTAGCCTATGTGTGACTGGGTCTTCAAATATTTTCATTCCGAATTTCATCCAAATCGGACTGGTGGTTTAGTCGTGAAAACGTCACAGACAGACAGACAGACTTTCGCATTTATAATACTATGTGTGTGCCCGCTACTTCGTACGCGCAGGAGTTTATTCCGCGTAACTCCAGATCCCGCGGGATTTCCGGGAAGACAGACTTGTTAGTTTTATATTAATGTTTGTTAGTTTTATATTAATGTTTGTTTAGAAGCTATTTATACCCCATACGTGAAGAAGGTTTTCCCGCGTAATTTCCGATCCCGCGGGATTTCTGGGATAAAAAATATCCTATATGTTAATCTAAGTTGCCTTCTATGTGTGTGCCAAATTTCATGAAAATCGGTTCAGTAGTTTTTGCGTGAAGGAGTAACAAACAAACAAACAAACAAATACACAAACTTTCACATTTATAATATTAGTAGGATTAGTATTAGTTTTATATTAATGTTTGTTTAGAAGCTATTTATACCCCATACGCGAAGAAGGTTTTCCCACGTAAATTCCGATCCCGCGGGATTTCTGTAATCTAAGTTGCCCTCTATGTGTGTGCCAAATTTCATGAAAATCGGTTCAGTAGTTTTTGCGTGAAAGAGTAACAAAGAAACAAACAAATACACAAACTTTCACATTTATAATATTAGTAGGATTAGTAGGATGGTACGGAACCCTTCGTGCGCGAGTCCGACTCGCACTTGGCCGATTTTTTTAAAACTATAAAAAATACTAAAATTGTTCAATTGCCACCATACGACCATACGACGCCATAGCTCAATAGTCACGAAAGCAAGTGGTCCGGCTTCGATTCCTGGCTTGGTTAGATAAATGTATGTTTTCGGGTTGAAGGCGTTAGTGATATACCTATCATTCATATTGAATGACTGTGATAGTGTTTATTTATAATACGTAAAACCTCAATGTAATTCATTCTATACCTTTCTTCACAATTTTGTTTCTCAATTAATAGGTATCTAACCACAAACATAAAAATAATCCAAAATTACTTTACAGAAAAGAATGCATTTGCATGGCATCATCCCTGACACCAGCCTACATCCGAATAGCAGGGCCTTCCACATCACAAACGACCTTCCACAACTCCACGATATCCATTGACGCTCTTAAACTGTTGGACGATGGAAGCACTCCTCAAAAAGCATCCATGAACGAGTACCACAGAGAAGTCAGGAACAAATTGCCAGATCAGCTGACGGTGACTCATGAGGATTGGGAAAGTTTTGTCCAGTGGGCCAAGAAGACTGGTTTCGATCTGGTTTTCGCTCTGAATAATGAAGAGAAGACCTCCAGTGGAATGTGGGATCCCAATACAGCGTTAAATATCCTCACGGTAGCTGACAAGGCCAATATCGGGGATATATTTTGGCAGTTGGGATACGGTGAGTACCTACCTATATTTTTATATTTGGATGCGAAAATTTTAGGCACAGACGCACTTAAGTGGATAGGATCAGCGGAAGGTATATAGCTACCTCCCCTGACACAAAAGTCAGTTCAGAGGGCTTAGACAAAGTAACTTCGCTATGTAGCGAAAAGATAACGAAGTTCGTCATCGTCTCTGAGATAACGATAACAATTTCCTAGCCAATGTACCACCGTTGTCGCGATCGTTATGTCGATGTGTTTATTCGTTAGAAAAAAAAATATTGGCTATGGTATCGAAAATTTAGCTGTCATAGTGTCAGTCAAGAAGTGTCAAACCGGATAAACAAACCGCGAAATTGAAAACTTCAATAAACTATTGTGAGCAGTGAGTGTGGCGGGTTGTGTTTTATTTTTTAATTACGGTACCATATTTATAATTAAAATAGTATTTTGTGACTTTGTTCGTGGTAAGTAGGTAAATAAAGTAATACATAAAAGTGGTCTCCAATACATAGTGGCATTCAAAATAGACTCCGACCTCTCCGACCTCTGAGCTCCTACGGAAGCTTTCAGATATCATAAACTATCATTATTTTTTTTAAGATATGCCGAGGGGATCTTTCACCGTTTCTTCTCATCTTTATTAATTTCATGAGCGTATGCTTTCATACCTAGATGAAATTGTTTAGGTATTTGAGTTTCATTTAAAATCGAACGTGTTTATTTCTAATTCAACGGCACTAAAACCTTTTGGTGGAATACCATTGATGGAATAAGCTCACGACTCCTCAGGTACAAAGCGACATGCACCCTGCTAATGACTCAAAGCCAATTCGTCAGACATCTTACCTTCACCCTCAACCCCGCAGCCTGCAACAACCAGTCAATCGAGGAGTACCTCAACGACCTGGAGACGCTGCGCGTCATCACGGAGACCTTCCCCGCGGGCCGCGAGGGTCGCTGGCGCGTCGTGGGCGGTGACGTCACGCCCTGCCTCGCGGTGGACTCCAAGAGCGACTTCAAGGACTATGTGACGCTGTCCGATGAGATGTTTGATGCTGTGTTTCTTAATGGGTGAGTTGACTGAAATTGATATATTTAATGACCATATCGTAACCCAGTTGGCAGTAAGCCTGCCTACACGAGAAGTCCTGAGTTCAACTCCCGGTCGGAGCAAATATTTATATGACACCTAAATAATTTTTTGGAGTCTTTGTGGTTGTTAGTTTGTTGTTTGTGGTGTGTTTATTTATGTAGTCCATGGCTTATACCTACGAGTGTACGAGTTTATGTGTTAGAAGTTATAATAAAATGTTAAAGGTTATTATGCAAAATGTCAAATAAACTGCTCATTTGTATGATTAGGCTATAAAAAGTAAAAAAAAATCAGTCGGATATTTTTTTATAACTTGCAGTGTAACTGAGGAATACGAGTAGTTACACGCAGAGATATGTATGACCGTCATACTATGACGCGTGGTGTAAATCTAATTCGATCATAGATAGATAGACACGATGTCCTTACTTACCCACCTGCGTAGGAAGTTAGATAAATGTTTCTACGAATAGGTATAAATTTTTATCTTGTTATCTACGATATTAATCTTTAGAAGGTTAAAGGACCATTGAAACATTGTTGATTTAAAGGTGCCACCTCACTGCGAGCATACGCGTGTAATGTAACATTTTAGTCTATAGGTAGGTATACTAAATGTTCTACATATATTTGAATTTGCGAGCATTCTTATTACAATGCAATTAAGGTCCGTTTTAATTTGATGGCATTGATTACAACGTTACATTACACGCGAATGCTCGCGGTGACGGAGCACCTTAACATAGTATTTCGTTTTATAAGCCCCGCAAGTTGATATTGCGATGGAACCTTGTCACAATAACAGCTGCGTGACGTCATCCGTCGCAAAAAAGTACAGATAGCAAAAAAAATTGTAATAAAAAGTAAATAAGCTAGGGTTATGGGTTTATTTGTAATGGGTTTATTTCAGGAGCACGACTGTTAATTAATTTCTTACTCATTTTAACGGGTAACAGGTAACAAAACTAAACAACAAAACTCAAAAATAAAACAGGATAACAAAAACAAAAAGCTATAGGTAACAAGTACTCGATGCGCGTAAGCACGTAAGCGCGGGCTTTCCTTGCGAACGGTACTGACGGTGCGCGTCGACTACGTCACTTTGACGTCACCAAGATGGCCGCCAATCCCAATATCAACTTGCGGGGCTTATAATCTTGTTACTTTAACTGTACCTGTTTATGAGTGTTATGTCGGCAATATATTAGATAAATAAATAAAACACGCGATACAGACGACTTATTTAAAACTTTGGTAATCTATATTTATATTATAGGTAGTTAGTAAATAATCAGTAGATTAGTAGTAATCAGTTGATAAATTCATAGCCAAATGGGATGGAACTTATAATGGCATAACTATGCATGGGGCAACTGCCCTTCGGTAAAAAACGTATAAAAGCAGTGTACTTACAAAGAACTCTTGCTATGATTTGTATTACTGGTGTTGGCTGAGAACTTGAGAGCCAATAGAGAAAAAGACTAACGTGAGACTTACACGTCTTACGTTAGTCTCTTCCAGCTAATCTTTTAAACTAACTACTGATCAGATTCGGACAATTCTTCGACTGAGTCACGCACCTTGTATCGGGGTGAATTTCCCAGGTGCGTTTTTAGGACGGCAACGATGTAAGTAATTCGATGTGTACAAGTTAACTACAATAACACATTTTTTTATATAAGTACTTTTAACGGTCATCTATACCTACGCTAATGAGGGTATCAAAGGTATTGAAGTTATAGGTTCTTAATTAAAAAAAGTCTAAGACCTAAAATCTAATTACGGTGCATTGTCCCAATTACATTTCTTTTTTAGATTATAGAGTAATGTCATTTAGAAGTATATTAAATAAGCTAACTAATTATATATTTTAGGATAAAATTAAGTGAGTATAATAGCTATTAAAATGTCCTTCAAAATTGTCCCGCAGAAAAAGGCAACATCGCTGGTGCATTTTGAATGCTTCATTACTTTTAACGAAACGATTTTGAAAACCCCTAACTATCAATCCCTTCACGGCCCAGTTGTGCTCTTCTTATCAGTGTATGTGGACTATGAATAAACTGAATATTTTTCCCGTTAAACACGTGAATGCTTGTCGCAGTGGCACAGGAATACAAAATTATCTGATATCGGTGACATGTGCACTTCTAAAAGTTTAAAGCAGATTAAAAAGAAATTTTATAGAAGCTTATATTAAAGGTATTCAACCACAATATTAAAATAAAAGTTAACGAATAAATAATAGTATTCTTAAAAATTCGAGTTTTGACTCCGATTTCTAAGTCCAGTGGCACAATCTCGGTGGTTTCGGTGGCGAAATAGGGCTTTTCTCGCGAAGCCATCAACCTGTGAACCAACATGTGGTCTTCTAAGAGGTTGTGACTCCCTAAGGATAATCAGCTTTCTATCTGAGTGACAAAGAAAGGTCGTAATAGGTGGCTCCTGCTCAGTTATGAAACCTATAAGTACTAATGTTCCCCAAGGGTCTGGGCTATCTCCTACACTATTCACATGTCGATGACATGCTACAGCGTGCTACTGGCATTCATTGCTTTACAGATGGCGTCACAGGAGGTATCTGGTTATATTATACAGACCTACACCTATTATACAGGCCTACACCTATTATACAGGCCTTCCGAAATACTATCATTTCCAAGTGGAGGATGGCAGACTCAATCTTGTGTCTGAAGTCAAGAACTTTTGACAAAGGAATATTTCCTGCCAGGCGAGTCGACATGCCTGCCTGTCGAGGCTTTTTTGTATACTTGCGAGTGGTGTAACTAATTTTCTATAGCGTGATTCATGTTTCATGGCGTCATCATGTGACGTGTGCGCGATGTCACCACAACCCGGTTTAGCTCAAACCGGAGGTCGATCCGGTGTTGCAGTCCGTCCGTGTTCTCGATGTTGGTAGTCTTCGTTGATATGCCTCAATCCGCGCAGAGTCGGGAGGGTAAGACGATAAATGTGGAGGGCGAGTAATGTGAATTTCAGTTGTCGTGTGTGCAGAACAATAGCTGATTCTGGAAAAGGAAGTGCTTACTTGCGACATACATATGCTTCGATGAGCCTGGCATGCATGTGTCCGTTGGGTGTGAACGATGAGCCTGAGCCGTTATCGGTGCTCAGAAGGAGATATTCTTGTCCAAGGGTCACCATTTTTGCAAAGGGAGATCCCCCTCCAGACGAAAGACATGTCTGGAGGGCGGCTGGCTCCAACTGTCCCGACTGCACCGATTGTCTGCCAAGGCGTTCTTGTAGAATACGGAGAGGCTGGCAACTCTGCACCTATGCTCTAGGCTTTCAAGTTTAGTCTCCACCAATCCAGGGTTACCAATAAACCTCTTAGCACGATTCTTTGCTGAATCCAATGGTGATAGGTGATATTTCGCATCGCCAGCCCAAATATTGCAGCCACACATGACCATATATCTGTGCTATACGTAAGATTAGTAATTGTTGCGGTGTGAAGTACCACTAAAACACCTTAGCCAGGACCTTCTTCACCCTCCCGTCATCACACCACACGCCTAAGATTGAATTTCTGTCCACATTCATTGGATTCTTGGAGAACTTCTGCAATCTGACTCTCACAACTGTTTTTTGACGAACTTCCTTCCGAGGTATTCTCAGAGCGCCATAACATGGCTTTTTTTCAAGAAAGGTGAAAGGTGCTTCTCTTCCTGGGCCGGCATTGCACTGACGACTCCCCTGGTGTTGTTCGTGTCCATAAACGACGATTACCAGTAACCATCAGTTGAATCTAATTTAATATTGCCTATCTTTTGCGTTTAATATTGCATTAGGATCGGGGTAGCTCTGTATTCTTTTTTTTTCTTCTCACTAAGTTTTTTTAAAAAGGTTCTTCTGTCGTCTGTCACGCAAGGTCATAACAATAGAGAACAAGGGTCTCTTCTAGGACTGCTGGTAAAACGAGGAAAGTTCTCAATGAGAGTAATGCAGACTACTTTAGCGATTTAGTCGTTTTTTGAGCTTAATAAATGTTTAAACAACAACCAAATTGAATTTTTATAAAAGTAAAATATACGTATCATAACTTGGGATGCTTAAATTGTTGCTAACTTAAAGTTTTTTACTAAAAATACTGTATTAAAACGATCATACTATTCTTATTTCTAATTCCTGTGGCATTAATCAATTTCGGTGAATAGGATTTTAATTCCAGTGGTTCTTACGCAGTTTCGGTGGCATTTGATAACTTCAAATGGACATATCTCATGACCTATATATTTTTTTACAATCTCTAGGTATGACCAAATATAACTACAATTAAGTTATTATTTACACCAAAAAATATATCAGAAACAGCAAGATAAAATTCGCCACTGGAATTAGGCAAATTCGTGTTTGTTGAAATTCACCCATCGACATTGTTTGTAGATCTAGCTGCGTTGAATGTAATTCATATATTATCGCAAATATCTACTTCGGGTCCATTGGTTAAAACACATTCAGTAAGCTCGTGTGCTCCTTTCTCAGCTACCTATTAGATACTAATATTATAAAGCTCTAGAGAGTCTAGAGTTTGTTTCTCAGTTTGAACGAGCTAATCGTAGAAAGTACCTACTGGTGCGAATTTAAAAATTCTTTTTGTGTTTGAAATTACATTTATTGAGAAATTTTACACTAGAGTAATAAGTCACGCTTACCTAGTCTAAAAGGAGTGGAGCTCCGATGAAACACGTTGCAAAGATTGGAAAATATTCAACTTTTCCGACACGACGTTCGAGCGTTCACTGGTTTCCTTATAAACCAATTATTTCCAGCGACTCCTCATCCCAAGAGCTGCAGCGGATGTCAGAGAAGGACCGGCTGAAACTGCTGAAGGTGCTCAGCCGGAGCGCCACGCCGCTGTGGCTGACGGAGACCAGCCACCGCTCCCACGAGCTGCAGCGCGCTGCCGATTGGATGACCAGCCTCGGGTACTCCGCGAAGAACGGCTTTGCCGTGCACTTCCGGGAGCTGGTGGAGTCAGAGCTCTATGAGCCTACTCTGGTGGGTTTTATTTTGAAGTTTTGTCATTGGATGCTTATAAGAATGACTTGAATATGATCTGTGTAAAGGATTACAGGCGTATTATCTAACTCTAATGTGTGCTACAGGTAGCATTTTAGGCCACATATCTAATATCTTTAAACGAGCAATTCTTGTATATTTATTTATTTATATTCACGATCTCGGAAACGGCTGCAAAGATTTTCATGAAAGTAACAGATTAGGGGGTTTTCGGCTCAAGGAATCGATTTATCAAGGTCCCAGGTTCGAGAAAAGCTCGGTTCCCGAGATAAAGAGATTTTAAAAACATCATACTGACGCCATCTATGAACTTCTATGAGGTACTGTTTGTAACGTGTTGAACTGACGCCATCTATGAAACATTAGGATAACTTCTATGAGATACGGTTTGTTTGTTTCAGTAGTATGAAACTAGATGGCACTCGAATATATTTTTGTTCGGCTACTTACGTTGAAGCGCTATTTTTGCGTTATACCTACCTATTTTCTGTTTGAATAAAATTAAAAATCAGTGCGATTATCTCGCTTGACCTCGCAGGACGCGTAGTGATAGTTTAACGTGCGTTTGTGATATTTACGAGAATATTTGTAAATAAATGTTAGTTTTGTTATTATCGATTTAATAATATATTTTAATAAAGTTTTAAATATTTCGGAGGCACTAGTCAGGATGGTGGTATAATGCTCCGATCATCAGGTTGCAAGGTGTAAAATAAAACACAGTAGGCGTTCAATACGTGTCTTCATGATTTAAATTAGGTTACAGGTTACACAGCTTAACTTAATTTGATTAAAGCTTTTAGGTTATGTTAAAACGTGATACGACTGAAATACACTTAGAGAAACGTTATGCCGTCGGGCATAGGTACGACGCAGTATAGGATTTTATTACAAAGTACACTAGTTAACTTAATGCGACCGTTCCGCTCGACGTCTGCTCGAGAAGTCCCCGCTGTTCGTAGCAGACTCCACAGGTGCCCTCTGTTGGGTTCCCCCTCCGATATCCCATCGAGACACGTTTACAATTCGTACAGTGTTGCCATTTAAATTACAGTTCCGGATTTACGTTTTATTCAAAGTTTAATAATTTATTTAGTTTGATTCTAATCTAATTTTATTTCCGTCTCCGACACGGCCATTCTGACTAGCACACGTCCTCGTGTGATGCCTTTTACTTTAGGTTACAACAAAGCTCTAATTTTATTTTATTCAGCAAAAGCTACTAATTTTAAACGAGACTACAAATTTAATTTGAGCAACAAGTTTTTAGATTACTTAAAATTTCTTTGATTGAACGCCAAGTTAAAGTTAAGTTAAGTTAAGTTTTTGTTTAAAGTTTTTTTTGCATTTATTTTTAGCCCTAACTACCTACACTCCCGCCGCGCCGTTTCCGGTGTCGCTATGGAGAAGAAGACGGCTAAACAAACTCCATAACATGACACTTGTTTAGAGCAAAATTACCAAATTTATTATTAACGCGGGTTTGTTTTTAACGTTTAACGCAATACGTCGTCGTACAATCGTCGTAAAACTGGATGACTCGATCGGCTGTGGTGTCGGAATTTACCTGTAACAATAAACACAAACGAAAGTATCTCTTAAAGCTCGGCCCTTCCTGACGTAAGTGGGCAGGGAATAAAAACAACTTTATCAAATCATTAGAAATTTTGAAAATCATAACAGATTATTTCTCTCAAAGGCCAAAGCTGACATGTCGATCAACACCCATACTCATTCAAATAAATAGGAAACTCATTGAAATATTGCAGTGCTCGCACCCTGACCTCCATCCGGTTCTGATCATCACCCTTATAACCTCCATCCAGTTACAAGCAACAACCCAATAGGCAACCTCTATCCAGTCATCCCCGCATGCAACCTCCATCCGGTTACAAACACTACACTACCCAGATGATCATTTCGAGCTTTTATCAAAAATAATCTTAAAAAGGTTTGTTCAACATGTCGCTTTATTTATCCTATCACATTACAGATTAATCCAAAACAAACTTTACATTTCCCATAAAAGTTACTTTTCTCAAAAGTTATCATTTCGCAAATAAGTTGACTCATCGAACGGTACTCAAGTACAATCAGTTCTTCTGTCCAGAAATAACATTCAAATCGTATACCTACATAGCAAAGGACTATACATTTTTCAAAGTAACAAAACCGTTAAAGTACAATTTCAAAAGTTCCGTTCGATAAGTTGACCGAAAACTAAACCTCTCAAAAATAGACTTTTACCAAGTGAACTACGTCTCGAAAAGAAAAGTTAATTGACTACTTCTTTAAGCTATCAGAAAACAACTAATATGAACGATACAGGTCACCTGTTTCGTTGCGTCCGATGTGCGGCTGCCAGTTGCCAGAGCTTCCTCCTTCAATGTCATACGAATGAACTCCATGAAGTGCCCACGAGTGCACGCACGCAGCCGTCGATACGGCTCCAGACAACACATGTGTAACCTGCGTGTGCTGCTGCCTGTGCATCCTCGAAAACTTATCTGAAAACAGAACGATGCACATTGCATCGCCACATGTGAGATTACTTCAAAACTCATTGGTTTCACAAGGTAAACCAAAACCAATCGAAGTGTGCTGCACTTGTAAAAATAATTGGGGAACTGATTGTACCCAACTGCTACTTTAATTAAAAATTTCACTGAACTTCCGATATCTGAATTGTTATCTTTTGTCACTGTTCATTAATTACAAGACACATTAAAAGGTCATATTTTCACAAGGAACGAAAATAAAATGGAAGTTATAAAACTCCAACACACCAGGTGTAATAAAATAAAAGTCATACCAAAAACGCCGTTTCACTTTTACCTCGTCTAGCCGTTACTATATCTAGGTAATGTCACCCTTGGTTGCAGACAGGAACCAGAAAAGGTCTTGGTCTCCAGTTCCTTGTAACCTAGAAACGCTTCCCAAACGCATCATAAATCCGACGTAAACACTTACGCCGACTTTATTTATTTCGAAAATATAGTGACTAAAGCGGGTAAGAATCCAACTAATTCGTCTGTAATAACTCTAACGACAATGTTTTGGATCATTAGATAACGCTTACACAATATTTAAAATTAACAATGAACTACGCGGGTATTTAGAATATCGAAATTATTTTGTCACATAGTAAATAAAACTTATGAAAATTGTATTGTGTTTCACTTTTAAAACAACGCGAACTAATGAGCAACTAATTCGATCGACGTCACCAATGAAAAACCAAAACGTTCACTTTAAAAAAACTAGCTTACGCTTTTATTGTTATTATTGTTGTAGGCTTTTATTATCGTTGTAGGTACTCGATAAATGGAATAAATACTTCGTCAAGTTGAGCACAAAAACTATTTTGTGTTTATCTTTCTCCAACTAATCCTTTTCAGCGATAAGCGGCGCACCAAATTATCAAAAACCAAAATAACTATCACGAACATTACACGTTTGATAAAAGTCACTGCTCTGTGAGTCATCTCGTTATCAATTAAAAATTGTACCAACACGGAATGCATAATAAAATGCCTGACCTCAAACGTTTCTTTCTTTTTCGACCAGACAAAATCTATTCTATGTACCCTCTTTATCTTTAGGAATTTTATGAACTTGACTAATTATTATTGTCACTTCGGAACATAATAATTTTACTTTAAAATGACTCTAGTTACGTTACATTTCGATTAAATTAAATGAACAAAAATGCTTACCCAACCAAGTACCATTGTTATCCAATAACTCTCATCAACTATTATCATCAAGGTATCTTCAAAACAAAGCATGAATCAAACTCGTGGCCTGTGGCTTTTCGCTAAGCCCAACCAACAAACTACGTTTGTTACACGCGCATTCTTCCGAATGCCGTACGGGTCGCACGGATTCCTCCGTGGTCTAACCTGGACCCCGACCTCCGCCAGAGCCACCCGCGTACCGCGTATCCACGGTCTACCTTAAAGCAGTTTCGCATCCACTTCAAGCAGATACCGACTTCTACGGACTACGGCTACGAAATGGACCCCGACCTCCGCCAGAGCCACCCGCGTACCGCGTATCCACGGTCTACTTAAAGTAGTCTCGCATCCACTTCAAGCAGATACCGACTTCTACGGACTACGGCTACGAAATGTCTACTGGTACGGTCCGACCAGCCGAGCTAAGATTCATCGCTATCACTCTACTCAAATTCACTTTTTATATCACAACACTTCAAATGGTACTTAGCTCTTGGGCATTCTAACAAACTAATACCACAAATCTACCCACATTAAACTTCAACAAAATGATCGCATGATAAAAGTGTCCCGATGTTATAATACTTGGTTAAACTACACTAAAATCAAAGGGTGTAACTTTCCCTTCATAATAAAAACATAGAGGTCATAATAAAAACGATTTCTTTTGTTTTTCAGCGATTAAACATCAAAATAAGATTACAATGAGGAGCGATTTGTTTTAATTACGGAACTACGTTAAATGATTTTATTACCGGAAATTGATGTCTTTATTTTTACTCACGATTATCAAACAAACTACACACACACAACATAGTTTACACAAAAATTAAAATTTAAGCAATGAAATTGTATCACCTCAGACGTAATGGAATAAAAATAATGCCATACCCATACTCGCTGTGTTACTTAGCTTTACCAAAATTCGACGCCACATTCCATCCATGCCATGTGAGATGTAATGGCACATGTCAACTCGCTTGCCATTTATGAATCCAGTTCTCATCTGAAAATTGCTATCTGAAAACCTGGAAATAACCTAGCCAGCCATGTGTGGGACGTGAAGTTACATCCAACTTCTGATTTCGGAGGCACTAGTCAGGATGGTGGTATAATGCTCCGATCATCAGGTTGCAAGGTGTAAAATAAAACACAGTAGGCGTTCAATACGTGTCTTCATGATTTAAATTAGGTTACAGGTTACACAGCTTAACTTAATTTGATTAAAGCTTTTAGGTTATGTTAAAACGTGATACGACTGAAATACACTTAGAGAAACGTTATGCCGTCGGGCATAGGTACGACGCAGTATAGGATTTTATTACAAAGTACACTAGTTAACTTAATGCGACCGTTCCGCTCGACGTCTGCTCGAGAAGTCCCCGCTGTTCGTAGCAGACTCCACAGGTGCCCTCTGTTGGGTTCCCCCTCCGATATCCCATCGAGACACGTTTACAATTCGTACAGTGTTGCCATTTAAATTACAGTTCCGGATTTACGTTTTATTCAAAGTTTAATGATTTATTTAGTTTGATTCTAATCTAATTTTATTTCCGTCTCCGACAAATAAATAATGGTCAGATCGATGAAATTACTATTGTTGTAAATAGAATCAATAAAATTTTAAGTACGCCTAACAACTTGCTCATTAAACTAAAAGTATATTTATTTATGTTGTTTAATTATCATAAACATTCAATACATTTTATCGCAAATAAAAATTTCAGTCGGGGACTGCCTAAGCCTGCGAAAAGTACGAAGGAAAGTTCAATGAATTTATCTAATTAAGTATGTACCTATTTAAAATGCAATTAATTCGCTCACACAGTTAACTTCTATGAGGTACTGTTTGTAACGTGTTGAAATTTCAGTAGTATGAAACTAGATGGCGCTGTACAACTTTGTGAAACACGCTGTTGAGATCCTTTGGCCGTAACATAAGTAAAATGAATTTTGTGCTCAGTGAACAGTTGTATGATTTGACTCCTGAATAGATGGCGGAATTCCTCGTATTTCTTGCGATTCATACTAAATATAATTTTCAACCGAGCAAAGCTCGGTCAACCAGGTACTTATAATTTACTAGAGAATAGACTCGCCTTTCGTTCGTCTGGTTACTGCTTTAAAATAGTAAATAGGAGGGCATATACTGGCGAATGAATGTAACATGAGTATGTATGTGAGGAATCGAGCTCAGTAGTGGGCCAAGCCATACTGGCGAATCATTAAAATATATAATAGACTACCGGAATCACTACACAATGAAACAAATAATACGAAATTCATTAAACAGTTAAAAGAAATTTTGATAAATAAAACTTACTATACTTTGAAAGAATTTCTAGAGGACAAAACTTGAATCAAATTATATATATATATATATATATATATATATATATATATATATATATATATATATATATATATAATATATCAAGGAAACCAGTGAACGCTCGAACGTCGTGTCGGAAAAGTTGAATATATATACATATATATATATTATACATAGATATATATATATTCAACTTTTCCGACACACGGTTATACATTAACTACCGAAAAAAATTTAACGGGCGATGAAGAATACGTAAGGTATCATAAATGTTCAATCAGATTTTTTTTTTACTTCTAAATAACGAAGTTATTACAAGTTAAAGTTTCATGAAGTCCTGCATAAAATCATGGACACCGATACTACTTTACTACGACCCGCGAAGTGAACGTACATAGAAATCATGACAGCATCGACTGTCGTTGGAAGCCAAGGGGTTAATCCATTGGCTTCCAGCGAAGTGAACGTACATAGAAATCATGACAGCATCGACTGTCGTTGGAAGCCCCAGTTCATCAATGAAAGCGCGTAGCGTCTAAGTTCGCTTGCCACCGCGCACCACTACGCGAGCGGTTGTCGGCCTGTGATCAGCTGTTACTAATAACTTACATCGGATGTATTACTTAAACATAATTTACTTATTTATTGTTTTTCTTTCATATTTTTATGGGCTTAGGACCGACATATTCCTTATTAATAATAATTGCATTTACCAATTGGAAAGAAGAGTGATTTTAATAAATGTAAAATACTGACGCGTACCTCTTTAAAACATTTAAATCGACGACTTGTGGTTATTTTTACTTTCACTATGAGGTTAATTATTAAAATTTAACCTACTTAGTTATTTAAATTTTACTTACAATGAGGATCTGTGTTCCAGCAGAGTCACTAATCCACCTTCAAGCACATAACATTTTTTTTATAAGCGACAGCAGCACATGTTTCACTTTACAAAAAGTTTTACGGTCTTTTGGATCACTCTCACGGACACACGATGTTTGATAACAATTAAGGTGGCAGATAGAAATATGTAAAGTCACAGTAAGGAAAAGGGTAACACAGTTAACACAAATGTCGTTAAATGCGTACGGAAGTTATAAATGACCCTCAAAGAAAAAGAATTTAATTTAATTTTAATTTAATTGCGAGCGGCACACGTAATACGAAAACACGAGATACTTTTTATTACGAAAGCTCCGACGCAACTGTGTATTTTTTCCAATTTCGCCTAGCGCGTGCGACATCAAAGGAGCCGCCACGGACAGCACAGGGCACGGCACGGCTAGTGTTGGCTCCACAGTCTTTAATTCCATCGATTTTCAATCTTAAGAATCGATTATTTTCTTTCAAATCCGTACTTTGGTTTGATTTTAAATATCTCAATAAATAAGTAGGTATAATATGACCTTACTTATGTTGGCGAGAATCGCAAGTAGGTATCTGATGCATCGTATCAGCGACTGATAATCAGCTCTTAGTTAGCATATCGATTAAATAAAAAATTAAACATTTCAGATGGAAGAATCGATTATGTAACATTTTCAGTTCCAAAGTACAAACAATTTATTGATGTATTAAGTAGTATGAGGTACTGCAAATTTACGGCGGCTTACGTAAATGCGATAAACTACTAAAAAATAAAAATACTTTTTATGGAAAATAATAAAGCAAACCAGCATGCAGCATCACCCTTTCACTGCTGCCCATGACAACTGTGACCGACTTTGAACAAGACTCAAATTAGGGACTAGGATGGTTAGTCCAGATGGTTTTAAAATATTAAATGACAAGATTTTTAAATTACATTTCATAACATCCTTACTAATATTATAAATGTGAAAGTGTGTTTGTTTGTTTGTTTG
Source organism: Hesperia comma (assembly GCA_905404135.1). Lineage (NCBI taxonomy): Eukaryota > Metazoa > Arthropoda > Insecta > Lepidoptera > Hesperiidae > Hesperia > Hesperia comma. The sequence goes on along the minus strand of FR990013.1, from coordinate 12,982,674 downwards.
TTTGTTTGTTTGTTTGTGACGCTTTCACGTCGCAACAAAGCTATTATATGGTAAGGTTTATGTGTGTGGGGATAGTTAGGAGGGTGGAGAGTGACGTAGGCTACTTTTTACCGCGGAAAAACATCCCATTCCCATGGGAAGATCGATGTTTTGTTAGTTGCTAGATATTTATTTTCGGAGTTCCTAATAGATGGCGTTAATAAAATTCATTTGCAAGTACTGAATTACGCTATCAAATACTACATGTAATTTACTTAAGTCATAGGCAAATGTAATAGGCTACTTTAGCTCTGCCTCGAGAACTCCCCGCTCCGGCTGTATTCAGTGTACCGCCCGCCCGCTGGCACTATCCTGTTGGCTGATGTCCGCAAGTTGCTGGACTCGCCGACACCGGTGGTGGGCGCGGGCGACTGGAACTGCAAGCATCCGGGGTGGAATAGCCTAGCTGCCAACAGAAGTGGAAGGCTACTTTTTGATGCCGCTGAACAGCACGGCTACACTGTCGAGGGTGTTTCACACCGTTACCGCGGCTCTGAATAAGAGAGAACGCGTGTGTGCAGTATTCCTCGACATGGAAAAGGCGTTCGACCGTGTTTGGCACGACGGCTTTCTCTACAAGATCTCGCAGTCGTCGGCGCCCCGGAGTGCCGTTAAGGTGATCTCCAGTTTCCTCGAAAAGAGAAGCTTCAGAGTAGTGGTTGAAGACGCCGAATCCACCGAGCGCCCGATGGCAGCCGGCGTCCCGCAAGGGAGTTGCCTGTCCCCGGTCTGCCTCGCCTGCTACACCGACGACATCCCGGCGGCAGGGGGGGCGTCGCTTGCCCTGTATGCCGATGACGTGGCGTACATCACCACGTCGCTGAATAGAACCCACGCCATCGTCAAGATGCAGCGTACGCTTGATGCCCTCCCCGAATGGCTCGCCGCGTGGAGACTGTCGGTGAATGTCGGGAAGACGCAGGCCGTGAACATAGGAGGATACCTCAACAGGCGGGACCCTACTCTGGAGCTTCACGGACAAGATATCCAATGGGCCCCACAGGCCAAATACCTGGGGGCAAAATCGACGGAAGACTTTCGATGAAGCCACAGGTTACGAAAGCCGTCGTGAATTCTAGAAGCGCGATGGCAGAAACCAGTGCTCTCCTCGAGCCTCCCTCTCGGACTGAAGCTCGGGGTCTACAAGACCTACATCAGATCCCGCCTCACGTACGCGGCACCGGCGTGGTACGCGCTCGCCAGCGAACCGCAGCGCAAGAGGGTGCGCGCGGTTCAGGCGATTGCGCTCCGCCGGCTGACTGGTGCGCCGAGATAAGTCAGGAACGCCGTCATCCAGAGGGACCTTCGAGTCGAGAGCCTGGACGACTTCATCGAGAGATTGGCACGCAACATGTTCGGGCGTGTCGACGCGTCGCGGTTCCCACATCTGCAGGACCTGGCGCCGCTCCACGCCCGTCCACCGGACCGCTGGGCCTTCCCGCGCGACTTGCTGGTTGCGCGGGACGGGCCTAGCACTGGGGCTTCGTAAGTCGTCGCCCGGCGCTGATCGGCTCCTGCTGGGCTTCCCACCAGCGGGATTCACCCGGTAGGGCCTCGATCGCCTGGGCGGCGCGAAGATGAACCCCATCCCGTTTAAGACTCTGTGGCCTGTAATAAGGCCGCCACTCACCGGACTTGACCTATTGGTTAACCACAGATGGACAACCAAGGGCCTTAGGGCCCAACCCAAGGACCGGCCCGTTTTAACGGGCCGCGAGAGACACCCCCAAAGGGGAACTAACTGTCCCGAGGGCTCCACACACCTCAGACAGGATGGAGTGAAGAGAGCGAGTAGTAGGCTACTTTTTAGCCTAAATTCCTACGGGAGCGAGACCTACGCGGCTGTTACCTACGGGTCCCGAAGCGAAGCGCGGGCGGTTCTCTAGTAGGTGGATAATAAAATTGCTCCAATATTAAATGACTATTTATTTAATTAGGTATTCAATAACAAATCGCTGCCCTAGTACTTGAATGGCCAATCGACCAATTTTGTCAAAATCGTTTTTTTATTTCAAACTATAGCAATTTTGATTACGCGCCTTACAATATATATTTTTTGTTATTATTATTGACCTAACTTCTATTATTTAGCAAAAACAAAATATCCAATCTCCCATATAGAATTTGTTTTAAGTGCTTGAGTGGTGTATGTCCTTATTTTGCTCAAATGAACGCATCCAAATATCAGTTTACGTGCTTGTTTGTCCAATCTCCATCGATTGACCAATCACGGCGAAGCATTCCGAAATCACGTGACGCAATTTTGATTTGTTATTTTTTGCTTAGTTTTAGAGTTAGCAGCATTACTTTAACAAAATTAAGCATTTATATTGTTTAAACACAGTTTTTTTGTTTCAAAATGTCAGAAAAAAAACGGGACAAAGTATATTAAACTAAGTAAAGTGGATTTTGATAGATACGTTGAGATTTTATCGATTTTCTGTTGTTTTAATTCGTTCATATTTATAGTATTTACTTAGGTGTTGTACACAGGATGATTTTAATATGTACCTAGTATGTGAAGTAATAATAAAAACTAGGACTTGGATTTATGTCGGAGTGTTGGGAGTCGGGGGCACAAGAGTAGTATACTTGTGATAAATCTTTTTTTACCCGTAGGTAACAGTATTGTTTGTCCCCGCCTGCAGCACCATGAAGTATTTTATGTTGATATTGTGACACTTGTTTTTTCTTCTGAGTTCTTTTGTAAGCAGTCGGTAATAATTTTATTTCAGACTTTTTAGTGTTTTCACCGAAAAATTCTACTTTTTGGGATGGTTTTTGACAATTTGTGTTAAAACGTGTGCCTAAACGTTATATGATATATACATTTTTGAAAAGGTCTTTTCACGATCTTTCATTTGATACCCATATTGCTAATATAACAAAAAACTCAAGATTATCCCCTCTTTCTTCCACTTTCGGGCGCCATTTTGAAAATTCATATAGCCCATGACACTTTCACAGTTCTGACGAATTCAGCGATTCCTCATATGTCGAAATCCGTTCAACCGTTTGGGCTGTTTGGCGTCACAAATAAATGGACATACATACAAACATACATACACTCGAAAAACATAACCCTCCTTCTGACGCAGTCGGGTAATAAATTCTTTAATTACTACGTGTTTTTTCATTTATCTACGTGCAAGTATACCTACACATTTGAATCTATTACTCTAGACCTCACTAGAATTCCTCTTATAACCCCCCCCCCCCTTCTACTATACCCCCACAAAAGCTTAAAAAACGAAATAGGACTTTATTTCGTAGTACACATTTTGAGTCAATTTATAAAACAACATAATATGAAAGGTCTTAGGGCCGCGGGACTCGGGGCCCCCCGACCTGTAGTTACTATTTATACAATTTTATAGTATAAAACATAGCCTAAATTCATGACACTAAACCAAGTCTTGTCGGAGTCAAGTCTTGTATTCATATTTGTAATAAGTCATGTACAGAAAAATGTGGTATAAAATTGAACATACTGTATTGCACCAATGATGGTAGTTTGGACAAATAAGCACAAAACGTGCATGTTATTTTTAGGGCTCTATCTCCATATCACTGTGCTCAATCTCCATGAACAAAATTTTGTTAGAGACGTTTTAGCCAATCTCCAACAATAAAATGAAAAATAGTCATTACTATTATTATTATTTTAAATTACTATTTTAATATACGTAAATAAATGATTCATGTATCTAATTCATAAAACGTTTTAGTAAAATTTTTAATATTAACCTTTACTAATTAAAAAAAACGTCTCCTGTAAAATTTTAATAATGGTCGATTGGCCATTCAAGCACTAGGGCAGCGAAATATCTAATAAACATCCACTAGTACCTACTGAATTTGATACTTTGTTAGAGTAGTTTATTTCGTAGGTAACGTTGCTCGTCCCTCGTAGGTATCCCATTTCTCGTAACCTAATCGTAAATAGGTTGTGTACTATTATTACTAAACATGTTTATTAAGTTATCGATTAATTGATTACTTACATCATGAAAAATGAAAATAAATTTATCGATTACAACAAACGCTCGGGAACTAGGAAGCGCTTTTCCTATATCGCAAGGGAGGGGCGCGAAGCGAATAATGGCGGCCGGCGCGGCGGCGGCGTACGCGCCGGCGCGGCTTCTTTTATGTTGGCGGCAAAGCGTAAACGAACATTGTGGGTATCTACGCAACATAGACGTTATGTACAATACATTGAGTGTGTGTGTGAGTTTGTGTCTGTATTGGTTTTTGCCATGTTTTTATTTTTAAACTTGTACCGCGACCAAACGATTTTGATATTTCGATGTACAATTACCTATTTAGTATTATTTTATTAGAAGTGCAGTTATGTAGGTGTTATCTTTCATTTCTAATACTTCAGATTATTATGGACGAATCCTTTAATACTGATGTAATTCAGTATTTTCTCTATTTGATGTAGGTATGATAATTCGCTATTGGTAGGTATAATTTTTTTATTAATGTAGGGAGGTACTTTACTGCCAACCTGCATTCTGTCAATGTACAAAACTAATACATTTGCAATGCCATGTGGCAAATAATAAAATTGTCATTATTAAATTCTATCACAACTTCTGTCTAGCAGTTTCATGTCGTAGGTCAATTCAAGTCATTAATTTTATTGTTGTAGACATTATGCACGAAAATAAATTACGTACGTAGGTATAATCGCAGAATACGATTTATTAAAATCAAGTATCAAGATAACACAATCCTTTAAAATAATGCGACAGCCTTGAGGTAGTTTATGAATGAAATCGTTATCGTATTTTGTCTAGGAGAATTTTGTATTCATGAATGAAACGAATTGGTGTTTTTCTTTGACCAGAATTCACTTGTTTTGAAGGATAAAATTACGTCATTCGTTTTAAAATTTTTTTTTACACAGACGTGTTCAGTTTCACCAGTAGATATAGTGGAATTTTTTTTCCCGGTAATTAAAAACTAGCGGTGTATATATAACGGAGTATCCTGACCAACGGAGTTTTTAGAAAGAGTGACGTCAGCAGTGCTGACGTCACGATTTCCATCACTTGGTTCACTCATCACAAATAATGAAACACTTGTTTAAACAGAAATCTCTATTTCAAATAATAACCATCAACTTAATTAAATTAAATTATTTTAAAATAAAAGCTAATTTTAATTGTAAATAGTTAAACTAGAATCAAAATAACAAATTCAGAACTCACCAGATATAATTGAACACAACACTGACACGTCTTGTTTGCACCGAAGCTCAAACAAGAATGAGCTCCGCCATCTTTTTCGGCGCCTTTTAAAGATTAGCTTTATCGGGCGGAAACCGTTTTTACATTTGAAAAATCTCATTAAAAATCACCAATTACTATTTGTAAATTCGAATTATAATTTTTGGACGACGATTTTATAATAATTTGATTTATTTGCTACAAAACATTTTACTTGTTATGCGGCTGCTTATGCCAACGTTAAATTTTAAATTAATCGTCCAAAAATTATGTTTACGCAAGTAATATTATTCATAATAAATTGCAATATGAATTTACCACAACATAAAACGGGTTAAAAGATCCGATTAACTAATCAACAATTATTTCCTACAATGTGATTTATCCTTATTATTATTATCTAAATTTTATTTTATCCTTATTATTATTATTTAAATTTTATTAAAATTATTAATTTAACCATTATTTATTTAAATTATTAAATTAGTTAATTGACTATTATTTTGACTTATATTTTTTATTATTATTAAATTTATTAATCTGACCACGAGTTTGACTGACAATTTATTTTTAATGCTAATCAATCCATTTGACATTACTTTTATTATAATTGACTTCATAAATACATACTAAACTCACCTACCTAGTTTAATTCATTTATTAATTCATTCTAGTCTACTTACATTGATTGACACAATTTTATTAAATTGACTTAAATCTAATATAATACGATATAATGATAGTTCAAACATATTAAATACAATTTTCAAAATAATGAAGCCAACGCGCCTAATGAATTTTATTATTTTTTTTGTCTCTTTTAATGTGACAATTAATCACTTCAGCGTCTTCCTCTCTTCTACCATTAGCTGCTGTGCCCTACCGGGTCCATGACTGTAACATTAATTGTAAATCATGGTATGCAAGGAATAAATGATATGATATGATATGATAAAATTTAATAATAAAATTATTATTGTTCCTGGCATGGTAATATCTACTTATTTAAAAATTTCCAGAGTTTCTACATGGCACTTCTCTTCAAGAATTTAGTCGGAGAGAAGGTCTTGAACGTAGATATCGAAGCCTCCGAGGCAACAATGTTTGCGCACTGTACATCGCTGCGTCACAAACCAGTGCCTGGAGCCGTCACGCTGTTTGGAGCTAACATGGACACTGAAACAGCGAGGTTTTCAATAAAACTATCGAAGAAGGAAGAGGGCGGAGATATTATGCAGTTTATACTAGGACACGATCACAGCGGGTAAGTTTATAGCTACTTTTCTTTTACTACCAGCTGTGAAGTACAATCTGGTTGATTAAATACTAAATGCAAATGTCTTTTTACAGGAATATAGTAGTCAACGGACGTGCAATGTATTATGAAGGCGATATCAAGCCAGTAGTAAAGAGAGTGCGACCATACAAAACTTTACTAATTAATTTACCACCAAAATCATTTGGTTTCTGGGTTCTAGCGAATACGCAAGTAGACGCTTGTTATGATAACGATGAAACATCAGAAGAAACAGAATATGTTGAAGCGTTACCTGTTACAAGTGGTGAAAATATTTATTCCAATATGAAGAAAAATAAGAGGTCAGTAGATAAATATGATGTCAGATTTAACAAGGAATCGTCAGTAGATTTCGTCGAATTATTGAAAGATACTGACGTCAAAAATGAACTAACGACGGAACATAAAGCTTTAAAGGACAGAATACTTGATTTAAATAAAGATTTGTTAGCAATACATGATATGTTTCCATCCAATGAAAGAAATGATTTGGGAACAAGTAAAACAAATTTACAGAAAGTGAAAAGACAGGCTTACGACTCAGAAGTACAAAATAAAAAAAGAATAAGGCCTCGTAAACTGAATTTGAAATCTCGATTACCGAAACAGAGAAATTATGACCATATCTCGTTATTGAAGTCAAAATTAATATCTAAACTGAGAAATAGCAAATTAGGTCGATTATCAAAAACTGATGTTAACAGAGTAAGTAAAAGAAATCCCAAGAATTTCAAGCCTCGTTATGAATCGAAGAAAAATACTGAATTAGATAATAAACCAGAACCACAAATAAAAAATCCTGATTGTGATACATTACGCAAAAGGAAACGCCGAAGTACTGATGAAATGACTGAAATGGTAAACAATATTCACAGTAAAGATTACCGTTTGGGTAAAAAGAAATTTAGAAATGTACAACACAATAACTTAGAAGAAGATGTGACGTCTGTAAACGACGTATATGACGATGAAGGCATTGTTCCTGTTGGAAAGGTTTTACACAAGCTTGATAAATTAACTCGATTTCCTATAGAGGTGCACACAAATCAAGGAAGTGATGATCTTGATGATTTGAATGAGGACACATCAGAAGAAATTGTTTTAAAAACTAAATTTTTCGATGATAGAGCAATTGTTAAGATAAGAGAAAAATCAAAAGATGGTTTTTTGAGATCTACAATACAGGAAGTTTTATCCGTATTTACTGATCTAAACAAAAAAGTAAATAATGCTTGGTCAGCGTTATCATTTCTTGAATGAAATTGAGAATTTGGAAATAATAGTGAAAAGGACTGGCTATGTTAATGGCAAAGAAGATATTCTTAGAAGCGCGTATTAATTAATACATTTAAAAGATAACGATTCAACTGCGACATAAGCAACTTCACTCCCAATTACTAATGATATTTATTATTGATGAGTGAGTTCAGATTTTACATCAAAAATCTAGAAGTTAGAATCAATGTTAATAAGAGTAATTGGTTTGTAGCCCTTCTTATTAACAAAAAATAAACAAATCCTTCAATTGGTACAAATAAATTATGTAAGAAGGCGACTGAAAATCGTGAATATACTTTAACGACCTGCAATGTGTAAAAATTTGTTTGAATGCTGTTTTCTAGAATTTAATATTAGTTAAGTAATTTGACAATTGTAAATATTTCTTAGTATGTAGTAGAAAATATGGTAAATTAAAATCTATATTTAACTGTTGTATTATTTTTATTATTTATAACATACACATTCCTATAGAATCAATAACGATCATAATTAAAACAGTGGTAGAGCCAAAGATAAATAAGAGAGAGCAAGAGAGAAATAAAACAACAGCATGGTGGTACAATGTAGTTTATTTATAATTTAACAACATGGTAGATACGCCATTTCCAAAGTCACAATAAAGTTCACATGAAAATGGCCACCTCTAAACATTTTACGTAACTAATTGGGACCTCTTAAATAAATTTAACAACGCTTTGCAATAGTAAGACACGAACAAATCGTTAGCGAATAAGCCTACTATATAATGAGACCTACTAAGTGATAGAATAGACAGTGTGAACTCCAACTAAATTACAGACATAAACTTTATATTACGACAGCCCTTCCGAGCCAAGGAGGCTGAACTAAAACCATCGTCAACAACAAGACCTGTAGAAAGCTCAATCCAATTATTACCTAAAACATTGTCAACCTTAATTTCTTCCCCTCGTAACTCTAAGCTATATGCTGAATAGACTACAATTTTTGTCTCCATAACAATATATCTCAATGAACCACGTTCATCCCAGATAATGGTTTCACGAAATCCTTAACGTTTATTTTCAAAATTTGTTACACGTTTAAATATTTAGTTCGATCTCGGTAAATTTGCAACTTTAACACTAGATGTCACTAATATTAAAAGATAACGCGCTAAGTGTTCCTATTAGCCAAGTAACTATACTATTTGAACAAACAACTGGTACTTGAGAGGGAATAAGCCGTGGTGTTGAAATATCACCAATAATAATGAAACTAATTAGAACACCAGCTTATACCCTCAAAAATACATCTTAACATTTCTGTCATATTATATTAAACAATAATGTGGGTACATGACAATAAAGCAGTCTTAACACCGCAACCATGTCGTTTCCTTGTGCTCCGTCCTAATTATATACTTGACATGGCGCAGCCGGTAAAAAACTTAATATAAAGTTTTAAAACAGTATTCCAGTAAAGTGAAAAAGTGATAAACACAAAAAGTTACGAAATACGTGCGTGAAAATACGTAAAACAGAAATGGAATCTGTGTTGCAACCACCGCCGCCATTTTCTTTCGAGAACAATCTGCAAAATGTTACATCGGGCAATCTCAGCAAGGAATGGGATTGTTGGCAGAAAGCATTTATGATATACTTTGAAGCCTGTGAATTATCAAAGAAAACCCAGAGAGTACAAATTAATATATTAGTACATATCATCGGTGAGAAATGTCGAGAGGTATACGATCAATTTGAAGACAAATTTACGACAGTGGAACAAGTATTGAAAGCATTCAGTAAATATTTTAAGCCTCAAAAGAATATTACAACTGTCGAACGACGCAAATTTTTTACTCGAGACCAACGCGAATTGGAGTCGGTGGAACAATATGCATTTGAACTCAACAAGATGGCCGCAAATTGCGAATTTAAAGATTTGTGCAACGACCTCATACGAGATAGACTAATATGTGGAATAAGGGACGGTGCTCTTAGAGAACGTCTTCTACGGGAAACGGATTTAACATTAAGAAAAGCGATGGACATAAGCAGACTGGCAGAGATTACTCGCGTTCAAGCAGAAGAAATCAAATCGGAGGTTTCAGAACATCAGGTACATGCAGTAAGCGAGCAGGTGAACTGGGTTCGCGGCGGCCGCGGCTCCCGACCGCCGCCGGCCAGGGCCGAACGGAGCGCGCGCCCCGACCGCCCCGACCGCCGGCCGCGCGGTGCTGCAGACACGGAGCCGCCAGCTACTCGCCGACATAAAACGTATACCTTCGATGGAAAGGTACAACGTCGCGAAATGAAGAGCTGTTCCAGATGTGGACGAGCCCATGGAGCATATAAATGTCCAGCTTTCGGCCAGCAGTGTAATAAATGCAATAAAATGAACCATTTTTCGAAAATGTGCCGGGTCTTTGCAGTCCAGGAAGACTCCTCCGATCAGGTAAGACATCATGATTGCCACCGTTCTGGTAATAAAGTAAACGATTGGTCAATTAGTTTAAAAGTAAATAATTCACTTGTTAACTTTAAATTGGACACTGGAGCAGATGTGAACATAATTCCCCAAAAATTGTTATCTAAAATAAATGTGTTACAAAGTGACTTGCTAAATACAACATTAAAATTACAAGGATATTCGGGTAGCAACATAACGGTTATTGGCAAATGTTACTTGAAAATCCTACTAATATTATAAATGCGAAAGTTTGTAAGGATGTGTGTGAGTGTGTGTGTTTGTTGCTCTTTCACACAAAAACTACTGAACGGATTTTCATGAAACTTTACAGTAATATAGTTTAGACATCGGAATAACATAATTTGTTAAAATTTATAGAGATTTTTGAAGGGACTGGTTCCCCGAAGCGAAGCGAGGGCGGGTTTACTAGTTATTCATAAAAACAACTTATACATATTAAAGTTTATTATTGCACAAACAGATTCTCCTCCGATATTAGGCAGGGAAGCATGTGAAGAATTAGGCTTGATTAGAAGAGTGATGTCAATATCGAATACAAGTAAAAATAGTATATTAGATGAATTTCCTGACTTATTCATAGGTATTGGGTGTTTACCGGGAGAATATAAAATACAATTAAATAATAATATTAGACCGGTTATTCACGCGCCGAGAAGGTTGCCACTTGCTTTAAGGGATCAGATAAAAAGTAAACTAACGGAAATGGTAAGTCAAGGGATTATTGCGAAAGTTGAAGGGCCGACGGATTGGGTGAACAGCATAACGGTCGTCAAAAAGCCCAGCGGAGACCTGCGTATTTGTTTAGATCCACAAGACCTGAATAAGGCGATCAAACGCGAATATTTTAAATTACCTACCTTTGAGGATTTGACAGCTAACCTAGCAGGTGCTAAATACTTTAGTACTCTAGATGCTAAGCAGGGTTCCTGGCATGTAAAATTACATGAAGAAAGTACAAACTTGTGTACTTTCAGCACTGTTTTCGGGAGATACAAATTTTTACGAATGCCATATGGCATATCGTCGGCATCAGAAATATTTCACAAAAGACTGTAGGTATAGCCACTTTGACGATCTAAAAGGAGTAATACAATTTATTGATGATCTGTTAGTGTATGGCCCGACAAAAGAAATTCACGACCAACGTCTTAGAGCCGTGTTGCAAAGGTGTCAAGACATAAATATTAAGCTCAATAAAAACAAATGTAAAATATGTCTAACGGAAATAAAATATCTCGGTCACAAAATTATTAGCAATGGTATTTATCCGGACGATTCGCATTTATTAGCGGTAAAAAATATGCCTACACCGAAAAACAAAAAAGATGTCGAAAGATTTTTAGGTTTGGTCACCTACATAAATACGTTTATACCTAACCTGTCGGAAAAAACATCAATCTTGCGAGACCTGTTTAGAAAAGAGGTAGAATGGCACTGGGACGAAAATCATGATGCTTGTTTTAACCGACTTAAAGCTAGTCTGACATCCACACCGGTACTACAATATTATTGTCTGGACAAGCCTGTAGTTATATCTGTAGATGCTAGTAAAAACGGGTTAGGTGCATGTCTGATGCAAGATAACTTGCCGGTGTGTTATGCTTCAAAATCACTAACGAAAACTGAACAATCTTATGCGCAAATTGAGAAAGAATTATACGCGTGTGTATTTGCTTGTGAAAAGTTCTATACTTATACATATATATGGCCGATCTGATGTCACCATTGAAACAGATCATAAGCCATTAGTAAGCATAATTAAAAAGCCGTTGGCGAATGCACCCGCCCGGCTACAAAGAATGTTATTAAGATTGCAACCTTACGCATTCAAACTCGTTTACAAGCCCGGCAAGTACCTATACATAGCGGACGCACTATCGCGTGCAGTCGCACCGGGCTCGCGGGCACCCACACAGCCGCGCGATCATCTTGACGCGCAAGCGCAGGTGTGTGCAGTAGCGGCTATCAACCCGCTTAGGGTCGATTTACATTGCCGCGGAATGGAATGGAAGCGAATTTTTGCAACGAAATTCTACATAGCATAATGAACTTTATATCAATTGTGTAAGGTACAAACTAAAGACGAGCCGGCTTGGGTTTAGTATCCGGTAGCAGGGGGGGAGGGAGGAGAGTGGGGGTGGGGGGTAGGGTCTTCGATGCTGATTACAACGATACCACTCGCAGCTCTCGGCGACGCACCGTTTTCGAGAAAATTGAGAAAAACTATTCTAACCTTAAAGTACCAAATACGCCATATTAACCCGAAAAAATTTGCTTGAACTGTCAAAAACCTTATGAACTGTCAATATAAACCATAATAAGTCATAATATATTTGACATTGATATGTCAAACACCCATTGTAGCTGGGTTATGTTTGTATAAAAGTGACAATAATTATTGTTATTTCATTTTAAGAACCCAACTTCAAAAAGCGGGTGGACAGGGACGGAGAAGGGGGGGGACGGGGGGGCCGGAGGCCCCCCGTAAGGGGGGCTCGGGGGGCGAAGCCCCCCGCCAGTAAAAAACAACATACTTCTAAACTGGTGGACAGATGGGTTAGGTTAAGGTTAGCTGTAATTATTTACAAAAAAAAAAGGAACCCCGCGAAGCGGGGTTCCGTCGACAATAGTGACAGAGGCCTAATATGACAAACAAACTGGTGGACAGATGTATAGAAAATACACAGATGGGTTAGGTTAAGGTTAGCTGTAATTATTTACGCGGAAAAAAGGAACCCCGCGAAGCGGGGTTCCGTCGACAATAGTGACAGAGGCCTAATATGACAAACAAACTGGTGGACAGATGCAAAGAAAATACACAGATGGGTTAGGTTAAGGTTAGTTGTAATTATTTAAGAGGAACCCCATGAAGCGCGGTTCCGTCGAAAACAGTGACATAGACCTAATATGTCAAACAACTGACGAATTAGCGGTATTAGTGCAGGCAGCTCATAAGGTTTTTGACAGTTCAAGCAAATTTTTTCGGGTTAATATGGCGTATTTGGTACTTTGAGGTTAGAATAGTTTTTCTCAATTTTCTCGAAAACGGTGCGTCGCCGAGATCTGCGAGTGGTATCGTTGTAATCAGCATCGAAGCCCCTACCCCCCACCCCCACTCTCCCCCCTCCCCCCCTGCTACCGGATACTAAACTTTAACCGACGAGCCGAAAAAGAGGGAATTCTCGAGAATGCGCGGGGATTCCCCGGAAGACGCGCGACCTCTTTTTCGGCTCGTCTTTAGTTTGTACCTTACACAATTGATATAAAGTTCATTATGCTATGTAGAATTTCGTTGCAAAAATTCGCTTCCATTCCATTCCGCGGCAATGTAAATCGACCCTTAATACTCAAAAGGATCCCGAGTTATGTGAACTGAATAAAGTTATTAAAAAAGGATGGCCGGTACATAAGGCGGAAGTATCTGATTTAGTAAAGCCGTATTGGAATTACAGAGATGAGTTGACCAATTCGTTCGGAATAATATGGAAAGGTAACAAAGTAGTTATACCTAAATGTATGCGAAGTGAAATGTTAAAAAATATTCATTCGGCACACTTAGGGTTAGAAAAGTGTTTGTTGAGGGCTAGAGAAATTATGTTTTGGCCAAATATGCAGTCTCAATTAAAAGATTATTTATCGCAATGCCAAGCCTGTTTGACATATAGAAAGCAAAATGTTAAGGAACCCCTAATGCAACACGATATTTATGACAAACCGTGGTATAAAGTGGGGGTTTTCATTTTGGTGAAAAATCATATGTTATCGCAGTAGATTACTATAGCAAATACGTTGAGATAGAAAAATTAAAATGTTTGAAATCCGATCGGTGGGGTTTTCCGAGCTCTGGATATGGGGCGAACAGCTGAGCATAAGGGTATGGTGCGGTAATACGTATGTAAGTTAGTTAATTAAGGCATGTTTATTTATTGTTAAGGCTTGACATTTAAACACTGACTTAAAAATTTTATTCAAATTGACTACTACCTAAATATTTTATTTTTTATCACTTTCAGATTGTATTGACGTGACTAATAAAAGTTAGTTAATAGTTTTTACGAACATTTAAATTGACAAATTAATTAATAATATAATTATTTAATGCAATTATATCATTATTGACATTAGTTATTGTGTTCAGTTGTTTTTTTTTACAAAATAAAAAATGGAATCAATATTTCACTCAGACATTAATGACATGAATATGTAAACAATTTAATTTCATTTCTTATCGTAATTATTAATGGACATCAAACGTTTGGTAGCAATGTTTGGATGTGTTTTTATTCTTCCCTAAAAGGTATATTTTGACAAACTTTTTTAGAAAATTATAAGATGTTTGCATGTGAGAAAATTATTAGGTACAAGGTGTTATGACTTTTTAAGATTTAGGAAATAAAATATAGATAGCATTAGGAATAGGTACATTGCGAAATTATTGTAATTTTTTTTAATTGATTTATCGCATTATTAACGCAACATAATTTCAGATTTGTAATTTAATTAATATACTTATTATGATTATTATTATTATATAAAAGGCTCATCTTTTTCATTTAAAGACAGAGTTTAATATGGTCACCAAAATTAAAATACCTAGGATTTAATTAATTAAATTCAAATGCCTATGTTTAAATATGTAATTTTTTTTTATTATTTTTTTTTCAATGAGAGGATTGTCATATTATATTAAACAATAATGTGGGTACATGACAATAAAGCAGTCTTAACACCGCAACCATGTCGTTTCCTTGTGCTCCGTCCTAATTATATACTTGACAATTTCAAACTTTAACTATTCATTAGATCGTCAAATAAAAAGACCTCCTGTGCATAATATATATATTTATATATATATGTATGTATATATTACGTATATATTATATTTATGTAAGTTTATATGCATGTATAGATTTATTATTTTGATATCTCTATATTATATACTTTATTTTTTTTAGTCC
Source organism: Hesperia comma (assembly GCA_905404135.1). NCBI lineage: Eukaryota > Metazoa > Arthropoda > Insecta > Lepidoptera > Hesperiidae > Hesperia > Hesperia comma. The sequence goes on along the minus strand of FR990013.1, from coordinate 12,967,414 downwards.
TCTAATTGTGCACCCTACCGATTTTTGCTTATTTATTTTTTTCCTACCCAAAGGTTGTCTGGAAGAGATCGCTGCTTAGCGATAAGGCCGCCTTTTGTGAAATTTCTTTCCAGTATATGTATGTTGTAATTGGTTGTAATGTCCTGTTTGTGCACAATAAAGAATATTTGTATTTGTATTTGTATTGACTTTCTCGCACAATATAGACAAGATTTTGTTTTAAAAATATATCCAAAGCGCAACAATTGGTTTGTGGCACTTAAATCAGTTCTTTATTCAAAATAATTTCTATACTATTCGGAAAAGTCTACAAAATATGTTTTGTTTAACGATGATGTATTAATACTGGTATTAGTGTAAGCTCTTGTGTAAGTGTGGTAGTGTCGTTGTCTCTAAGTCTCAATCTACTGTTGCAGAATATTTCAATTTTAGCGGCTCTTTCTACAGTTACTGTGTGGTTAATAACTTGTAGCAAAACTTGTATTTTTGTTTTGAAAACTAGCATTTCTGAAAAATATTAGTTAACCTTTACAGATTTCTGTTTTTGCTTAGTGTTTATATTTTTCATCAAATGCCTATTTTTCAATAAAAATCCACAAAGTTAATAATGAACTATTCAGTGATACATTTATTACGGACAAGCAACATTAATTGTCAACTTCTGATTTATTGGAATAATTTTTCGAAATGTGCAATGTCGTGGCAGTGATATACTGACCATTCTTAAGGCAGTTTTCATTTAATTTTAAACTTTTATTTTACATTACAAATGTTGTGTTTAAATATTATAATTACTAAGTTTTTTCGTCACTGTCATTTTACCTACTTGTAATAAATGCAACCAAGGGATACCTATTTTAGTAGTGCAACTATCAACTGTCTATGTGATAACACACTTAACAATTTGGGTTTTAAATGTATATTTACGTCTAACTTTTAACCGAAAGCATTGTGTGAATCAAAAAATACCAACTTAGTGAACGTGATTTAGTTCCTAATTTTTAACTTCTTAGTAAATGTCATCACCACTTTAAACTGTAATATCTACTAGATGGAAAGAGAGAAATATGTTGTATTTACAAAGTTTCGTTGGTATTTTCTTTCACGTGAATGCTAGTCACTTAACCAGAATCGAGATTTGCAGTAAGATGTTACACCTACGTAGGGCGAATAAAGAGAAATTAGATTTACCAAGTGCCATCGCAGGCCAAAAAGTCATACCTTCTACCCAAAATGATCTAACTGAACATACACATATATAAATAGACAACAATAATAGAGTATATAATATTTACCCTGAGTACAAAAGTCATAAGATCAATCCAACTTATTTTGTCGAGGAGAAAATTCTGGAAATTGGTCATAATCTTAAAATTATTACTAAGGGCGTGTCAACCAATGATCATCGTTTTGATATTACAAAAATTTTACAATTATTACTAAACTACACGTCTACCTTGTATAAACCTCATTATAAATTCACTATATTAATAATCAAAATGAAATTGGTTTATCCAAACGCACTCTTAACACGCTTGCCAATAGGGTCTAATTTTGAAAGACGGGTCCGAGACGATGTTGCAGCGGTATCGACTGTGGAGTGATGGTGTGTAGTATATCACAAACTATTACATTACGATGTTTTACAAAACACCGAAATTAAATTCAATAATACAAGCAACTATAACAAAATTTTACAAAACGAACAACCATTTGATATCACCCAAATTCCTTCACAAGTAGCAGAGCTTAGCGACGTTACATTAACCTTACATTATTAATATAATACATTAACCTATTGCCGTATTGTCTGTGTTTGGTAAGTTATTCGAATCTGTGCTGTGTCGGTTGATTCAAGATAAAATTGAATGTCATCTAGCGGACGCCCAGCATGGATTTAGGAAGAATCGCTCTACAACATCCAACTTGTTGTCTTTCTGGACATATACCACGAAAGCAGTTGATGAAGGGATCCAGGTGGATACTGCGTATTTCGATTTTCGGAAAGCGTTCGATACCGTAGATAATGATATTCTTCTCCAGAAGTTTGCGACTGCCGGATTTTCTCCACATTTGCTCAAATTCTTCTCCTGCTACCTCCGGAACCGGAGGCAGTATGTGCAGTATTATGGAAGTACCTCTGAGCCATATTATACCTTTTCGGGAATCGGTCAAGGTTCAAATTTGGGGCCCTTAGAATTTTTAATTTTTATTAATGACTTACCAAGCGTAGTCAGTACGGCTAGATGTCTGTTATTTGCAGACGACCTAAAACTGTTATTGGAAATTAAGCACCAGACGGACTGCCAACTTCTGCAAGACGATATTGACAGTATAGTGGACTGGAGCAGGAAGAACAAACTTATGTTCAACGAAAGCAAGTGCTCTGTAATTTATTTATTTATTTATTTATTTACAAAATTTTACATACACTTAGCAAACATTACAGTTTACCCAATTCGTTTACCAAGCGTTTCAAGATACTCTCCTGCTGTCCTGCGGAATGCAGCATGAGGTGTACAAAACACATCAATTTGACGGTCCCAAGTTACTAAGCCGTTGAGCAAGACCAGCGCTTTAACTAGGGGAGACTCCGTCACCCGTTGTAGCCTACATCTAGGAACTGAGAACAACTTATGTCGCCGCGCCCAGACATAGTTATCTGGGGCGTGCAGTGGAATCAATTCTAGCACTGACGGGTTATACAAATTGCCCCTGAGCAGTTGGACAAAGTATTCGATCAGAGCGATGTTGCGGCGCAATTCCAAAGAGTTATATCCTAGCATACCTAATAAGAAATTACTAGGGTAGATGCTAGGATATCCTACATAATAACCGTATTATACGTATTGTCGGAAATATAATTGTCTCAAGAACTTATTTTGAAGTTTCTCCAACATGAGCTTGTATTTATCCTCATGTGGGCTCCAAATAACTGCATTACTCTCCAGAATGCTTCTAACAAAGCTGTTATACAACATTTTCATAGCCGCTACGCTATTAATCTGTTTTACCTGCCTCAAAACAAAACCCAATGCCCTGTAAGCTTTTGAGCACACTGCAGTTATATGGTCTCGGTACGTTATATCGCTACTCACCAGAACACCAAGGTCTTTGACGGAGGAGAGACGAGTCAGTGTGAAGTTGCCCAGATTATAATTGAATTGGATTGGGTTCTGTTTAAGAGCAAAAGTTAATACAGAGCACTTGTCCTCATTAAGCATCAACTTATTCTGGGTACTCCACTGCAAGACATTATTAATGTCATTTTGCAGAAGTTGGCAATCTGAACGTTTTTTGATTTCAAAGAATAGCTTTAGATCATCAGCGAACAACAAACACCTAGCGGCACTGACCACGTCCGGCAAGTCATTAATAAATATTAAGAATTCCAACGGCCCCAGATTAGATCCCTGACTGACACCCGAGTACGTAAAATAAGGCCTTGAGATGTATCCTTTGTACTGCACGTACTGCCTCCGGTTCCGGAGGTAGCAGGAGAAAAAATTTAGTAACTTAGGAGTGAATCCGGCAGCAGCAAACTTCTGGAGAAGTACGTCATTGTCTACCAGATCAAATGCCTTTCTAAAATCGAAGTAGGCAGTGTCCACCTGGCCACCCCCATCCACAATCCTAGTGGTATATGACCAAAAGGACAGTAAGTTGGTGGTGGTAGACCGACCCACTCTAAACCCGTGCTGGGAGTCGGCAAGGCGGAAGTCGAGTTGTTTTCTCAATAACCGATATAATATTGATTCAAACAACTTACCAAACACGGATAGTACCGCTATGGGCCTATAATTACTCACTTCCGAACCCAAACTATTCTTTGGAACCGGGACAACACGAGACAATTTCCATACGTCTGGGTATGTACTAGTAGCCAGACACAAATTAAACAAGTACAGTAAGGGTTCTGCAAACACTGAGCGGCAATCCCTAATGATGTAGGGCGGGATGCCGTCTGGTCCAGCGGAGCGCTTTGGTTTCATTTTTTCCAACGCCTGGGCCAAGTCTTCGTTACATAAACAGTTGACCCCTACCATCGCATCTCCACCGCGTCCTGCGACCAAGCTGGCCTGTTCAGGGTTGAGATTAGGCGGTGTACTGCTATAAACAGACTGAAAGTAATCCGCAAATAATTGAGCACATTGCTTATCAGGCACGGGTGAACCGTTGGCCACTACCTGTTTCACTCCTTGTGTTTTAGCTCGCTTGGAACCTATGTACCTCCAGAAAGACTTTGGATCGCGCAATATATCGCCCTCCATACGTATTTTGTAAGCACAAAAATCGGCTTTGATGTTTAACTTGACAAGCGCCCTGCATCTAGAGAAGCGACACCTATATTTACGAGATTTAGTTTTCTTATATAATCGATGGTACATATGTTTTAATTTTATGTTGCGTCTTGTATAAGGTGAGTACCACACAGGGTAAAAGTACCGAGGTTGTACCGCCACACGCTGTTTAATTGGTACGCAGTTATCTATTCTTTTATTGATTAGTTCGTAAAATTTGGCTACAGCTAGATTTGCATCGTCAATTTCGAACAACAATGTCCAATCTATCTCCACAAATTCTGTGTATAAAGTGGGAAAGTCTGCTTTGTAAAAATCCCAATCAGTACTAGAAGTGACCGATGTCTCACTATTGCATGAATGGCTAAAATCACGCACAAGTTGGATGTCAAGTGGAGGATGGTATTTGTCGGGAGTAGTAATGACATCACAAGCTCTCTCCACCACGACCCTGCTCAACGCCCCACTTACTAACACCAAATCTAACATGTTGCCGTTAGCATTGACAATTGTATTTACCTGCCGCAGCCCGCAGGACACCAGAAGACTCTCAAAACTCGTATTTACACAATTATTTGTGGAATTTAAATTAAAATCACCGCAAATTAATAACTTTTGATACTTTACACTTAGTGTCTCTATTACATGAAATACATAATGATATTCTTCTTCACCCGTATTTGGCGGTATATAAATACACATAATCGTCACTATTAAATTATTCCGTAAACGTAATCCGGCACAAACAATATCACATATAGTACAGTTTTCAACGTTCAAAGTCTGCAACTCGTACTTAGGTGACGTAATTATTGCTACTCCTCCCCCTCGTCTTGATCCAGGTCTATCTCCACGAAGGATATTAAATTGAGGAGGCACTACCTCGGCGTCTCGAATACTCGCATTAAGCCAAGTTTCAGTTAACAGTAACACATCAGATTGTAACGCAGTTATCTCAGAGGATATGTTTTGTAATTTAGTTCGCAGGCCGCGGACATTCTGGTAATAAATGAAGATAGTGTTATTACGCAAAACGGTCTGCTCTCTGGTGTTATTTATTTCATACCCTTGTCTTATATGTTGGTTTTTTCCGAAACCACTCATTTATTTGCGTGTTCGGAGGCCAATTCTCAGCGCTCATAAAGAACTTAAATGCATTCTCAGGAACAGATGCTACAAACGAAGCGTATAACGTGTGTTTAAGTTCTAATTTTTCAATCTTGTAAGGAATATCCGATGGTCTTTTCTTTAGCATATATGCCTGCAATTTCTCTGGTGTCGTATCAGATCGCAAAGACCATACATGAACAGTACGTATTTTTTCTACTGCCGCTAGATCACAGTCGATATCTCCAGTACCTAGTATAACGGGACGTCGCTGTTTACGTTTCGTGACCATTGTCCATTGCTCCGTCGCTTTAGTGCAGTTTGCTTCTTCATCATGCTGACTAGTCAATGGTGTCGTAACATGCGTAACATGCGTATGCAACGAAGAGCGCGGACAGACCGGTGCCGGCGCAGTTGTCAGCTGTTGACCTTGCGTCTCTAAGGCTGCAATTTGCTCAGCACGATGAGGTCGGCCTATAGCAACATTGTCGCCACTCGTCGTTGCCGCTCGTGCCTTAGCGCCGCGTGTCATTATTACTTTTCTCGGTTGCTCTTGCTGTGACGACGATGACGTTGGGGGCTTCTCGCTCTTGCGTGCGGTGGGCTTAGTAACGTCAGCTGTGCTGCTATGCGTGAATCCCGCACTACCCACAATTTGAGTTTCTTGCATTTTATCCATCTTCGTTTGGACTAGATCGATTTTACTGCCTAAATTCGTAACCATTTCGATGAGTGAGTTAATTTTCAGTTCCAAAGGTAAGACTATCCCTTGAACCACTTTTAAAAAGTCACTTGTCGCAGACTTATCCATTTTCACGGAGAATTCGATTAATTAACAAGAGGTCTACAGAAACACGTCTACTCGCTCGCGCGGGCGGCGGGGTAATGACCCTTACTCGTAAACAAAACCCAATTTCCTTCGATTATAAGATTAATGATAATATAATCCTTTCGCGTCGCTCATCAGTGAAAGACCTGGGTGTGCTGATTAGAGCCGATTTATGTTTTAGCGATCATATTACAGCCATTTGTACTAAGGCCTACCGGACTTTGGGTTTTGTATTGCGACAAGCTCGAGACTTGGATAGTATCGTTGCTATAAAGCTATTATACAATAGCTTTGTACGTAGCGTACTGGAAAGTAATGCAGCTATCTGGAGCCCACATGAAGCTAAATACAAGTTTATGTTGGAAAAGCTCCAAAAGAAATTTTTAAGATTCTTATATTTTCGTACTTATGGATACCATGTTGGGTATCCTTACATTTATCCAAGCGTGTTTGTTATGGGGATGTTAAATTACAATTCTTTAGAGTATCGGCGTAATTTATTTTTAATTGAATATTTTGTGCAACTGATTAGGGGAAACATTACCAACCCGTCAGTGCTAGAACTTATTTCATTGAATGTCCCTGACAATTACGTTCAAGTTAGACGCCGGCCTCATAAGCTGTTTGTAGTACCAACGTGTAGATTATTCCTTGCAAAGGAGTCACCTCTGATGCGGGCGCTCACTTTACTCAATGGCTTAGTGGCATGGGATCCATCCATTGACATATTTTGTTCACCTGTTGCCGATCTTATTGGCGCGGCAGGAAACTATATAGAGAAGCTTTAAAAACGCATTGGTTAATTAACTGTCATGTTTTTGTAAGCAAATTGTTGTATAAATAAATAAATAAATAAATAAATAAATAAATAAATGAATAAATGAATGAATGAATGAATGAATGAATGAATGAATGAATGAATGAATGAATGAATGAATGAATGAATGAATGAATGAATGAATGAATGAATGAATGAATGAATGAATGAATGAATGAATGAATGAATAAATAAATAAATAAATAAATAAATAAATAAATAAATAAATAAATAAATAAATAAATAAATAAATAAATAAATAAATAAATAAATAAATAAATAATACACCGAACATTGAAAACTTACATACAAACAAGACAGCTTTACCCAAGCGTCTAAATAGTGTTATATTATTATTAAACGTAAATCACTAGACTTATACTGAGAGAACGACACCGGATCACTTTCCAAGAGCTTTTACACTTTCGTGCAACAAAATCTTTCCATAAATCCATCCGCAGTTCTGAAGTTAGTCGTTCGTTTAATTTAGTGACAGTTAGCGAGAATATTCAAACGTTTAGCTATACTTAAACCTCGCTACGTAGGTACCAAAATAATCTCTAAACACTCTACGTCAATGAGAGCCAACAACGAAGAGTACAGATTAGATCTACGATAGAGAAACAGGAGAGAAGGAAGATAGGAAGTGGTAGCTCTGGGAAATATTAGGTACGTTAAGTGGACAGACTGATACAGGTAAAGTATTGGTCACGTAAACAATACAAAAACAGGTCCGAAAGAATCTTAATCCTATTATTGTTTATTACGAATAACTACGAACAATCATTTATCTAGAATTGCCATGCACATACATAGAACTATTTTCGTAATACATGATAAACCTAGACTAAACACACGTACACTGTGAAGATTTAATGTTATACCTTATTAATATAAAGATCGTGAAGGTTTCAATGAAGGAGGACGGGCCTTAGGTAGAGAAGAACCCAACAGCGATAATTTGTTGATAGGTTAGAAAATAGGCGTAATGATAGCTACGAGTAGGCGTGTCGAACGTAAGTTCCTAGTGAAACAAGCTATGAAAATATATATGTGCATTAGAGTGCGAGAAAATATTTTGAATCTTATACATCAGAAAATAGAGTAGCATTCATATTAGACGTTCAGAAATATTGTTGTATTTGTCGTATTTACATGTGGGTGTATATTGAATAAATTTATACGATCTGATACCGCGAAGGATAAATAATGTGAGGAAGGTTTAATTGACCTGAAAGTTAGTTAACAAATGGAACATGCCAAGTATTCAGCGAGGTGAACGATCGTGGGCAAATGTGTGCGAATGCAAGCATTAGAAGACAATAATGCGCAGAATGATTTACAATCTGACGATGGAAATACATGATGTGCTCATCAAAAAGAACCCAAGGAAGGATTCGAAAACTACAGAAAGAGATGAGGACATATTTGAAGAAGTGTAAGCCGAGATGAGAGTGTTAGTGATCGAAGAGTCGAGATAGATCGAAGTTAGAGAAGCTAACGTGAGAAAATCGAAGGGCCGAGCGGTCCGCGTCGGCACGTAGCATTAGTTTATTTTTATTTATATATCACAGCTTTTGACGATAACAAATCTTTTGCATTTGCAGCTTCATTAAACTCCAACGACATGAATTCATGTCACGAAACCCATAGTACGTTCACTTCGCTGGAATCCAAAGGGTACGCGGAGTCAAACGTTCGAACAATTATAACAACATTACTGATCACCCGCACCCGCGATGATTAATTGCATCAACGCAACACGCGCCGGTGCCGCGATGTGCCGCTCGTGTATTTTGTTAGATGATCCAATTACTTCATCGAGGGATCAGCCAACTTCAACTAACGCTTTAATCGCTCGAAAAATTTGCTCACACAACGTTAACTTTATACCTAAGCATAAAACATCGATAAAACTTTAAAGATTGCGTTAACTACACTAATTTTGTCAACGGTAACACAACGAAGTCCGTGTTATCTACACCTTTACAATTACTCTAAACGAATATCGATCTTATATTAAGTCATGCAAAACGGAAACGTACAACAACCAGGCCGCCGGGCGCGAAGCTACCCGCGCCCGCCGGACACATTAACAATATTGTACCTATGTTATGTTCGATGTGGGTATTAAGGCTAGGTCGATTACAGGTATGTACACCTAAACAAAATACACTGACACAAGATCGATTACACTGCATAAGCACGCATGCAAAAGATTTAGAGGCAAAAGTGCAAGAGTCGAAGTGGAAAGGAGCGAAGAGCGCAAGCGATAGGTCGGCGCCCGGGGCAGAGGAATGCCAGGCAGGACACCAAGCCGACTGGAATTTGGATGAAAACAAATATCACGACCTAATACATTGTTATTTCAATGTAACGTTTCCGAAAGATGAGGACAGATGATAGAAAGGAGCTGTCGACACAGAGTCGCCTATGCGTGCGCTAACGTCTTAAATTACCTCTTTTTATTAATTTTACACCTTTCTAGTTTATTTAATTTATTTTTTCTTTACACTTAAATAACAATATATCACAAGCATCAACATATCGAAGTGGTTAGTGCTTCGGGTGGTCGTCCGGTTGTGTTGACTTTTTGACCTTATGTTCAGTGTCAGTGACGTCTCGTGTGTTCGGGGCGCTCTCCACGATTTCATTTATGAATGTATAAAAATATTATTGCTCATTATCAAGCACCAACGCGCCACTAGCCAACTACGTTTCGAAAAAATTTAGAATTCGATTTCCTACAAAATTGAGCGCGGATGATTTTGGTTCGCGACTGTTTTGATTGGGGGTCGGGTGGATGACGTGATTTGGTGTGACGTAACAATGAGCTTAGCAGCTACATCATGTATTCGGGTATATATAATAGCGTGGGCAGCTCGCGCCGCCAGTGTCCCCGCGGCCGCCACTCACTGCATCACGCATTTGCTTTCGATCTGGGACTTCAGTTCGTTCACTTGGGTTTCGATGGTGTTTTTCAATTCTGGAATATACAAAATGAACAGTTTAGCAAGGATTATAAATTCAACTAGATGTTTTAGACCATGGAGTTTGATGGATTTTGATGTTCTTAAAGTGTCTGTAAAAACAACTTTGAATAAACTTCATTTCATTTCTTCCCATAGTTCGTAGAAATACGCAATATGCTTTATAACACATTTATCGAATGATGGTAGTAGGTCCTAACCTTGATGAATGGGAACAGACCAACCTACACAGAATAGCATCCATACGTTGCGTTGCGTCAACGTTGCGTTGACGTGAGCGCTGCTGCTGTGTCATAGTCAAATGTGCTTTAGACCATACGGCTGACGTAAAACTTCTTTAGCTGCATCTAAGTCTAGATGTACGTATGTACATACATATTATGTTTACCAGTTTACTCCCAACTCAAGCAAAAAGAAGTTTTAGCTTCCGGGCCAATTTTTTGCGGTAGGTACTGCAATAGTATGCTTACTAGTGAACTCGTCCTGGTCTTCTAACTCTGCTTCGGCAGCCAACTCTTCAGGAGTCTTCTTCTTCCTCATCAGAGGATTGTCGGGCTCCTGTTGTTGTTGTTCCACCATTTCTTCTTTCTTGGGGATTTTGTACTGAAATACGAGAATATGCCTTTAAATAAGGTTCACATAGGGGGAAATAAATATCGTTAATCACAGGGAAGAAATTATGTGATTGATTTTTGATGTCATTTGGCATAAATACATTCATTCGAGCTCATTACATTCAGAAGAAAAGTTTTCAAGTATAAATCCCTGTGAGTGGTTCAGATACTTCAAAAACGACTTGGACGTAAAGTTTTTCAGAAGCTACAGGTATATTTCCAGTTCAAACTAAAAGCGGGACCTTTCTTCCTCCTTCACCGTCAGCTCACAGACTCACAGTCAGGCAATTCCATTATATTCATCTAGCTACGCCTTAAGGAATAGCTGAACAAATATGTACTACTTGAATTATGTCTGGTTAATCAATTTTATCAGGTTAAGTGCTATTAAAACAATTATTAGACGGTGGATATACTTCAAGGCGGTGGCAAACTTTATACAAAACCTACAAACAACTTCCATTCAGGCTTTGCACGATAGATTCTTACTAAGAATTCTTACTAAGAACCTAAGTTGTTTGTAGGTTTTGTATAAAGTTTGCCACCGCCTTGAAGTATATCCACCGTCTAATAATTGTTTTAATAGCACTTAACCTGATAAAATTGATTAACCAGACATAATTCAAGTAGTACATATTTGTTCAGCTATTCCTTAAGGCGTCTAGATGAATATAATGGAATTGCCTGACTGTGAGTCTGTGAGCTGACGGTGAAGGAGGAAGAAAGGTCCCGCTTTTAGTTTGAACTGGAAATATACCTGTAGCTTCTTCTTACAAGCATACTAAATAAATACACCGCCTGAAGTGAGCCGGAGTGTTGCCAGTTGTTTTAATAGATTATCGAGTTGAGATAATCCGGGCGGGCCACAGCTTGGCGCCTGTAATCATGGGTTAGCTATTACTGGGCCGCCGGTGCGTCGCCAAAAGCAATTTTCTAACCAGGTTGCAAGGAATGCTCGGCTGGTCGATACGTTGTATTGGTTCACCGAACTTACCGATAATTTAACCCAAATACGAGCACTTTGCTGACTTTGCATTAGTAAGTATCCAAGCAAAGATAAGTAGTATAACTTTATTTAGTACTAGTAAATCCGCCCTCGCTTCGCTTCGGGAAACCAGTCCCTTCAAAAATCTCTATAAATTTTAACAAATTATGTTATTCCGATGTCAAAGCTATATTACTGCAAAGTTTCATGAAAATCCGTTCAGTAGTTTTTGCGTGAAAGAGCAACAAACACACACACACACATACATCCTTACAAACTTTCGCATTTATAATACTAGTAAATCCGCCCTCGCTTCGCTTCGGGAAACCTGTCCCGCAAAAATCTCTATATATTTTAACAAATTATGTTATTCCGATGTCTAAGCTATATTACTGCAAAGTTTCATGAAAATCCGTTCAGTAGTTTTTGCGTGAAAGAGCAACAAACACACACACACACTCATACATCCTTACAAACTTTCGCATTTATAATATTAGTAGGTGTGATGATGGCTATCACACTGGCTGCAGCAAGGACGATGAACTTCCCTATCGATGAGTTATTTCACAAAAATAAACTTCAGCAACATCTTTTCACGTAGTTTATTACAGCATATGCACATTATTCTCTACACTTTACATTTAATTGTACATTATTACATTTAATTACCAATTATCTTTACAAGTATACATTCGGGCAGAACTTCCCCTTAGAACCGTTACAAAATTAATGACCTCCACAACCTTAGTTCGCCATATTTATATCCTACCTTCAACCCCACTTTACAATTAAATCGGAAGTTAACAACACTTATATAATCTCAAACAATAAACGAATTTATTAATAAATCGTAGGAATAAACTATTATACATAGAATTATTATACACACAATAATATAATTATTGTAATTAGTAATTAATGTTGGGTTATATCGGGGTGCCGGAAGTAGAACTTGTAACACTCGGCCATCCTGCAACTGCCGTGTCTCACGGCGGTCATCATTAGGTCATCATTGCTAGTCTGTTCGCGTCCCCATTTGTCACTGGTCTACGGCGGCATCTGAAATTGAAACACCGAACGAGTAACTGGTTCTTGTAATTACTGCAAATTTAATGGAGATAGAATGAACATCTTGTCACATAGAAGCTCGCCATTTGTACTAAGTAATAGACTTTTTTGTCAAAAAAAGTTAAATAAAATAAAATTTATTTTTCTTTGGTGACGTTTGTATTTTCCTCAATCACATATTTTTTTCTGTTTATATAACTTTTATTTACTGTTTATATTTTCTTCCAACACAGAACTTGAATTTTTTTTTTTTTTAATCTAATGTTAAGTGAAGCCCATCAAAGTAGAAATCTGAAAAGTGCATTCAAATCGAATAAGCAATTCTAGAGGATTAGTGTGCACAAACCTACAGTCAAATAGACAAAATGGTTAAACATTGTTTTGGGTTCTCTTGATTAAATAAAGACCTCATAAATTTTTAAATTTGTTGCCGCGTACAGACAAACATGTTATGCACCTGTGCTGACAACGAAATTCTATAAAATTTCTTCGTCTCGTCTCCTTTATTTACCTCCGCCTGCAGCCGCTCGTAACTGACACCGATCAAACTGTATGTATTTATTTTATTCCATTGCTATTAATTATAACTTACACAAATTTAATTTTATTTCACACAGCTTTGATTGATTCACACAGCTTTCAATTTAATTTACACAGATTTTTAATTTATTCATACAGCCTTTTATTTAATTCACAAAACTTTTATTTTAATTCACACAGCTTTTAATTCCATTCACACAGGTTTAAATTCCATTCACACAGCTTTTAATTCTATTCACACAGCTTTTAATTCCATTCACACAGATTCTAATTCCATTCACACAGATTTTAATTCTATTCACACAGCTTTTAATTCCATTCACACAGCTTTTAATTTCATTCACACAGTTCATTCACACAGCTCTTAATATCTAACATTGTTTTCAATTTATCCTGTTTTTTTTTCTAAAACTTATTATTTCCATGTATGACTTTAAAGAGTACATATATTATTACAAATACTATAAGTATTAGTGAAACCCAGTTAATCTATATCATAATTGTACAAGAATTAAGCACCAGATTAGAGAGCTCGCACTTAGCAACTGAATGCCCTTTGTGTAATTTTTAGTTTATAATCTGGGTCGCACAAAGAATAGTAATAGCACTACCTAAAGAGTTGTATTTCATCAATTAATTTTGCCCTATGCTTGTCCATCACGAATCAGAGTAGCAATCACACACACACAGCAATCAGCCACAATTACCAATTTTAAACGAAGACCATAAAATAAAATGTCTAAATATACACACACACAGCAATCAGCCACAATAACCAATTTTAAATGAACACCATAAAATAAAAATGTCTAAATATACTCTTCTAACATGGACTTATCAAGAGAGCGGTTGTTTCTCGTTATTAGTCAGAAATAATTCCACGAACTTTTGAGGGTAGATTTAAAACAAAATAAATAACAAAAGAATAATTCGCTTTACACTACAGATTACAAATATTAATGTTGAAGTGTGTTGAAGTGCTTTCTTTTTAATTAAATTATGGTAGATACATATACATAATAAGTATTTTATTCTTGTTGTTACAGACGAAAGTATGTAATGTTTTAATTTTGTTAATTATTGTGAGTTGCTTTATGCAATAACACGTAGGTTAAAAACTGGGAGCGAAAATTTTAGAGGCAAATTCAAATTCTTATGCGAACCGACTCCGTTTTCTCATAAATACTAGGACGTCAAAGGGGAAAACACAAACATATACCTACAAAATATTTTTAAACATTTTCAAAAAAATATAATTATCTATGACGCTATATACGATGGCTGTACTATATATGTGATTTAGTAATAATAGTAAATATTAACGTGTGTGTAATAAATGTGAACGTGTGGTTGGTCATGTGATGATTGTACAAAGTAAATATAAACTAATATAAATATTAACATGTAATAGTAAATATTAACGTGTGTGTAATAAATGTGAACGTGTGGTTGGTCATGTGATGATTGTACAAAGGCCTTATCAAATAAAATTATAAAATTGGAGTTGGTTTTTTTTTTCTCTTATAATAAGTAATTGATTAATAAATGCCCATGAAGAAGTATTTTTTTATCCTTCGTGTCTTAATGTAATAGTATGTAATTGAAATGATTGTATTGGTGCACTTATATGAAATCGTCAATAACTGATTATATTATATTTATTTGTTTTTTTTTCTTTTACGTATGTTTAATAAGCATAAATAGCAGCATCTATTTATTCTATATACACGTAATAATTTTATTTATGACTAATGAGTGATGTGTACTGCTGTAGGTATTTAATCTCGCTATAAATTAAATTCTAATAATATATTGTTGAAGAACCTTAACAAATGAATAATATAAGAAGGTGATATAAGTGGAGTAAATAAACCAATAGATAATTAATATCTATTGAAAATAAAGCTAAAATAAATCTTGTCTGTTTTAAATTTTTGTTTCATTGTGTTGTAAATATAATGTTTGAATGCATATAGGAACATAAATAAGCAATTATTTTATTGAAATAATATTTACAGCATTAACACAAAGTTACACCTTCAATTGCGTATATAATTACTTATTACTTTTTATTTGTTACAAATTATTATCATTAACATTACAGGTGCTACGTCCTAATGCATTAAGTGTATTTCATATAAATTTCTTAATAAACAGAGTAATAATCATATCTTAGTACCTAAATCATTATTATTATATTATAATGTTTATGACGAAACGAATTGACGTATTTACTTGACAAAATTATTAATTGGCATAATTTAAGAGAATACGTGATGAAAATAATTGTGTTGAATAATTTAACACTTACAACATGCGTTGTAAGTAATATACCAATTAATTGAAAATGTAATGTAAGTAGGTAGGTATATCACAAAATAAATATATTAGGTGGCTCGAGTTTGCGTATTGATATTATTGTGAATAACGATACATAAATAAATTAATAAATCAAGAACATAATTGAATTGAACCCAAAATTTCCTTCAATAAATATGGTAACTGTAATTAAGACCATGAAATATACAGTCTATTAATTTTATTTCGGCACACATAGCACGTTGGTACATAATTATTTGATTTGAATTACTCATTAAATATTCATGACCCATGTAACAATAAATAATATTTTGTCAAATTCCCTCTTCCATGAGAAAGAGTCAATTAGCCATAGCTATAGCTATGCTCTAGCTTTCGTCAATAGATACCAAATAAATATTAAATATAAGATACATACGTATAATACATAGATACGTTAACCATATCACTCTACAACAGTGATGATATTGACCTATAACTTATTTACAATACTCAGCGTATACATATGTTATTGTAAAGCAAGTCGGTAAATGAGGATTTGGCTGCAGTCAATCCTGAGCGTGCTACCAGATCATGTTTATGTCAAAAGTGTATTATGTAGGTATGTTGTCACACCAGAATGTATGTTGAAAGAGGTCCAATCTAATTCGCAAAATCATTATAACTTAAACAACAAAAAAAAAATAACATTATCGCATGTTCAATAAAAACTTATTGCAACTTACTATGAAGCGCTTGTTTCTTTTAATCTTTTATATCTACTTAGGTTAATATATTTCGCATTTCATTTTTATGGGTTTATTTATTACAATTTATTGCACACCATAACAACAAATTGGAATAAAAATATTGCAATTTATATTTCTTGTGCAGAAAAGGCTATAGCAAAATTGCGATTTCTTCCAGAGTACCTTTGGGAAGATGATAAAGGTTTTACTACTTAGGTTAGCACATATCTATTTTGGGTATGGTTATAAGTTTAAGTTTTTCATAATAGCCCTACAACCTAGTTGTGGGGACACACAGCATTTCTTTAGTAACCTCATTGATCTATCATGCAGTTCTACAGCATTTTCATAGTAGCCACACAGATCTACTATGTAAGCACACAGTAAATTTCATAGTAGCCATACAAATCTGCCAAGTAGACGCACAGAATTCTCATAGAAGTCACACAGATCTGCCAATAGTCCTACAACCTAACTATGGGGACACACAGCATTTCTTTAGTAGCCACATAGATCTCCATGCAGTTCTACAGCATTTTCATACTAGCCACACATATTCACCATGTAAACACACAGTATTTTTATAGTAGCCGTAAAAATCTGCCAAGTAGACGCACAGAATTTACATAGTGGTCACACAGATCTGCCATGTAGTCACTTTTTTATATAGTAGTCACACAGATTTATTCATTATGCAAGATAACGGCTTGATATTATTAGATAGATTGTGTTTATTCTAACCACACAGTCTTATTGTTATTCTGCTATTTATTTCCTTTTTGCATTTACTTTTGAAAAACTATTCTATTCTGTTCTAATGCTGACAAACAAATAAATTTCTATAGCTCAATTGTACACCCTACCCTGTTTCCAAAGTTATTTATGTATTCAGCTTAATAGGTTGTCTAGAAGAGATCGCTATTTAGTGATAAGGCCGCCTGTTGTACTAATCTCTGTGTGATATTGTGATCATGTAAGTAATATGTTTTGGCGTATAATAAAGAGGATTTTGTTGTTGTTATTTCACTTTAGATAGCAACAAGACAATCATTGTTATTACTATTATTTTCCATGTGAATACGTACAAGTGCTTTCTGCTGTTGTGTAGATATACCTATCGTTAGGTAATTTTATCTTAAAGTTTTGTGAAATAATAATCTGAAACGGGCCAGCAACCACCAACCAAAACATCCAATATTTAAGAACCGTCATAAGGTTTTATAACCTTCTAAGAAAGACACCACTTCCTTCGATTGAGACAAAATGAATATGACGTACCTGTTCGTTTCTTTGTTCCTTGAATCACATGAAGTCCCCGCCGCATGCCAGCGAGTACTTTGGTATACATGGCGTGTCAAAAAAAAAATCTCCGTTCCTTTGACCAAGATAATATGGGCTGTAAAGGAAAATATCCCCACTTCTGAAGTGTGATGATGGCTATCACACTGGCTGCAGCAAGGACGATGAACTTCCCTATCGATGAGTTATTTCACAAAAATAAACTTCAGCAACATCTTTTCACGTAGTTTATTACAGCATATGCACATTATTCTCTACACTTTACATTTAATTGTACATTATTACATTTAATTACCAATTATCTTTACAAGTATACATTCGGGCAGAACTTCCCCTTACAACCGTTACAAAATTAATGACCTCCACAACCTTAGTTCGCCATATTTATATCCTACCTTCAACCCCACTTTACAATTAAATCGGAAGTTAACAACACTTATATAATCTCAAACAATAAACGAATACGAATTTATTAATAAATCGTAGGAATAAACTATTATACATAGAATTATTATACACACAATAATATAATTATTGTAATTAGTAATTAATGTTGGGTTATATCGGGGTGCCGGAAGTAGAACTTGTAACATAGGATTAGTAGGAAGTAGGATAGTAGGATTGGATTGGCTGAATATTTTGTTTTGCAACACAGGATGGTTAAAAAATTAAGATCATAACGGCGGGAACGGAATGCGATGCAGGTTCGGAAGAAGTTCTTAAAATGTAAAGTCCAGGAAGTATTCTTCGATAATAGGAGAAAGTTACAACAATTTATACTGAGTGATGGAACTATACTGTTAAGGTGTTTTCTCGTTGTTTCATCATGCCAGTTTGTTGAATCTAAGTTATACAAACATAGCAAATAAGTATATTGTCTAAGTTATACAAACATAGCAAATAAGTATATTGTTTGTTATACAAACATAGCAATAAGTATACTTAACACAATGATGCAATAAATAGGTAGATTGAGCGTCGCCCTACAATGAAAACAAAAAAAACAAGGCAACAATATCAAGCATGTGTGCGTGCAGGCGATGTTTTTCGCGTTCGTTTATTGTCTATGTGTGCGTAATCTGTGCGTAATGATATAAATGTCGCCGCCAGCAGTTGGCTGCGCTTTTTTGACACGTTTTCGCGGATTCGATTATCCATCTAGATATTTATACATCATTGACTTAACATTAACAAGAACAGTTTTAGTGTTGATTTTTGTCAACAGTCGACAGAGCAACAAACAAGGAATTGCATCGTGATGCAAAGTTGTTACCTTTTCCCATGGACCATCCAAGCAATAAGTATTTCTGATCAAAATGATAGATATTCTAAGTGTTGATTGATTAAATTGCTTTTTTAGTTTATTTACAATTTGCATCGCTCAGACGTAATAACCAAGATGTTGCCATAATAAAAATAACAATAATCCGCTGTGTATTTCACATTATTGCTATATATCTCAACTCGCCTCGGACGTCAGCCCTCGTTACAAGATGGCGGTTCCCGCCATAATTTCCCAGCGGGAGAGCGCTCGATCCGGTGTGGCCACATTCAGCTACTATTGTACAGTTATAATCTACAGAGTACTAATAATTAATGAGAGAAAGTAGCAAAAAAATATTAAACAAAACAGTTAGGTATAGATTTGGCTATATCAATTTATGTTCGAAATTAAAAATTAATTTTGCAAAACAAGTAAAAAAGTAACTACTACGTTTCAAATAATTATCAAAAACAACTAAAATTTCATTCACACGCGTTAACAACTTAATTTTTCCAAAATTGAACTTTAAAGTTGATAAAGACGGCAAAGTGAACTACTTACATTTAAAAGCCAGGTTCTTACAATTTTCTTTTACGTATTGCTTCTATTTTATCTATCACTAGCGGCCCGCCCGCGGTTTCACCCGCGTGGATCCCGTTCTCGTGGGAATATATGCATGTATTGTACATAAAAACCTTCCTCTTGAATCACTCTACCTATTACAAAAAACCGCATCAAAATCCGTTGCGTAATTTTAAAGATTTAAGCATACAGACAAACAGACAAACAGACAAACAAACAAACAGACGGACAAAAATAGCGACTTTGTTTTATACTATGTAGTGAAGTATTGCCAAGTTAGCGAAAACGCAAAGTTTAAAAATCTCATCAATGTCTGATAGGTAAATGTTTTTAATTAGAAAAGGTAACAAATTAATATTTAACGACAGGGCTAAGTGTATATGTTACCGTTAAAATGCATAATAAGTTAATGTGTACATTAAATAGGTAATCTGCAGATACACTGATACGATACGTTAAAGTGTAAAAAAGGTCTTATTTGCACTTTACCCAGTTAGTCTGCACAGTAACGGATGGTACATCGTTAAACTGCGGAAGACTGGCTTCCTGAGTACCAATTTGTGTTGATGTCGTGGCCACATCGTAGATTTGCTCACATCATGAAATGATCGATCTGGCCGATCGATCGAGATTTGGTCGAATCGTAAAAACGCGGAAAATAGGGCATAACTTCGAACCGTGACGTCTCCGGCGCTGCGGAAGGTGCAGCCCCTTCGCCCTTGCGTAACAAAGCACAGACACCCACGCTCGCCTGCGCAGCTTCGGCTTGCTGGTCGCCTTCGGCGACCAGCCTCAGCCACTCCAGCTCGCCCGGGTGTCTGCGTTTTGTTACAGCGGGTGGGGGCTGCCCTCCCTCCGCGCCTCCGGGTTCTAAAAACACTCTAGGGGTAGGGCATACAAGACTACGTGGAGTAGGGGTAGGCTAATTCGGTTCTGTAACCAATTCGACCTACCTACCTTGAAGAATTTGACTGAGTAAAACAATGAATACTCATTTCCATTATATTCATATAAAACAATGAATACTCATTTCCATTACTGGAAATTATCCAAAATCAACTTAATTTTTATGTTTTCGTTCAATGTTACTCGTTTTTAACGTTCGTTTAATGTTCGTCGTTCGTTCGTCGCACAAAGCAGACGTGTGTCAGTTAACATTTTAAAAATTAATAAAAAGTACCAGACAAATCTATTCACTACGTCCCTAGTAAATTGCGATTAAAATTGTGAACACAGTGCTTCGTAATTACAGCGTTACGCACCTACACCTGCTGCAAAGTTGAGCCGCCCGCTGCCCGTGTGCACCCCCGCGAGAACAGACGGTTGCTATTTTTTTACTCGCTCACGCACTGCATTAGCAGGTACGTAATCATGAATGTCCAGCGGACACCTCCTAAAAATCCGCTACTACCCGCAATAAGCGCATCGACTGCGCGCGCTGGATCGCAACCGGATTTATCAAAGTTAGGAAATCCTAATATGGATACGCAAGTTACATATCGAAAACGCAAACAGCGGGAAGTTCATGAATGTGAATGTTCAAACGATCTTAAGGAGATGCGGATGGAGATGTCTCGTATAAGTTCCCTATTGGAAAAATACACCGAGTCACATGATCAGGTTTTGCAAAAAATGCAAGAAAATATTACTGAAATTAAGCATCAAATTTCTGATATGAAATCATCTAACGAACAAACCATAGATGTTATTCAAAAAAATGTAGATAAAGTCTTCACAGACATCAACGATATTAAATTATCTACTTCCAGCCTACTGATGGAACAGAAAGACATAAGAAGTCACGTGACTCGGTTAGAAAACTCTATAACACTTGGCGAGAATAAGGTAAAGTCACTTGAAACGGACCTCAACAACTTGAAACATTCATCACTCACCACACTTGCTAAGCCTGAAAACGAACTATGCTTAGGTGAAAAAATAATTCAAGAGATTCAAAATCGTAATGCTAGAGAAAAAAATATAATACTAGTGGGGTTACCCGAACCAACTTCTACCAAACACGAAGAAAGAATGGCGAAAGATAAAGCCGATATTTTGAATATAATTTCGACAATTAATACAGATATTCCAATTCCAATCAAAATTTTTCGTATTGGCAAGTACAATCCGGGCAAGAACCGTAGCATTAAGGTGTGTTTTGATGAGTTGGGACCCGCAAAGCAGCTGCTCCGCAATAAAAGTAAACTTTCTGATGGAATTCGAATGTACTCTGATCAGACTCCAAACCAAAAAAAAATTCTTAAAAATATGCAAGAAGAGTTAAAACTCCGGGAAAAAAATGGTAAAAATGGTCTTACTATTAAATATATAAACGGAGCGCCGAAAATAGTACACTTAGATGCAAAAAACTACGAGCAATAAATAAAACTCCTCTTGATAGAACCTTGAGTACAAATACCTACGAAATACTAGACAGTTATAACAGTATTACAAAAAATAACTCACGTTTCACATTCTTTTATCTTAATGCCCGCAGCATATGTAAACAAGGAAAATTTGACGAATTAAGATGCATTCTCCAGGCCATACCAAATACAGTACATGTCATTCTCTTAACCGAAACATGGATCCGGAGTGAATTGTAGGCGCAACGTCTCCAACTCCCTAACTACACACACTACTATAACTATCGAACAAACTCTGCTGGAGGCGGAGTATCGGCATATGTTCACAACAACATTAAACACAGCCTGTCCGAGTCGAAGTACATTGGAGGAAGTAACTATCTATGGGTAAAACTAGAAAAATTCGCTCTCGAAGTAGGAGTAGTATACAACCCAGGACATACTAACTTTAATGATTTTCTTGAAGAATACGAATACCAGCTAGAGCAACGACGCCGTGCAATTGTATTTGGTGACTTTAATGTTGATCTTCTATCGAAAGAAAAAAAGACAAAGATGTATAAACAATTATTTAAGGAATCCGGCCACAAAATTATTAATAAAGTCAGCAAAAAATTTTATACCAGAGCAGGACAGACAAGAAAATCAATTTTGGATCATATCACCACTAATTTGCAAAATGATAATTTTCACATGATAGCTATTGACTCTCCATTTTCAGACCACAAACAAATTTATTTGGAAATTAAGAAAGCAAAACCACCACCTAAGATAGTTACTACTTATAGAGCCATAAATTACACTATATTACAGAGCGCAGCAGAAAAAAGAAGATTTCAAGAAGTGACAGATGATTATACTACATTAGAAAGAAAGATTAAGCATTGTATAGAGGATAGTGAAGAAACTAAAACGAAAATTCTTAATAGACCGCAAGATGATTGGATAAATAGAAACATAATATCTGAAATCAACAAAAGAAATGTATTATGGGGGGAGCTCCAGAAAAAATCGAATAATGATATTTTGAAGAGAGACTTTATAAAAAAAAAGATGTGAAGTTACTAAGCTAATTCAAGATACAAAAGATTCATACTATTATAATAAATTTACTCAAAACATTAAAAATCCAAGAAAACTGTGGAATTTAGTAAACACCTTAGCGGTAAATAAAATACAACAAAATTGTGCTCCTCCAACGCTTATATACGATTCCAGGGAAATTAAAGGCCCTAATAAAATATGCGACACTTTTAATGAATATTTTTCATCAATAGGTCAACACTTAGCATCTCAAATACCCAAACATTTCCATGACCAACGCAAGCAAGCATTGCCTTTACCGAACGTTTCTCAAAGCTTACAAATGTCATGTTTAAAACCGTGTTCTGAACAAGAAATTTTGAATATAATTAATCATCTTGATTCGAACTGTAGTGTAGGTCTAGATGGCATTAACACTAAAACAATAAAATGTCTAAAACTTGTAATATCAAACAAATTAGCTGACTGTTTCAATAGGTTGTTTGAGGATGGTAACTTTCCCGATACTTTAAAAGTCGCTAAGGTAACACCGGTATATAAATCCGGTTCAAAAACTGATCCAGGGAATTATCAGCCTATTTCTGTGTTGCCAGTATTATCAAAGATTCTCGAAAAACTCTTGCATACACGACTACAAAATTACTTAGATTCAATTAATTATATTTCTAAACAACAATATGGTTTTAGGCCCAAAAGCAACACACTTACAGCTACAATCGACCTTGTTACTAAAATAAAACAAAATATTGATAAAAAAAACATACCTAGTTCTTGGTATATTTGTCGACCTTAAAAAGGCTTTTGATACAGTTAGCCACGAACTGCTTTTGCAAAAGCTAGAAGTTCTCGGAATCACTGACAAAGCTTTACAAATGTTCAAATCATACCTAACACAAAGATCGCAAATAGTTAAAATAGACAGCTTTCAGAGTAATTCATTGCCGATAATTTGCGGTATTCCGCAGGGATCAATTTTAGGACCATTGCTCTTCTTAATCTTTATAAATAACATACAAGAACTAGGTCTAAATGGTCACATTACCCTATACGCAGATGATACCTGCTTGTTTTATTTTGGGTCATCCATACATAATCTGATTTTAAAAGCCCAAGAAGACTTAAACATCCTACAAAACTGGTTTCAGAACAATTTACTTACTATCAATATCTCCAAAACTTGTTATACTCTTTTTAAGGCAAAAAATAAATGAATACCATCATACACACCACTAACAATAAATAATATCCCTTTGCAAGAAAAAACCAGCGAAAAATATCTTGGTCTATATATGGATACTTACTTATCGTGGAAAGATCATATAAATTACATTAAAACTAAATTGATAACACTGAGTGGGTCGCTGCGTAATATAATGCGGTGTATACCGCGTAATTTTCGCTATAACATTTACAATGCACTAGTAAAACCTCACCTATCTTACCTAATAGAGGTATGGGGGTGCGCGGTAAAAACAAGAATAAAAGAACTTCAAATAATACAAAACAAAATAATCAAATTAATTTTTAATTATAAATATCTTACGCCTACAAAGAAAATTTATGAAGAAACAAAATTAATGACTATCAAACAACTTTATTACTATAACATTTGCATTTTTATACGTAAAACGCTAAATAGGAACATCCATACTAACATAGCGTTCCAGAAACAGAAACAGATCACAAATCGCAGTACACGTCGCGCTAGTTTCCTCGTTCTACCCAAGCCGTGAACAACGTATGGCAAAACAATGATAACGTATGAAGGAGCACAATTTTATAATAGATTACCTTCACGTATAAAAAATGTAGAATCATTAAATATATGACGGCGGAGGGGCTGACATCTTCAATAAAATAAAACAGAACACTTCACTTTTACTTCGTATATTCAAAATCTCACAACTTGGTACTACTTATAATTTATATTATGATAATTAAATAATTTAATTATAACAAATCACTTTAAATGAAATTACAACACGGTAACCAAGCAGCATGTGCACCGGGCAACTGCTCTCGAACGACTGAACCCCTGAACAATGGCGCGTTGTCTTTTATAGACTTTGGTGGTGGGGATGTTGCCTGTAGAACGTGCTGCTTTTACAAGCAAAGATGGTGGCGCCGTCACGGCCATGCTGACATGCGCATGTCCTCGTGCGCTGATTTTCTTTATACATCTGCGGACAAGGAACATGTTCGATCATCCTAACATATCTGTAGCAAAGTTAAACTTAATCCAAACCTCAGCTATCGTTTACTCAGAGCAACGTCTTGACACATTATTATGACAAAATTCTGAGACAAATCCTATTGTAAGATCTGGTCTAGTTCGCTATACTTATCCTTACTTATTATTATCCTTTAGTTACAGTATACACTAGATCAGATCGCGCTAGTCCGAGCAAAAGCTCCTGTAGCTGATAATGCTAGTCCGAGCAAAAGCTCCTGTAGCTGATCGTGCTAGACCGGGCACAAGCCCCTGTAGCCGATTGTGCTAGACCAGGCTTATGCCTCTTTAGCTAGTTGCTAGTCCGGACAGAAGTCCCTTTAGCTGAGTCAAAGGTCCAGACTAGGGTTGCTGAGGATTCCTCTTCCGCTTCCTCATAATGCGGAAATTCCGCAATATTTTGGGTCCCTCAACCGTTACCGCATCCTCATAAATAAAAATAAAAAATCCTCTTCCGCTATCGCTTCCTCAAAATTTAAGAGGAATTTATGAGGAATTTCACTGCGCATTTCTTCTATGAAATTGTATCATTGACTATATCTTTTTTTTTGTGTGCGTGTGTTGTGTATGTTACTGAACTCCTCCGTAACTGCTGAAACGATTTTGATGATTCTTTTTGTGTGTTTTGAGCATGGTTTAGATTCATAGCTTGGTCCACTGGAAAATGCCCTTTTAATTATTTTCTGTGTAATAAATGTATGTACCTAGTTATGTACAGACAGGACAGCAGCTTTTGGGTTGGGCCCGCTAGTACACACATCAAAAGTGTCTAGGGATCAACATATATTTTTGCAATAACTTTTCTCCTGATTGATATTAATTAAAATTTTCTTTAAGGATTCATCAAATAAAGTGTTTTCGTTTGTCACAGTAACGATAAACCAAGTCACCTTTGCATTAATAAAGAAATTTGCCATTTTCCTAATAAAGGGATTTTTGACATTTGAACCACTAACATTAAAGTTCGAAAAAAAGACTGAAATAACAGTTTTCTTTAAAATTTTATTGGGTAACTTAAACAATTAATAATCCGTGTTTCTACCGCGAACACTAACAACACAAGAACATCGGTTTGGCATACTCAAAATGAGTTCATCCAAATCACGCTGTGGAATGGCCGCCCATGTTCGTTGCAACAACAAAAAAAGGTCTTCTTGCCACTGGATACCCTCCATATTCGGCAGAGCTCTTCTCTGTAGCATATCCCATGCATGCTCAATCGGGTTCAAGTCTGGCGACTGAGCAGGCCAGGGCAGGACATTGATGTTAGCTGCGGCGAGAGTCTGTCTTACAACTCTTGCGGTGTGCGGTCGTGCATTATCATGCATTAACTGAAATAAGGGACCGATTTGCACTTGTAGAGGAACGATGACGTCTGATACAATCGTCTCAGCATAAATTTGAGCGTTGAGGTTGCCTCTGATCCAAATCAACTCAGTTCTTCCGCCGATCCAAATACCCGCCCATACCATGATGGTTCCACCACTATAAGGATGGACTTCCTGGCAGGATTTTAATCGCTGTTGGCGTCCAGGGGTTCTCCAGTATCGTATACGTCTTGTATCCGGTCTCATACCAAAACGAGACTCATCAGAAAAGCACACGAAACGCCATTGTTCTTCTGCCCAATTTCTGTGTTCAAGAGCCCATTGATATCGAATCCTACGATTGTGCATTGCTATAGGTGGTACCCGTAGCGGTCTTCGGGAATGAAGGTTCACTTCATGCAAGCGGTTTCTGACTGTTTGGTCGCTAATTAAGTTCCCTGAAGAGTGATGAAGCCTCACGGCTAACATCATGGCGGTTATTGTTGGAGCTCTTCGAGTTAAGATTTGAATGTATCGGTCTTGTCTCCGTGTGGTGCAGCGATACCGTCCTCCATGGCGCTCAGCCACGGTACCAGTGCTTCGGTAACGTGTCCAAAGTCGACTGATAACACTCTGACTTGTATTCAGAGCTAAAGCCACAGTACGTTGCCGGGAACCAGCTTCTATCATTCCCACGGCTCTGAGCATTTCTTCCCTGCTTAAATGACGTCGCCGCTCCATAATAACGTTGATTTTAATCAGTAGTAGGGAAACAGTAGCACTAATAATGTCTTCAATGCGTTGTATGTTTTTATAGGGAAAATATTGACAGCTGATTTTCATCTTTTACTCGAATTTGATTGACAGTTCCTGATTCAAATTATGAAATGCACCAAAAAGGATCCATATAAATTTATAAAATCATAAATTTATTACAAAGCCACATCTCAATCTCAAGAAATCCGCATAAAAATGCTTGATCCCTAGACACTTTTGATGTGTGTATTTATAATTTATTATTATTAAGTATTTTTTTTTATTCCTCTTCCGCTTCCTCATCCGCATCCGCTTCCTCAAAAAATATCCTCTTCCTCATCCGCATCCTCAAAATTTGCGCGTCACAATTCCTCTTCCTCCTCCTCTTCCTCATAATCAATTCCTCAACAACCCTAGTCCAGACTAATCCCTTCAATGACTCTTACTAAAATTATTCACTATATTTTATTATTATTATAAATTTTAATTATCTTTAATGATTATGCTTCTTTTTTTTTCTACCTTTTTTTTATTGCTTGTCAGTCTCATGTATAGTGGCACTAGTCGTTATACGCACCGAGTGCGGCAAATCTGATTCTGAATCTGTTTCGGGGTTGGCCTGAATGAGGTTGTTTTCATCGTATCCACTACCTATACTTAAAGTACGTGAGCCAACAGACATAGTATTGCTATCGAGGGACATATTGTCATTTGTATCAAAATATTCATTATCACTGTCGGGACCAGTTTCATGAACAAGATTATTCTCCTGGGAACGCGCCGTCAGGTCATCCTCGTTATAATTTTCGGATATATCAAGAAACCCCGATGGCCCGTGAGGTACTCCGCGAAGGTTTTCGTGAGCATACTTAT
The DNA here is from genome assembly GCA_905404135.1 of Hesperia comma. NCBI lineage: Eukaryota > Metazoa > Arthropoda > Insecta > Lepidoptera > Hesperiidae > Hesperia > Hesperia comma. The sequence continues at coordinate 12,939,395 of FR990013.1, read as the reverse complement.
ATGTCCTATTAGATCCGTTGATATGCCTTAATTCATATCTATCATTTTCTAAAACTGAAATGACTTTAAAGGGGCCTTTGAATTTTGGGTCAAGTTTCGTTTGGTGTCGTTCCTCGCTCCTAATAAAAACGAAATCCCCCACAGTAAAAGGTTTTATCTTCGCCTTACCCCTATTAAACCGTACAATATCAGATTGGGCCGATTTTTCGATATTATTGGATGCACTGGGTCTCACAGCATCCAGGTCTAACCTAGCAGGCTCGTCAATGTTCTGCGCTACTCTTGCGATTTCTAACGAATTGCCCTGGATGCCGAACATCAATTCTATCGGCGTGAATCCAGTTACTCTACATCTGGTACTATTGAGCGCGAGTTGGATATCACCTAACTGCTCTTGCCATGATTTGTCAGAATTGTTCTCGGCTATCGTTAGCAACCCCTTCAGAGTGCGCATCACACGCTCCACTTGACCGTTAGCTCTACTTGTACCCGTAGCAATAAGATGTAAATCTATATTGTTATCTGTGCAAAATTGTCTAAAGTCGGAGTTGTCATATGACCGACCGCGGTCAGCTATAATTCTTTTTGGTGCACCGAACAAATGAACAGACTCCCTAACAGCGGCGATAGCTTCAGTTGAATTTAATGACATCGTATGTTTAAGCAAGACGAATTTTGTAAAGGAATCTATAAGAACGGAACAGTATTCTCTACGGTCACTCTTACCACTGAGCTTACCCGTTAGGTCTAGGTGTAGAGTATGCCAAGGAACTGCTACTCTCGGAATTGGATGTAGGCGCACCTGCTGAGCACCCGACGGACCCTTCGAAGATTTACAGATCACACAAGATTCCACAAATTTCTTTACATACTTAGACATGTTTTGAAACCAATAAAGTTCATAAAGTTTGTCTAGAGTCTTTTCATAACCCAAATGTTTTATTTCGGTATGCACGAGGCTTATAAGTGACCAGATAAGAGATCGAGGTAAGATTGGTAACCACTTGGTGATTCTACCCCGCTCAATCTTTCTATATAGTATACCTTGTCTTATATCGTATGTGTGTGAGATTTCAGGGGGCAATTCGCTACGTTTTATTTTGGAAATTAAATCTAAGATCTCAGTATCGCGTTGTTGTTCCACGGTCAGCCATCCCTTTTCGAGTTCTGAAAAATTAACCAATTTTGTCTCAACCTTTTGTTTTGATGTAAGATGATTATTTTCTATCTCCAGAGGGAAGTTACGAGATAGAAAATCCGCATGAGCCATATTTTTGCCTTCCTTATAAACGATATCAAAATCGTAAGACTGCAAAATTGCCCACCACCTATGTACTCTAGGGGTTAGATCTTTTTTTGAGTGGGAGGCCTTTAAAGCGTTACAGTCTGTAAAGACTGTAAATTTTCGGCCATAAAGATAATGACGGAAATGTTCCACAGATTTTACAACGGCTAATGTTTCCAATTCGTAGGAATGATAACGACTTTCTGCATCGGTTGTTTTGTGACTAAAGTTCGCGATCACGTGCGGGAGGCTATTATGTTTTTGTATTAGAACGGCTCCATAGCCGTCACTACTAGCATCGGTGTGTAACTCTATTGGTAGTGATGGATCAAAGATTTTCAACACGGGCGCAGTGATGAGGTGTCTAACAATTTCGCTATGAATTTTGTCATGCTCGGCAGTCCAAACGACAGGACCTTTACCAGACGTAAGCGGATAAAGAGGCTTCATAAGTTTTGAAAAGTTTGGGATGAATTGCCTAAAATAGGTTGCTAAACCAATTAACTGTCTGACTTGTTTCACAGTGGAAGGCTTAGGGGCATTTTGTAGTGCTTGAACCTTCCGAGGGTTTGGCTTAAGCTCTCCCGACGATATCACGAAACCTAAATACTCAACCTCCTTTTTCATAAACGAGCATTTTTTGAAATTAAATGAAAATCCAGCATTCGAAAGTGTTTCTAACAATTTATCAAGTCGAGACAAGCCATCATCTATCGTCTCTGATGCAGAAAGTACGTCATCCATATAAACTAGGATTCGATCATCATTGAGAGGTTTCAGCGCGGCATTGATTGCCCTTTGAAAAACCTGTGGAGCATTTCTAAGACCAAATGGCATGGTCAAAAATTCATATTGACCGGTTGGTGTAACAAACGCAGTCTTTTCTATTGAATCCTCATGGACACGAATTTGATGGAACCCTGACGCCATATCAATGCTGCAATAAAAACGTGCTCCATGCAACTTATCGATCTGATCACTTATTAAGGGAAGAGGGTAGCTATCGGGGCGCGTGTTACTATTGAGCTCCCTGTAATCCACACACAGACGATCGGTACCATCCTTCTTTTTTACCAAAAGGATGGGACTTGCAAAGGGAGAGGAGCTTTCCCTAATGATTTTAGCATCTAACATTTCCGTTATCTTTACATTAACTATATTTAGTTCATTAGGGGATAATCTATAAGGTCTTCTATGGACGGTCTTAGAAGGGTCAATCAAGTCGATTTTAAGCTCACCGGTCTTAATACGAGTGGTTGGTAACTTTTGAATAAAGCAGTTAGAATATTTTTTAAGAATTTCTATCAACCGTTCCCTATCTGTACCTACAAGGTCGGTGTCTACCATACTTTCGTCAAAGGAATGAGAAACTGAGCAAGAGTTTGATGCTTTTGCTTTTGAAAAGGTTAATCTGTCGTTGCTTAAGTAAATTGTGATACCTTGCCCTAAAATATCGCGACCTAACAAAACACTCTCACTAAGAAATTCGTCAGGTAAAACGTGTAGCATAACTTCAAAATTAAGATTTTGCAATGACGCCAGGCATTTGATTTGTTGCGTGGAAACTACGCTATTACGGCCAACTCCCCTTAGAGTCACTTGTTCATGAAACTGTGGTGGTTGAGATAGGTTTTTAAGGTAATACTTGTTATTAAAACGAGGTTTCCAGAGAGAGAGAGACATAGACAACTTTATTTCTTCTTAACAAAGCATCACAAACAGCAGAGTACATACATCAACACATAGACAATAAATACAGAATATATATTATTTTGATACCGGTTTAATACCCCCACTTATCAAAATAATGAAATATGAAACAAATTTTTACATTTAACTAAACAATTATTACTTAACATCTTGTATACCTAACAACTGCATTAAGTAATAATGCTTGACCTTTTTCAATGCTTTGGTAAACAGATCAGCAGGCATTTCAGCTGTTTCCAAGTACTTCAAATTAACAAATTTATTTTCAACACACTCTTTACAAAAATGATAGCGTATATCAATATGCTTAGTTCTACTATTAAAACTATTACTTGAAGACAGCTTGAGCGCACCCTGGTTGTCATTAAACAAAGTAATTGTATGTGGCACATTAATTATCTCTTTCAACAAATTATACAAATATATAGCCTCCCTACATGCTGAAGTTATACTCATAAACTCAGCTTCAGTGCTTGAGAGCGCAACAGTTTTTTGCTTTTTTGCCTCCCAATACACAACACTACCAGATAACATAAAACATAGACCTGTATAAGACCTTCTGTCCATGACATTGCTTCCCCAATCAGCATCAACAAAACCCACTAATTTTGTGTTACCATCTCTAGTATATTTTAAACCAAAATTTTTTGTTTTCTTTAAATATTTTAAAATACGTTTAGCATAAGCCCAAGTTTCACTATTATAGCAATTGTTGAATTGACTTAAAAAGTTTACTGAATAGGCAATGTCAGGTCTGGTCATTACTGCTAGATACATTAGCCCACCAATCAGTTGTTGATAAGGAACTTGACTATCACACTTATTATTTTTTAAGTTAATATTTAATTTACACTCTAACGGTGTATCAACTGGTTTACACTCTGTCATGTTGAATCTACTTAATAACTGATTAACATAATTTTCTTGACTTAGAGTAACTGTACCATTAACTTTATCAATGTTGACAGACATACCTAGACACTCTTTGACTTGTCCTAAATCTTTTATTTTAAATCTTTTAGCTAACATATTTTTCAAATTATCACATTCAAACATATCATTGGAAAACACAAAGAAATCATCTACATATAATGTAACAATTGTTTTCATTTTATCTTTACTTTTAATGTACAAACAAGGCTCTAGTTTACTGCGTTTATAGCCACTGTTAACAAGACATTCATCAACCTTTTTATACCAGGCCCTTGAGGATTGCTCAAGACCATAAATGGCTCTATTTAATTTAAGCACCTTATTATTATTACATTCTGAAATTGGTAAACATTCTGGAATTTGCATGTAAATTGTCTCCTCAAGATCCCCATTCAAAAATGCTGTTTTAACATCAAGATGTGTTACATCTAATCCAAGTTTAACAGACAACGCAAACATTAATCTTAAAGTTGAATGTCTTACCACCGGTGAAAAGATTTCTGAATAGTCCACATTTTGCTTTTGCATATAGCCCTTGGCTACCAAGCGAGCACGGTAACGAATGTTATTGTCACTGTCCACTTTTTTACGCAACACCCACTTACACTTCACTATAGTTTCACCACCTTTTGGCATATCAACTAACTCCCATGCATTATTATCTTCAAAACACTGAAGTTCTTCTTTCACCGCCTTTGACCACTGTTCCTTTTCTTTTCCCTGTAGAGCCACCTCTAGACTCAATCCACTAGCATCGTCAAAAGCTTCCTCAGGATTCATCATACTTGACCACCCATACCTTTCTGGCATTTTAATGTTTCTTCTAGGTCTAGTCAGCTGCTCAGGAGAACTATTAGCATCATCATAATCACTCGGAACGTAAGTATCATCTGAACTATCCATCTTTTCTTGAAATGTATCTTCATCTGTAGGTAATTCAATTGACGTTGACATATCATTCATATTAGGGTCCCCCACTGAAGATGTATTTTTATCCTTTTCTTTGATTGGAATAGAGACTTCAATGTCTTTCTTGTCAGTTTCCATAACTATGATATCTCGGCTTGTCGTTACACATTTAGTTTTAGGATTATATATCCTGTATCCTTTTATGTCATCAGAATATCCCACTAGTATGTGTTCCATCGACTTTCTATCCCACTTTTTACGCTTCTCCTTAGCTATATGTGCCATAACCTTACTACCAAATATCCTCAAATGGCTTATATCTGGTTTACGACCAGTCCATACTTCATAAGGTGTTCTGTCATTTAAAGCAGGAAGTACTGTGCGGTTTTGTAGGTAAACTGCAGTATTTGTTGCTTCTGCCCAGAACTCTTTACCCATATTCGCATCAAATAACAAGCACCTGGCTTTCTCTGTTATTGTGCGGTTATTCCGTTCTGACAAACCATTTTGTTCAGGACAGTATGGATTGCTTCTTTGATGAATGATACCTTCATTCTTAAGATATGAGTCAAATTCTTTATTGCAATATTCACAGCCGTTATCACTTCTCAATATCTTAATTTTCTTATTTGTGTGTTTCTCAACCTTTGCTTTAAATTCTATAAAACATCTGAGCGCTTCACTTTTATTCTTGATAAAATATACATGTATCATTCGACTAAAATCATCAATGAATAGTATAAAGTACCTTGAACCCGCTAAAGATTCACACTCCATAGGTCCACAAATATCTGTGTGAATTAGTTGCAACAATTCTGTGCTTCTTGAACCTTCACTTGTGAATGGCAGACGGCACTGCTTGCCCTCACAGCATATTGTGCATGATGACTTATCAAGAACAACTTTTTTTTTTAAGTTTCATTCCCTCAACAGCACTTTTCATCTTATTAAGATAATTACTATTAACATGGCCCAATCTCCGATGCCATGTATAGCCAGATACAGATAAATTAGCTACTGCACTCTCAGGCATAATCAATTTATATACCCCATTGATTAATATAGCTGTGGCCACCAATTCACCATTCCGATTGTATACTTCACAGCCATTCTTGGTAAACTGAACACTATTTCCGGACTTTATTAACTGGCTCACTGACAATAGGTTAGTAGTCAATCCTGGAGCACATAAAACGCCTTTGACTGGAATTTTAAATTCACATTGTTCAGTTTTTGTCACAATGGTCACATCGCCCGAACAAATTACTTGCAATTTTTCATTATTAGCAACACAAATATGTTTCATTTCGTGATATGTAACATTTTCCATCCAATCATCGTTTGCAGTTAAGTGAACACTCGCACCAGAGTCAATGTACCAGTCGTATTTACTGAAATTACCGTTTAAAAACACCGCACTGAATGCGTTACTGTGTCTAGGTTGCTTTGTTTTCTTATTATCTTCAGTATTATTGCTGTTGGTACACTGATTTTTATAATGACCCGGTTGTTTACACCGATAACATATAACATGTCCTTTGGCACCGGCACCGCCATTGACGTTGACATTTGTCTTCGTTTGACATTTCTGTGCCGTAGACTTTGACAACTTGTTAGTTTTATTATGTTGCCATTTCTGACTAGCAAACGCACTGCTAATTTCATTGCTTTGACCAACTTCCGGTTCTATGTCCATGAGCTTCGTTCTAATGGCGTCCGTTGTTATTTGAATGCCAGAATGCTCGATCGCCATGATCATAGGCATAAACTTTTCTAACAATCCCGCTAATAACAAGCAACCGATCCACTCATCACTGATGTCGAACCCCGTTCCACATAATTTTTGCCCCGTTTCCACAATTTGCGTGACGTATGACTGCATCGATGTACAATTGTCCAAGCGTATTGAGATTAAATTACGTAATAGGGAAATTCTTCGCGAAAATCCGGAATCATCGAATAACGCCTTTAATTTATTCCACAGTTCCAATGACGTTTTTGCATTTTTGATGTGAACGTATAACGTACTGTCGATAGTCATAATCAGTTTCGCCTTGGTTCTTGCATCATCTGCGGCTTCTAATATCTTCCCAGCTGTTGGCTTGATGCAGTGCACCATATCTTCCAATATCAGAAAATTCTCCGCTGCAAATACCCATTCGTTGTAGTTTTCCCGCCCTTTCAGTTTGGGAACGTTTACGAGATAGTTCGTAGACATGCTTGCACTTTAGTTTAGGCTAATAATTTATATTGTCTACACTAACTAACACGTAATTACTCGTTTTAACTACTTTTTGCTTGACGAAAGAGGCTAATTATTAAAAAACTTGGAAATTCTGGGCCCATAACCTGTTATTAAAACGAGGTTTCCAGAGAGAGAGAGACATAGACAACTTTATTTCTTCTTAACAAAGCATCACAAACAGCAGAGTACATACATCAACACATAGACAATAAATACAGAATATATATTATTTTGATACCGGTTTAATAATACTTAAGTAGCATTGTAATGTGTAGGTTTTAGTCGCAATAAACCGTTCCTGTTGTTAACACGTATTATTCGTTGTTTAATTATATTCCTCGAACCCTCTACACTCCGCATGGCGACCGTGACGCTGGCGTCGGGGCATCGCGTTACTTCTGGGAACGGACGGCGCGGCCGGCGCTAGACGCGAACGCAGCAGTTTTCGACCACTGGCGCCGATAGTATTATGTTTAACATGGAACATTCCATAATCGGTACGCTTACGAACTGCTATTCTATTGCGAAAGTACAAGTACGTCCAAAAATTAAAAATGGGGAAAAGTTACTCTAAACAAGAAGAGAAGGAGGTCATCATCGCACAAACGGCTGTAGGCGAAAACAGTGCTAGTGGAATAACAGAAAAACATATGTATACCAACAATATACTGCTGAGCACCATACTGGCAGTAACAGGATTAATTATTCTGATCGTCCTGTTTAATTATTATAAGCGATGTCACCAAGGATGGATGCGCAAGGAGGTGCGTGGTGAATTGCTGCGAAGGATCCAGACTAGGCTGTCGGGCCGGGTTGGCCTGCGTAAGGAGGCCACGGATGAAGAAGTCGGTCATATTTAATGTGTGGTGTTGTGTTAAGTGAGTGGCAGTGATATTGCGGCATGTTTAAGCATAGTGTAAAACCGTGAGTATACAAAAAGACACAAGTGTTACAACAGGGACTTAAATTTATACATGTAATATCCATACGTATTTTATGGAATTGGAAATTCGTAGTATTTTAGATAAATTGGAGAACATAAGGGTTAGCTTAAGAAAATTAGGTCCTAAGAGGCGGTTGGAAAAAATAGGTTTGCAGAAAATTGAAAATGCTAAATTGTTATATAATACATATAAAAAAATTGTTAAATCTTTAGATGCTTCCCAACTGTCAGGACAATTAACTTGTTATATTTTAGATATATTAGATGACAACATTCAAAAGTGTTTTGACAGAATTTTACTCTATAGTGTTAAGAACATAGAATTAATAGAGAGTCAAAACAAAATGGAGGAAAAATTTGATTTAAAGTTAGCTGGGAACTTAATTCCAGTGTTAGATGGAAAGGAGGAAACAGTTGAAAGAGCAATAGAAGGCATTGAGATGTTAGATAGCATTTTAGAAAATAAAAGTAACAAGAAATTATTGATTACATTTGTTTTAAAAACGCGTTTGAACAAAACATCTAAACTTAAGCTTAAATCTGATTATAATACTGTTGCGGATTTAGTGAGTGACATAAAGCGATTCTTGTTAACAAAGAAATCAGCTAATTCCTTGTTACTACAACTTAATAGTGTAAGTCAAAATGACATGTCTATTGAGGATTATGGTGATAAGATCGAAAAATTGTTTACTAATCTCACGATCGCACAAGCCGGTGAAAACCAAACGGCTAGTGGGATTTTGAGACCTATAAACGAAAACTTAGCTATCAAAAAGTTTGCAGATGGCCTAAGGAACAAGCGTTTGAGCACCATCATTGCTGCACGCAACTACAGCGAGCTTAACGAGGCGATCCAGGCTGCCAAGGATGAGGCGCTTGAGCAACCAACGTCATCTGGTATGTTCCTGAATTTGAGAGGTAAGTTTAGAGATAAGTCACAATATCCCATTAGAGGTCAGTGGCGTTCACGTGGTTATAATAATTTTAATTGGCAATACGCACGTCAAGGTTATCGTCCCCGGGGCGGCGGCGGCGGTGCATGGCAAAGTACACGACAGAATTTTGTGAACAATAATTATTATAATAGGGGTCAGCCGACGAATCTACGTCGAGGTCGTAGTCAGCGTGGTCGTTTCGGTACGTACTATCAAAATCGTAGAAACAATACACACACTAATCAAATAAATTCGTACACGAACGATTATCAGCCTAGACAAACAGAAGAATTACAGCAACAATCAACTCATAATCCGACTGAGTTTTTTCGAGCATAAAATATTAACTTGTGATGGTTTGACTTGCTTACCATTTAGCATTAACGGTCAACAATGTACATTTTTATTAGATACAGGGGCTAGTTTATCTGTAATACATAAAGAAAAAGTTCCCAATTACGTGAAATTGATTAGTAACAATACGTCTATTCGAGGTATAGGTGGTTATATTGAGTCGAAACAATTGGCAACATTGTGCTTAGCAACACACAACGGCGTCCTATTCAAGCACACGTTCCACGTATTACAGGATATGCCTTGTCAGACGGACGGAATAATTGGATCGGATTTCTTGAGAAATTATAATGCAATTATTAATTATCCATTGCAACATATAACTTCACAAACAGAGAGACAGGATTGTGTAATAAAATGTATAACTAACACATCTAGTAATATATATTTAACTTTACCTGCTCGTAGTGAGTCCATTCATTTTCTAAATATAGATTCGCATTTACAACATCATTATAATAATTGCGAATACCTTGTTGTACCTAAAGAATTATCAAACAATATATTTTTAGCTAGTATTTTAGTCTCTCCGAAAAACGGTAAAATTCCAGTACGTATATTGAATGTGAATGATAGTGACGTAAAGTTGCCTATATTTAAACCGGAACTACAACCTGTTTCGAATTATAATATTCTCAGTTTTGTAAAACCTGACAATAGCGTAAAACGAGTTAAAAAATTATTGCAAATTTTAAATTTAGACCATTTGGAATCGAATGTTCGTAGGCACATTGAGTGTATTTGTGCAAAGTACTCTGATATATTTTATCTGGATGGAGATAAATTGGGCACGACAAATATTATGACACAATCTATTACTTTACAGAATAATGTAAAGCCTATTTATGTAAAACCGTATAGATTGCCGAATGCGTTGAAACCAGAAATTGATAAACAAATTAAAAAAATGTTAGATGACGATATTATTGAGCCAACGAATAGTGATTGGAATAGTCCAATTCTTCTAGTGCCAAAAAAAGGAGATAATAACGACATGAAATGGAGATTAGTAATAGATTACAGGAAAGTAAATAGTGTAATTCAAAATGATAAATTTCCACTCCCCCATATAACCGAAATATTAGATTCGTTATCTGGCGCTATGTACTTTACACATTTAGATTTGCAACAATCTTATTACCAGACAAGTTTAGATTCTGATAGTAGAAAAATTACAGCATTTACTACAAATACTGGACAGTGGCAAATGAAACGTCTCCCGATGGGTCTTAAGATATCACCTAGTGCTTTTTCTCGCGTAATGTCAATAGCTATGTCGGGTCTTACATGTGAGAAAGCTTTTATTTACATGGACGACATAATTGTATTTGGACGTCACATAGAATCTCATAACAAAAATTTAATAGACGTTTTTGAAAGGCTTCGGAAGGTAAACTTAAAAATTAATCCACTTAAATGTGAGTTTTTAAAGCCCGAACTATTATATTTAGGCCACGTAGTTTCAGCGGAAGGGGTGAGTCCCGATCCTGAAAAGATTAGGATACTGCAAAATTATCCGGAACCAAGAAATGCAGAGGAAACTCGACGCTTTGTTGCCTTTTGCAACTACTATAGAAGGTTTATTCCATTTTTTGCTCAAATTACTATACCATTAAATAAATTATGCAGGAAACATGAAAATTTTAATTGGACACTTGAGTGTAAACAAGCATTTGAACATTTAAAGCAATGTTTAATTTCACCACCAATTTTACAGTATCCTGATTTTTCTACAGACAACGAATTTATACTACAAACGGATGCATCTGGCATTGCCATAGGTTCAGTTTTATGCAATAAGGATAAAAGGCCTATTGCCTACGCTAGCAGACCATTAAATAAAGCAGAGTTAAATTATCCGACTATTCAAAAAGAATTATTAGCAGTTGTATGGAGTGTTAAGTATTTTAGGCCATATCTTTACGGAAGAAGTTTTACGATTTTAACAGACCACAAACCGTTAATTTACCTTTTTAGCATGAAGGATCCGGCAAGTCGTTTAATTAAATTCAGATTACAACTAGAAGAGTATGACTATAAAGTTGTTTACATTCGCGGTAAAGAAAATAGTGTCGCCGACGCTTTGAGTAGGGTGACCATAACATCGGAAGAACTGAAACAGTTAAATAACACAATTTTCGTTATGACTAGAGCTCAGAAAAAGAAGTTGCAGGAACAGGAAAATGTGGTTAGTAACGTTAGAAAAACTGGTTTTCCAAATATTTCCTCCGAAATTTCAAGGTCTGATCAGCCGAGGATTGGAGAAATATTTAGAATTCCATGTGATTCTGTGGAAATGAAGTTTATTGAAATTAAGGAACTAGACAAATTAAGACGAGGTAAACAAATAACAAAAGAGAAAGAGTGTTTTGCTTATATTGAGAGTAGTTACATGTTATATATAAACCTCAGCTATATATCGCACTTTACGCGAGACGAATTTGCGAATATGTTGAGTAGTTTTTGTAAAAACATAAAAGTAGAAAAGATATGTATAAAAAAGACAACTGATAACGCGTTATTCATAAAAACACTTTTAAAGGAAATACAAAGTAGGGAATTGTGGTCCGGACCACAGATAAATGTCCTAAATGAAAATATTGAAATTATTGTCGACAACGATAAAAGGAAAATAATATTAAACGATTTTCACTTGATACCTACGAGCGGACACGCGGGGGTCCGCCGAATGATAAATAATATAAAGAGGAAATACTACTGGCCAGGTTTAGAAAATAGTGTCAGAGAATACGTAAGGAAGTGTAGCAAATGTCAAAAAATGAAATATTCACAAAACATTAAGCAGCCGATGGTAGTGACAACAACAGCGGATACCGCTTTCGACAAAATATTTCTTGACATTGTAGGTCCTATAGATACTGACATCGAAGGTTACTCTTACATAGTCACAGTACAATGTGAACTCACAAAATACATCGAAGCCTATCCTCTTCAGCGAAAAGACACGGTAAGTGTTGCACGAACCCTTGTAAACAATTTTATTCTACGCTACGGGATACCTAAGGTCATCGCCACCGATCGAGGAGCTGAGTTTACTTCTACAACAATGGAAGAGGTATGTAAATTATTACAGATAACTAAGTTACATTCGACTGCTTATCACCATCAATCTATAGGTAGTCTAGAAAATATGCACAAACATCTCGCTGCCTATTTGAGAATACAATGTGATGGACACCCGGAGGCTTGGAGCCGATGGCTACCGTTCTGGTGTTTTGCTTACAATACCTCTGTTCATACATCTACAAAGTATACACCATTCGAGTTAGTATTTGGTAAACAATGTAATATTCCAAGCAATTTAAAACATACAGTTGATCCATTGTATAATCCAGAAAATTATATGTTAGAATTAAAATACAGGTTGCAAACTGCACAACAAGATGCTAAACAACATCTATTAAAGAATAAGTTAAATAGGAAATGCCAATATGATAAAAATGTAAACGTAGTAACGTATAATAAGGATGACTTAATATTAATTCGAAATGAGACGGGAACTAAGCTAAGTGAGCTATATAAAGGTCCATACACGGTTATAGAAGATATGGAACCTAATGTTAAGATAAGCATTAATGGTAAAGTTGACATTGTTAACAAAAATAGGACGAAACCTTTTGTTAGCTAATAAGTATAAGGATGTCATTGTTTATTTGTAATTTCAAATAAAAATTTATTTGGAATTTAATTTCTTTAGTTTTAGAGTTTCATTTTCTGATTTTTTTAGAATAAGATTAATTAGAATGCAATTAAATGTAATAAACTACATGGAGTACTTATCTATGTATTTAGATTTACAAAAAAAAAATGAACTGCAGTTCACATTTTTTTTTTAAAACAACCCCGGTGATGTGGTGGTTGAGATAGGTTTTTAAGGTAATACTTAAGTAGCATTGTAATGTGTAGGTTTTAGTCGCAATAAACCGTTCCTGTTGTTAACACGTATTATTCGTTGTTTAATTATATTCCTCGAACCCTCTACACTCCGCAAAACCGTTCGCCTACTAAGGATTTACAACAATTTTGTTTAATAAGGCTACATTCAGAACCAGAGTCAAAAATAAAAGGTAATTCAATTCCACTTAGCTGTAACACACCATGCGATGCTCTGGAACAGATGTTGACTTGTTTCGTAGCTCCGGAACCCTTGGCAGCGTCTTCTTTCTTCGTGTAGCGCATCGGACAGGCGGAGACCACGTGACCGGGATTGCCACACACGTAGCACGTGACAGGTGGTCGCGTGTTGGACATGCCGCCCGGAGATACCGGTCGATAGTGATCTTGTCTTACTGTCGATGAAGAATTCTTTGAGATGAATCTCTGTTTATCGCGGCACTCGTTGCCACGATGTCCTATCCTGCCGCAAAAATGGCAACTTCCTCGAAACGCACTTGCACTTCTAAACCGTTTCGTATCTGAGTCCGATGAAATGGGGTCTTCGATTTTACGTTTGAGCGTAAAGCCTCGAAGTACGCGGAACAGTTGGCTTTTATCCTTGATAACGACTGAATTTAACTCGCGACGAATTTTTTCATCAGACTGTGATAAAACAGAAATTACAAAACCGGTAATCACTTTATCTGGCATATTTGCTTCGGGGATCTTCTCTATAAGTTGCCATAAACGTATTCCTGCTTCGGCGGGGCTCTCTCTGTGGTCTATTTGAAACTTAATTACTTGGTCGAAGTAATCCTGCATCGTCATAGGTTTTGCAAATGTTGATATTAGCATCTCTTTAATAGTGTTCCAATGTATCTTGTCTGGTTGCAACTTGGTTAGGCACATTGCAGCGCGACCTTTGAGAGAATGCGTTAAGGCCAAGATTAAGTCGACTCCTTCCAGTTTCGTTTGTTCGATTATTAATTCACTCAGAGTACACCAATTAACTATATCAGCATCCTTTTCGTCCGGATCGAAACATACCAAACGTGGTGGCGCTGTCTGTACAGGCGGACGGGCTGTCATATTGTCCGCAATTCGTTGGAAAATTGCCTCTAATCCCGAGGAAAATAATGACAGCTGATCCATCTGATTGTCCGTTGTGCTAGATGATTGTAATGGGGGCGGATCTGACACTTCTGATGACGGCGGAGGGGCTGACATCTTCAATAAAATAAAACAGAACACTTCACTTTTACTTCGTATATTCAAAATCTCACAACTTGGTACTACTTATAATTTATATTATGATAATTAAATAATTTAATTATAACAAATCACTTTAAATGAAATTACAACACGGTAACCAAGCAGCATGTGCACCGGGCAACTGCTCTCGAACGACTGAACCCCTGAACAATGGCGCGTTGTCTTTTATAGACTTTGGTGGTGGGGATGTTGCCTGTAGAACGTGCTGCTTTTACAAGCAAAGATGGTGGCGCCGTCATATACATATTTAAGAAGGAGTTATCAAAATACATTATTGACAGTCAGTTTGCTAATCCTTACTAATATTATAAATGTGAAAGTGTGTTTGTTTGTTTGTTTGTTTGTTTGTTTGTGACGCTTTCACGTCGTAACAAAGCTATTATATGGTAAGGTTTATGTGTGTGGGGATAGTTAGGAGGGTGGAGAGTGACGTAGGCTACTTTTTACCGCGGAAAAACATCCCATTCCCATGGGAAGATCGATGTTTTGTTAGTTGCTAGATATTTATTTTCGGAGTTGTTAATAGATGGCGTTAATAAAATTCATTTGCAAGTTCTGAATTACGCTATCAAATACTACATGTAATTTACTTAAGTCATAGGCAAATGTAATAGGCTACTTTAGCTCTGCCTCGAGAACTCCCCGCTCCGGCTGTATTCAGTGTACCGCCCGCCCGCTGGCACTATCCTGTTGGCTGATGTCCGCAAGTTGCTGGACTCGCCGACACCGGTGGTGGGCGCGGGCGACTGGAACTGCAAGCATCCGGGGTGGAATAGCCTAGCTGCCAACAGAAGTGGAAGGCTACTTTTTGATGCCGCTGAACAGCACGGCTACACTGTCGAGGGTGTTGCACACCGTTACCGCGGCTCTGAATAAGAGAGAACGCGTGTGTGCAGTATTCCTCGACATGGAAAAGGCGTTTGACCGTGTTTGACACGACGGCTTTCTCTACAAGATCTCGCAGTCGTCGGCGCCCCGGAGTGCCGTTAAGGTGATCTCCAGTTTCCTCGAAAATAGAAGCTTCTGAGTAGTGGTTGAAGACGCCGAATCCACCGAGCGTCCGATCGCAGCCGGCGTCCCGCAAGGGAGTTGCCTGTCCCCGGTCTGCTACGCCTGCTACACCGACGACATCCCGGCGGCAGGGGGGCATCGCTTGCCCTGTATGTCGATGACGTGGCGTACATCACCACGTCGCTGAATAGAACCCACGCCATCGTCAAGATGCAGCGTGCGCTTGATGCCCTCCCCGAATGGCTCGCCGCGTGGAGACTGTCGGTGAATGTCGGGAAGACGCAGGCCGTGAACATAGGAGAATACCTCAACAGGCGGGACCCTACTCTGGAGCTTCACGGACAAGATATCCAATGGGCCCCACAGGCCAAATACCTGGGGGCAAAATCGACGGAAAACTTTCGATGAAGCCACAGGTTACGAAAGCCGTCGCGAATTCCAGAAGCGCGATGGCAGAAACCAGTGCTCTCCTCGAGCCTCCCTCTCGGACTGAAGCTCGGGGTCTACAAGACCTACATCAGATCCCGCCTCACGTACGCGGCACCGGCGTGGTACGCGCTCGCCAGCGAACCGCAGTGCAAGAGGATGCGCGCGGTTCAGGCGATTGTGCTCCGCCGGCTGACTGGTGCGCCGAGGTACGTCAGGAACGCCGTCATCCAGAGGGACCTTCGAGTCGAGAGCCTGGACGACTTCATCGAGAGATTGGCACGCAACATGTTCGGGCGTGTCGACGCGTTGCGGTTCCCGCATCTGCAGGACCTGACGCCGCTCCACACCCGTCCACCGGACCGCTGGGCCTTCCCGCGCGACTTGCTGGTTGCGCGGGACGGGGCTAGCACTGACTGATACTGGGGCTTCGTAAGTCATCGCCCGGCGCTGATCGGCTCCTGCTGGGCTTCCCACCAGCGGGATTCACCCGGTAGGGCCTCGATCGCCTGGGCGGCGCGAAGATGAACCCCATCCCGTTTAAGACTCTGTGGCCTGTAAAAAGGCCACCACTCACCGGACTTGACCTATTGGTTAACCACAGATGGACAACCAAGGGCCTTAGGGTCCAACCCAAGGACCGGCCCGTTTTAACGGGCCGCGAGAGACACCCCCAAAGGGGAACTAACTGTCCCGAGGGCTCCACACACCTCAGACAGGGTGAAGTGAAGAGAGTGAGTAGAAGGCTACTTTTTAGCCTAAATTCCTACGGGAGCGAGACCTACGCGGCTGTTACCTACGGGTCCCGAAGCGAAGCGGGGGCGGTTCTCTAGTTGAATATAATGGTGTTGCGTTTGTGAAAAAAATAAAATCGTTTGTGTGATGTTAATTTAGGTTAATTTAAACGTTAATATTTGTAAAGTGTGACAACGAACTTGTATTTTTCTTACGAATAATGTTCTCATGTAAGTGACGAATATGTCTTTTTAACCGACTTCAAAAAAGAAGGAGGTTCTCAATTCGACCGTATATATGCTTTTTTTATGTACGTTCAGCGATTATTTCGTCGTTTATGGGCCGATATTGATAATTCTTTTTTTGTTGTAAAGTAGATATGCGCAGTGGGGTCTCCTGATAAGGAAACCAGGATCTGATGATGGCATCTCAGAGAAATCGAGGGGAACTTTCGAAAATTGTATGGACAACTAGTGTGTTTGTTCATGTTATCATAAGTACATTAAAGCGCTACCATTTCATGAAGATCTGGAGTCGATCTGATGAAGCCGAAAGACAGTCGAGGGAACTCCTCAACGATTTACTGCAGTTATCTAGTGTTTGGGCTTCATTAATTTGTAGTGACGAGAACTTTACACTTACATGTTGAATTGAGCGCCATCTGGCGAGTAGTTTTTGAGTTATCTCTACTTATCAAGATTGAAGTCGGTTATTTTTTTTTGTAAAAAGCAATTATTGAGAATAAATTTCTTTAAACCTAAACCTAAACCTAACCTTTAACAATTGACGTTCAAACAAGAACCTATTTAATAGACTTTACCGTATGCATGGTCGTTAGTCTGCAGATTAGCTAGGAAGTCTGCAGATTAACTAGTTAATGTATGAACTCAATTATAGTTTTTCCACTTTAACTGACTCAGCCAGATAATCTGCAGAATACCTCGTTAATATGCATTCTATCTGATTTACGCAAATTAACGGTAACATATACAGCGGTAATTACGCGGCCAGTTCATTGCCAACATTTTATTTAAAAAAGTTCCTCTAAGAGGATTAATTTAAATTAGCGTGCTATAGAAAATTACACCCAAATTTTAATTTAAAAGGATTTTTCTTTCTTATATCCCGGGAGACCTCATTAGATGTTACTCCCTGACAGGCCGAGAAAGTACTGCGTACGACTTTGAAGTAGGCACTAAAATAACTCCGCGAAGTTACTTTCGAAGAGGTGCCGAGAATTTAAATTATGTAAGAACATAAAATCAAGGACCTACACGTGGTATACATGACTGGAACGTAATGGCTTCAAACTCTCCCGCTTGAGGGAGCTGGATTCAATTTTGAGGGAAATACTACATTACGACGCGTCCGCGGAACAAAATATTTTGAGGATATTTATGCGGGTGTCATATTCTCAAAGGCTGGATGAATGTTGAAGACTTAAAATTTTCGTATGGCCTGTACGGTGTATAAACTTTTAATCCACATTAGTGATAAGGTGAATATGTTGGATAAATTGAAGCGCTGATAGCTGATAACACTTAACAAAATCACGACTAAATTAATTTTTGCTAGCAGTGAAATTTCTTGACCGGGTTAAAGCGTCGGATAGCACGTAGAGCCTTCAGCTCGGTTTAAACTATCATTTGATAGTATAGGAGAAATATTTTGAAAGCTGTTGAATGATAAAAAAGTTACGGATACTTGGGTTGGCCACTAACCATTCAGTTAAATTGAAATATTTAATTTGTGCTCAGCCTAGATGTAGTTACATCTTGCAGGGATGAAATTACATCTTACTCA
The DNA here is from genome assembly GCA_905404135.1 of Hesperia comma. Taxonomy (NCBI): domain Eukaryota; kingdom Metazoa; phylum Arthropoda; class Insecta; order Lepidoptera; family Hesperiidae; genus Hesperia; species Hesperia comma. The sequence continues at coordinate 12,920,934 of FR990013.1, read as the reverse complement.
ATTCAAAATAGATCTCAGCTAAGCCAGGACGGATATAAATGTAACGAATGAAAATACTCATAGAAGCTGAAATAATTGCAAAGAAAAGAATACTTTCCACAATTTTTCTTTACACTTTGTCCTCATTTTATGTCTTAGTTACAATGCCTCGAGTTTTAACAGATATTTCTTTATTCTTTATTCTTTATTAATTGCAAACACATGTCACAATAGCACTTACGACAAAATAATAGCAAAGTAGCAAAGGATCACAGCAAGATTAATTCAGATTAAACTTGGAAACGCGGCAAGTTTGGTATGGCAGTGGGTTCGACCAAATTTGATTACCATAAAAACGGTTCTAGTGTGTTAATCTTAAAAGATAGACATGTACTGTCGTGGACATTTTTTTAGATCATTTCAAGAGGAATAATTCTTTCATACATATATTTTTGGTATCTTGAATCGTTTTCGCAACGCATGCAACGAAAGCCCTCGAGAATGAATAATTTTCCCCGTTTTTTCCACATTTTCCATTATTTCTTCGCTCCTAATTGTTGCAGCGTGATGTTATATAGCCTAAAGCCTTCCTCGATAAAAGGTCTATTCAACACAAAAAAAAATTTTCAATTCGAACCAGTAGTTCCTGAGATTAGCGCGTTCAACCAAACAAACAAACAAACAAACTCTTCAGCTTTATAATATTAGTATAGATATCTGAGAATGATAGCGGCGTTTTATTATAATATAAAAGAATTTCTCATCGGCATCCTTCGGGACCTCATTAGAACCTTCTCTTTACGTAACAAGCAAAGATTGGACGTCTTTGCGTTGATTTTATGGAACGTGGTCTTGGAAACACTTTCTTTGATTATTTTCTCAGTCTTTAATTCTTTCTTAATGCAAAAACTGTTTTGGTTAGATCATTTGTTAAAAGTATCAAGCGAATAAAATCTTTTAGCAATCGCATAAATCCCTCGGAATGAGCTTATAAATAGTCTACCTCCTTAAATGCGGGTTAGGCACTTCTCACATTACGCTATTCATGAGATACGCGACTGCAACGCTACCCAAAATTAGTATGTATTTGACACTTTTAACTGACAGAAGACGCATCGTCCTGTCAGTACATAGTATCAAATACATACTAATTTTGGGTAGCGTTGCAGTCGCGTATCTCATGAATAGCGTTGTGTGAGAAGTGCCTTAGACTCCACTGAGTTGAAAACGCTACAGGAGCATACATAAGTTTTTACATTTTATTTAACAGAAGAAAAGTATAAACCATTCAAATAAGTCGAATCTTGATCCTACAAGCGGGAGTCTCTCTTCTATTTTGTTTCTTCTTACACTGTCTTCTTACTCTCTTCTTCTGTTGCCAAGATACGCTCATAGAAGTCAACCTGACTCGATTAGGGAGCCGCGTGTTTATACGGACTCCCTACTAGAGTCAATTTAACATCCACGAGCTTGTCTCCTGCAGCTTTCTTGGTTCTTCTTTCTTCTTTTTTTTCTTCTTTTTTCTTTCTCCTTCATTTATTTCACTATACGGCTATTGTAAGTTCATTGTAAAGTAACATATAATACAATTCTAGTACTAAGTAGTTAACTTTATGACTAGTCCATGAATAAATTAGATACCAATTTTCCTATATTCCGAATTGTGAGTTACGTGACATATAACCATTATTATTATTCATAATTTTTATAATGAAATAACAAAAAATGATAACCTCCTTAAAGAACACTTTTAAGTTTATTTAATACAAAGAAAATATATTACTTCGCGTCGAAAAACTCAACCTTACAATGTTCCATACTATATTAAACTTAATCCAACAGTGTTTCCACACTTCATTTTACCTATTATTCAGCGGCAACAGTTTCATTCAAAACAGATATAGATTAGTACTCGTAAGACGGCCAAAAACCTTAAATTGCCATTTTATCCCGGTACTCTGGGTAAATTCATCTCATCCGAGGGTGATTACCGCCGCGGCGTCCATGAGATTGCCAGCCTAATACTGTGTGCTTAGTACGAGTTGCATCGAAAACTTCACCTACCTGTCATCCGTCAAAACGTGAGTGACGGTGACTATCGAAAAGTTGCGAGTACGAGTGTCAAACGTCATAACCAAGTCGATCGCGTATCAGCACGTTTATTCACACGTTCATTCGCAGAAACAATTTATTGTTATGTTGGCAACAAAACGTCGTGACAGAATCCTACCAAATAAAGAAGGTTATTCCTTTCTTCCTAAAGTATTAATGAAAAGTTACTATTCAAACTGTAATGCTTATATCGCCATTTTTAATAGATAAACGTTTGTTAGAATAATGCCATAGAGAAAAGCTAATGTTTTAATTTTAATAGGAACATAACATAGATAAATGTGATTAGTGAATAAAAATTTCATTAAATAAAATAAGGAGCCCGGCTTCATTTGTTTGCCGCGCCGGTGCAATTCTTTGCACAAAAATTAAAAAACTCTTAAGATGACTATTTATTTCTTTAATTATGGCGATATCGCTAGATTATAATCCCGCTCATCTTGAGCAGCAGCCATAAACAATTTCTAAGGAAAAAGATTGAAACATTTCTGTCCAAATACAATGCAATACCTACTTACTTTATTAATAATAATAAATACATCTTATGTATGTACAGTTTTAAATAGTGAGGCTGGCAACTGGTAGGATAAAAGAAGAATAAGTTTTTGTATTAAACTGTCTGAAAAAATGGTGATTTTGTTCTATGTCGTTTATATTACATACATTGTGTAAAACGGAATAATAAAACCACGTTATAGCTATAAACTAGACTTTTAATACAACATTCCAACAATTTCAGCCATTAAAGCACAATAATTTTAACTATTTTAAGTCAATAATGTACCTATATCTATGATGATATAGAAAAAATAATTCATAAATATTGTAATATGTACATTATTGTCTTTGTTTTAAGTATTTCTTGATTAGATGTTTTTGTAGGTTAGAAAATGTAAATATTCATTTTATCCCATATTTCACTTGTTTTTGGCTGAGTGTAAATACACCAACGCCATATCCAGAAAAAAAAATATATTGTCTATCATAAAAAGTATTCACCGGAACGCGAACAACACAAATACCACTTTTCTATAATTTCATTCACTTTGAGATTTGTGGCCGTAATTATGCTCCCAGCAAATATAAATATCCAGACATAATTTTTAACCGACTTCAAAAAAGAAGGAGGTTCTCAATTCGACCGTATATATGCTTTTTTTTATGTTTGGGGGTGTAAGGGGCTCCTCCCATCCTTGAGTCCAAGTCGTCCTCCCCTGCTCGTGGTGCACCCTGCTGAACAACGGACGAGGTCACGGCGCCCGGTCCCTCCTTTAAGAGGTCGCTGGATTCTGTACCGTCCAGCATAATCCCGATGGTACTCTAGGCTGGTGGTAGGGTCTCGAACCCGGCTGGCTAGCTACCACCCTCCTGCTTGAGTCAGCCGCCAAACGACCTGTCGTGTTCCGGCTGGTGGCTTGAGAGCCAGTTCTCTCCTCTTTCCCACCCCTTCCCCTTTCCCCTGTATGGTGAATCGTTGGTGTATCCTCGGGTTTTTATGGACTCCTGAGGCTCTGTTGCTCGAGCGGACGTGACATGTTGGCGCGGCGGCCAGGGAGACCTGGTGAAACGGCTTGCCGCTGGCCGCCCGCCAGACAGTACAGGGACCCGAACCCAGGCAACACTTGTAACCTCTGGCCTGGGAGGCTGTCCCATCATCCGGCGCATAATCCCGCTGTATGGGCTCCGTGCCGGAGTAAGAGACCGGAGTGGTACCCGGAGCCCGTGCGCGGGGGGGACCAGGGGCCCTTCCGTCCGCCGCGCCAGCAACTCACATACTCCCTCCGTAGCACGGTGTCACGAGTCCATACCTTACCCCGGGGGTCTCCAATAGTTCGCTGTACTTCCTACCTTTCCTCTCTTTTCTTTCCACCTCTCAAACATGGGCAAGTCACGAAAAAGAATAAGGCTTCACCCAGCGGCAACCCCTGATACCCCTACCACACTTAATGTAGACATGTGCAACATCAGGGGAATTCACAGCAACCTTAATGCTGTCCACTACCATCTTGAGACAGCAAAGCCGGCCTTGCTCTTTTTGACGGAGACACAGATATCATCACCGGTCGACACATCTTATCTTTGTTACCCCGGCTACAGGCTTGAGCACGCATTCAGGCCGCATGCCGGGGTGTGTATGTTCGTTCGTGATGATGTCTGTTGCTGCCGTCTGACCTGCCTTGAAGACAAGGACCTATCTGTATTGTGGACGCGCGTGGACATGGGAGACCACACCCGTGTTTATGCGTGTCTATATAGGTCCTACAGCGGAGACGCGGAGACGACTCGATTATTTGAGCACGTCCAGAGGTCGGCCGACAGAGTTTTGGAGCAGTATCCTTCGGCGGAGTTGGTGATTTTGGGGGACTTTAACGCCCACCACTCTGACTGGTTGGGGTCCAGGATCACCGACTTCGCCGGGAGAACTGCTTTCGACTTTTCCCTGGCCTACGGCCTCACTCAGGTTGTTGCTGGCTTCACCAGAGTCCCTGATGTTGAGAGCCATACTGCTTCTCTGCTAGACCTGCTGCTGACTTCACATCCATCTGACTACCGAGTGGTGGTCGGGGCACCTTTAGGTTCCTCTGACCACTGCTTGGTACGGACAACTGTGCCCTTGACGCGCCATGAGGACCCTCGGCCCACCGGATCGCGTCAAGTCTGGCACTACAAGTCGGCAGACTGGGACGGACTCAGGGAATTCCTTAGTTCGTACCAGTGGAGGCAGCTCTGTTTCGTATCAGGGGACCCGAACGTGTGCGCTGATTCAGTAGCCGATGTGATCCGTCAGGGTATGGAATGTTTCATACCTAACTCTGTCGTATCCATCGGTGGTAAAAACCAGCCCTGGTATAGCAGTTCGTGTGCTGCGGCGTCTAACCGCAAGCATGCTGCTTACCAGGCCTGGTCATCAGCGTACACTTCGAAGAATCCATCAGCCCCAGAGCTTAAGAAAAAGCTCAACACTGCCTCTCGGTCGGCAAAGAAGCAGATGTCCAGGGCGAAGGCCCAATTCATCGGCAGAATTGGCAAGCGATTAGTCGGCTATCCTTCTGGAAGTCGTGAATTCTGGTCGCTAGCCAAGGCTGTCGAGGGCAACTTCTGTCGTTCATCTCTTCCGCCACTGCGTTTACCAGATAAATCCGTTGTCCACACGGCAAAGGGGAAAGCCGATTTTCTGGGCACCCTTTTTGCCGCCAACTCGACTCTTGATGATGGGGGGGCCACACCGCCTAACATCCCGCGGTGTGAGAGCTCGCTGAATGACATACTTTTTACTCAAAAAGCTGTCAGGCGGGCTCTACTGTCCCTCGACACCAAGAAGTCGAGTGGGCCGGATGGTATCCCCGCAGTGGTGCTAAAGACGTGTGCTCCCGAGTTGACTCCCGTCTTAACGCGCTTATTCTCGCTATCCTACACCACTGGTATAGTACCGTCTTCGTGGAAAGTAGCCCTAGTTCATCCTATCCCCAAAAAGGGCGATCTCAGTGACCCGGCCAACTACAGGCCTATAGCGATAACTTCCCTGCTTGCGAAGGTGATGGAGCGTGTAAAAACACACAGCTCCTAGGATATCTCGAAGATCGCCAGCTGATCAATGATCGACAGTACGGTTTCTGTCACGGTCGTTCAGCTGGCGATCTTTTAGTTTATCTCACGCACCGGTGGGCTCAGGCCCTAGACAGCAACGGGGAAGCACTGGCAGTCAGCCTAGACATCGCTAAGGCCTTCGACCGGGTCTGGCACAGGGCTCTTCTCGCGAAGCTACCATCTTACGGTCTCCCTGAGAGGTTATGCAGTTGGGTAGCCAGCTTTCTGTCTGAGCGACATATAAAGGTCGTTGTCGACGGTTGTTGCTCAGATTTGAAACCCATAAACGCTGGTGTTCCCCAAGGGTCTGTGCTGTCTCCTACTCTGTTCATTCTGCATATCAATGATATGCTTGAGCGTGCAAACGGCATTCATTGCTATGCAGATGACAGCACGGGAGATGCCTATTATACAGGCCCTGCAAATGCCTCTCGGTCACAAGTGGAGGATAGCAGAATCAAACTTGTGTCTGAAGTCGAGAACTCTCTGGAGCAAGTCTCGGAATGGGGTCGACTTAATTTAGTCGAGTTCAACCCCACGAAGACACAAGTTTGCGCGTTTTCCGCTAAGAAAACCCCATTTGTCATAGCGCCTCAATTCCAGGGTACCGCGCTCACTGTTGGTAAAAGTGTTGGGATTCTGGGCGTTGACATTTCGAGCGACGTGCAGTATCGGAGTCATCTGGAAGCTAAGGCCAAATTGGCCTCCAAAAAGCTTGGTGTCCTAAACCGGGCGAAGCAGTACTTCACTGCGAGGGACCTACTGATGCTTTACAAAGCACAGGTCAGGCCTCACATGGAGTACTGCTCTCATCTCTGGGCAGGGGCGCCACAATACCAGCTTAGTCCATTTGACGCCGTACAAAAGCGCGCAGTTCGAATTGTCAACGAACCACGAGTCACTAACAGGTTAGAACACCTAAGTCTGAGGAGAGACATAGGTTGCCTCTGCGTGTTCTATCGGCTTTACAACGGTGAGTGCTCCGAGGAATTGTTCGATTTGGTGCCAACTTCACCCTTCCATCATCACACCACTCGCCGAAGATTGAAGTTTCATCCACATCGCTTGGATTCGTGGCGAACGACTACGGTCCGTTTTTCACGATCGTTTTTGCCGCGAACGTGCAGGATGTGGAATGAGCTTCCTTCTGAGGTATTCCCGGAGCGCTATGACATGGGGTTCTTCAAGAAAGGTGTAAAAAGAGTTCTCCTTCAGGGCCGGCGTTGCACTGGTAACTCCCCTGCTGTTGCTCGTGTCTATAGGCGACGATGACCACTTACCATCAGGTGGCTCGTCTGCTTTTACGTCAGCCCTTCAGGCTATAAAAAAAAAAAAAAAAAGTTTGTTCAGCGATTTTTTCGTCGTTTATGGGCCGATTTTGATAATTCTTTTTTTGTTGTAAAGTAGATATGCGCAGTGGGGTCCTTTTAAAAGAATCACCAGGATCTGATGATGGCATCTCGGAGAAATCGAGGGCAACTTTCGAAAATTGTAGGGTCGACTAGTGTATTTGTTAATGTTTTCATAAGTACATGAAAGCGCTACAATTTCATGAAGGTCTGGAGTTGATCTGATGAAGCCGAAAGTCAGTCGAGGGAACTCCTCAACGATTTACTGTAGTTATCTAGTGTTTGGGCTTGATTAATTTGTAGTGACGAGAACTTTACACCTACATGTCGAATTAAGTGCCATCTGGCGAGTAGTTTTTGAGTTATCTCTGTTTATCGAGGTTGAAGTCGGTTATTTTTTTTGTAAAAAGCAATAATCAACAAACAAAACAAAAGTGTAATTAAAATAATAGACCATCTTTTTTATGATTTCACTAGTAAATTACACGTGAAAACTTTTCGATAACATGTTCCCTGAGTTTTCGCAAGTTAAGTATACGAACTGTCAAATATGCCACTCGTACTCGCGCAATGTTCGAGAAACCATACGTAAACGTGACGTTAACCACTGACAGTTGACTTTACTTTCGTAAACGTGATCGCGTAAACTCGTACTCGCTATTTTGATTCCTTCACGTTTCCGCTAGATGTCTCTGCTTCGATCCCATACAAATTTTAGTTTACGTAGTGAGCACGTTATGTCAAATAAAACTCGTACTAAGCACACTGTTAGCAACTCATCTGCTGGGAATTGAGCCACCGATAGTGTGCCGCGGCTTTTATGTACGCTGCATTAGGTATGTACTGTAAGATAAGACAGAGCAGAGGAAAAATACTAATTTTATAAATGGAGTATTTGCGCGTTATGGAAATTTTGTTGTTCCTATTCATATGGATATGTCGACGCATTTGCGTTGAAGATTATTTGATTTCAATATTTTCAATTAATTTAATTCGAAATAATAGTTAATTTTAACGCTATGTTTATTTTGTTTTAACCAATTAGGTTAATAATGAATTTATTATTTATAAATTTTACAAGAATATTTTGATTAATTGCAATATTCAAAAAGCAACGATGATTTTAAAATATTAATAGTTGTCATTACACGTTTTACTTGTTCGATCCGCCGGATGGCGCCACAAGTTCAATGTTTATCTTTGCTTTTTGAATAATTCCGTTTTGCTTTTACTGTTTTCTAAAATGAGTTAATTATTTCACAAATCGTTTTAAAATATTTTATGAATTATGAAACATCAATTTGAATTATTAGAAGTAAAAATATACACGTGTTATTTTAATTCCGGTGACGTTTGATTACCGCCATGATGTTCGGTCGCCATGTTTTGTTCGTGGAGTGAGCGTGGCACTGCGGCCTAGACGTGTGCTAAATCGTTACTTTTCAGTCACTGTGACTGTCGTTCCATGAAATCGCAAGTAACGTTTAAAAATAATCGTGACTTTGTCACGTCTGTCACTGTCATCACAATGCATGTTGCCTAGGCTTTAAGTTCCTACGATTTAGGTAGTTATCGTCACAATTCGCTCCGATAGCGATTCAGTAACAGATTAATCATTCGGTAATGGTTTTATTGATGTTTTTAATACCTAAACACAATCCATACTAATTTAATAATTAAAACTCAATGATGTACTAATGCTTTTATTCCAATTACATTCAAATAATCTTACACTAAATTCTTACATTATAAGTACTTTTAAATGACTCTTTACAATAGTGGACTTATCCCACGACCTATCGGTCCTAGAGCTCACACTCAAGTGCTCGTTCATCGTACCACCGATCGTCTAACCCGAACCCCACTAAAACAAGAAATGTTCTGATTGGTCGCCAGCTCATACGATCATCGTTCGACTTCTCACGACCAATCAGCGCCAACTATCGATGTTGCCAGTGTAACTCGCGAAAAACATAAATAAATTGTAAAAATCATCACATTAATATTATAAATGTGAAAGTGTGTTTGTTTGTTTGTTTGTTTGTTCCGCTTTCACGTCACAACCAGGCTATTATATGGTATAGTTTATGTATATGGAGATAGTTAGGAGGGTGAAGAGTGACGTAGCCTACTTTTTACCGCATTAAAACATCTCATTCCCATGGGAAGATAGATTTTTGTTAGTTGTTTAGTTCCGGGTGTTGTTAATAGATGGAGTTAGTAAACAACTCAGTAATAATGGGCGATTGGAAACTGATGCCGAGGGCTTTGTGGCACTAACGGAAAATTTTTGTAACTTAGTACAGAGTAATTCAGAACTGATTGCAAGTGTTTACCCAGATTTACAAAATAATATATGTGAAGATGATAAACAACTCATTATTTATCCGCTTTGCTTTCCACCATGCGTGCGAAGCCGCGGGCAAAAGCTAGTTAATACAAAAATACAAGTTACTTTTACAATGATTACAAAAATACGAGTTAACAGATTAGATGTTAATCTACTTTGCAATGGTCGGTCACAAAACCGACCGTCGCGTCGTAGAGTCTACTTACCCTGATGATGCCCTGTTTTGGGGCGAAACACGTGTTGGTGGTGGTATGTATGTTGGTGTATACATTCTTTGTTCGTTGCATGTTCCTATGTGGGAGGGAGGGAGGTGCTACTTGCATGAAAGTATACACCATCATACATACGAGTTTGCTCGCGGTTTGTTGCAAAGTAGATTAACATCTAATCTGTAATAATGGAGTTCCGCAAAGTAACGCCTGAATCAATTAATACGAGTTAATTCAAAATAACCTTCACACTTTTACAGGCCTAGGACTGTCGCATTTTAAATCAATAACCAATTTATTATTATTTATTCTTAATGCATATTAACCGGCAGACAGTGACAGATTTGGCAAAAAAACATCCTTAACATAATAATGTTAAGGATGTTTTTTACATATAATACTTATTTTTCTTTGTAGTTAGATACATTTCAAATTCTTAATCAGAAGTGAGTTCTAATGCAGAGGAATAAGCCTATTTTAAATTGGCAAGTTTAAACCGTCACGGGACTTCTTTGGTGGCGCGCAATTTTTTTTCTAGGAACGATTGCTGGTGAGTAACAGCATTGATGAGTAGCGATGGTCGTTTTTATAAAAACGTTTTTGAGCAACGATGCCAGTACACGATGCCGGCATCCGATGCCGATATATTGAAAAACGGATGCCCACAACAACGATGCCAACCTCACCGAATGCGAGCGAGACAGTAAGTTGTTGACAACGCTAGGAATAGCGTAGCGTAGCGACGTTGACGATGCGATTCCTCGCACTGTAGGTACACCAACCTACATATTCCATAATTTAAATGGAACAATATAAATTTTGTTTAAATTATCAAGTTCAAATACGGGTGGAATTGAATAGTTTTGAAAATGATGTTATGATATTAAGTACTTAATCTTCATCAGAATATCACAATTTTTTGTGGGGCTACCTTGAAGCTATAGTACACCAAATATAGATATACATTATTCACGAACAACAAAGAATTTATTTAACTTTAAATGATCACAAACAATTCTGCTCATCATTTCCTCATCCAGAAGGTTCTCATCCGATCGTCACATTTTATTAGCAGTATACATTATATTTTTATACTGAATCTAATGTAAAAAGAATAATAAACCTAAAATCAGTTTATAAACTGTTAAGTGTAAAGTAAATAATTAACTTAGAACGCAAACATTATTTCTGTCTTAGTGCTCTGTGTTACTTTCCTAATCTGTCATCCGATCTCTATGGTTCTCTCGCTCTCACTACTCCTTGCTCTCTTATAATGAATGTCCTTCCTGTGCCGAACTTGTAATAAATTCGTTGTGCATACAAATCGTTTTTATGTTTAGCAACCTAAATATCATCATGGTAGCAGAGCGTGGTTGCTAAAGGTTGAAAAATTGATAAAAACGCAGAAAGTTTTATAAAACTCCGGCCGGCGAATTTATCCGACATTTTGAGGTTACCGCATAACCTAACCAGGAGCGGCGTGCTCAGTCACATCGTGTTAAAATTTTGTTTGCTGCTCGAAGATGTCCAATACAAGCCACAATCAATTTCATATTGACAGACTCGTTGGCAGAGAAAATTACGCAAGTTGGAAATTCGCTGTGGAAGCGTATCTCAAACTTGAAGACTTATGGACATGCGTCGAAGGAACCAACAAAGATGAGAGAAAGGAAACAAAGGCAAAATCTAAGCTTATTTTACTGCTGGATCCGATCAACTATGTACATGTACAGAGCGCAACTACATGTAAAGAAGTCTGGAACTCTTTGCAACAGGCCTATGATGACTATGTGAACAAGATTATGTCGACCGCTCATAAGCTGAGAAATATCAACTTCGACATCGACGATGAATGGCTCGGAACGCTGATGTTAGCTGGCTTACCCGAAACGTACAAGCCAATGATTATGGGACTGGAGAGCTCGGGAATCAAAATCAGCGCAGACTCCATTAAAACTAAGCTCCTGCAGGAAGTTCAATGCTCAGAAAGTACAGCATTCTTCACGAGGAAAGCCGCTACTCACAGGAATCACAGTACAACTAAGGCTCAGAACTATAAAGGGCCCCGGTGTTACAATTGTAATAAGCATGGACATTTTGCAAAGAACTGCCGTGCTCCGAGGAAGAATAATACAGAAAAGTAGAAGGAAATAAGAGTTTTGTTGCAGCTTTTTCAGCATGTTCATTGTCAATGAATCCGGACCTTTGGTATGTGGACTCTGGTGTCACCATGCATATGACTAACAGATGTGACTGGATGTATGATGTGACAAGTCCACCGATACCCACCATAACAGTAGCCAGTAAGACACCGCTACCTGTGGAAAGTATGGGAAAGGTTAATTTATTGATAAACGGTAATGATCAAAATAAAATACAGGTAAGAGACGTTTTATACATACCTAAACTTGCTGCAAATCTCTTATCAGTTAGTGCCATAGTGAAAAATGGCTGTGAAGTAAATTTCAGAGACCAGTGTTGTGAGATTTATGATAAAAATGGTACATTTCTTTGTTCAGCCCCTCTAATAAATAATCTGTACCAGTTAAACACTCACCGAGAAGTCTTTTCAAATCTTACATGTTCAAATGATATAAGCGATGCTGTCCTATGGCATAGGCGCATGGGACACTTGAACTTTTCAGATGTTAGCAAGTTACCGGAGTGTGCAGAGGGAGTCAACCCACTTCCTGTCAAAAGCAAAGATCCTATCACATGTACCACCTGCCTCCAAGGTAAACAAAGCAGACTACCTTTTAATAACATTGGTTCAAGAGCTACGAAGCCCCTGCAACTCATCCATACTGATTTATGTGGACCTATGGAGCAAGCATCACTGGGAGGTATGAAATACTTCATTACCGTATTAGGATAAAAGATAAGGTATCTACATGGATTAATACTGTTGCTGGCGTACCGCAAGGTGGCGTGTTGTCCCCTCTCTTGTTTGCTATTTTCATTAATACTATAACTTCCCACATTTCTTCTCTCTTCCACTTGTATGCAGATGATCTCCAAATATACACCCACAGCAGTTTAGAGAATCTCCCGAATGCTATACAATTGATCAATAAAGATTTGGCCTGTATTCTTAACTGGAGTAGATTTCATGGCCTAACGGTTAATCCAATGAAATCTCAGGCCATAATAATAGGCAGTTCAAGATTGATCAGCAAATTAGATGTGCCACAATTAAGTCCCATTATTTTTGACGGAGTTCAAATAGCATACAGCAGTACTGTTAAAAATTTAGGCATTTTGTTTGATAACACACTATCTTGGACTCCTCAGATTAATGATGTGTGTCGTAAAATGTATGCATCTTGTGGGTCACTCCGTAGACTAAGCCATTTTTTACCCATATCCACGAAAATTGCGCTTGCACAATCATTATTATTGCCCATTCTCGATTATGCTGACATAATATATGTTATCTTGATCTCACTGAGGAGCAGCTTAATAAGCTTGAGCGACTCCAAAATTTATCCTTAAGGTTTATGTACGGCCTTCGTAAATATGACCATGTCTCTGAATTCCGTAACAAGCTCAAGTGGCTCCCAATTCGCCTTCGCCGGAATACTCACATTCTTTCTGCACTCTACTGCGTCCTATTTAATCCATCTAGTCCATCCTATTTAAAAGAGCGTTTCTGTTTCATTAGTTCGACACATGACCTCCCCCTTCGTTCCTCATCAAACTTGACACTAAGTATACCTATCCACTCTTCAAATTTTTACGATAACTCCTTCTCTGTCACCGCGGTAAAACTTTGGAATTCCTTACCTATCTCTATTAGACGTGCTCCTTCCTTAGAATCCTTCAAGAACCAAGTTAAAAACCACTACTTGTCATTATGATCGCTCTCTTAAAAAGATTATTATAATAGTTCTGTTGTCTTCAATTTAGTCACAAATTTGTTTATAATCAATAATTAACTTTCGTGCACCCTACCATAAATCTGTGTCCTTTTGTAATTTTTCCCTCATTAGGTTGTCTGGAAGAAATTGCTGCTTAGCAATAAGACCGCCGATTGTTTTCTTCATATTATATCGAGCTTATTTGTTAAAACTGGTGAACAATAAAGAGTATTTGTATTGTATTGTATTGTATTGTACCTTTATAGACGACTTTACTAGAAAAATTTATGTTTATTTTTTGAAAGATAAATTGAGTGTACTGGAAGTGTTTAAAGATTTTAAAAATAAAGTAGAGAATGAGCTAGGTAAAAAGATTAAAATTGTTCGGTCAGATAATGGTAAAGAATACTGTAACAAAGATTTTGATAATTTTTTGAGTAAGCATGGAATTGAACATCAAACAAGCACCCCATACACACCCCAGCAGAATGGCCTCGCAGAGAGGATGAATAGAACCCTGGTGGAAAGGGCCAAGTGCATGTTATTTGATGCTCATCTGTCAAAGCAATTTTGGGCAGAGGCTGTAGCAACAGCAGCCTATATAGTTAATAGATCACCCACACGGTCAATAGATGGCAAAACTCCTATGGAGATGTGGTCAGGTAAGAAACCTAATTTATCAAATATAAAAATTTTTGGTTCAGAAGTTATGACTCAAGTACCTAAAGAAAAACGCCAAAAATTAGATACTAAATCTAAAAAATTGATATTTGTTGGCTATTGTGAGTCTAGTAAAGGTTATCGACTACTTGATCCAAACACCAATAAAATTATTAAGAGCAGAGAAGTAGTATTTTTAGAAAATGTTCAAAAATTTGATAATAACATATACTTACCTTGTTTACCTGATAGTGGACCTGAAATGCAGTTACCTGAGGAGTCCTGCAAGGGAGAATTAGAAGATGACTCCCAACATTCTTCAAGTGAGGAGTATATGTCTGGTGACAACGATGATTCATCCTACATACCAGAGATGTCAGTTGATCTCTCAACACCAGCGCGTGAAATAAATCTACGTCCACGCAGGCGAGTACATGAATCACAGAAGGATGACCATGATGTGAGTTACTTTTGTCCAATATTTGATTTCACCGATCCTCAAACTGTAGACGAAGCCCTATCATCTTCACATGCTGAGCAGTGGAAAAAGGCTATGCAGGAGGAATATGACTCCTTAATAAAGAATCAAACTTGGTCACTAATTGATTTGCCATCGGGTAAAAAGGCATTGCCATGTAAATGGGTGTTTAAAAGTAAAACTAATGAGAAGGGTGAGATTGTACGTTATAAAGCAAGATTAGTTATTAAAGGATGTGCTCAAACAAAAGGTAATGATTATAATGAGGTATATGCTCCTGTGGTGAGATACACTTCAGTGAGATATTTGCTTGCCCTAGCTGCCAAATATGACTTAGAAATGTTGCAGATGGATGCAATAAGTGCATTTCTTCAGGGTGATATTGACACAAAAATCTACATGTCACAGCCAGAATGTTACATAAAGAATGACCAGGTATGTCACCTACATAAATCTATATATGGGCTTAAACAAGCTAGCCGTCAGTGGAACCTGAAATTAAATAATATTCTACTTAAAATTGGTTTGGTAAGATCAAAAATAGACCCATGCATTTATTACTCAGTAAGTGATTCTAAAATGATATTTATTGCGATATGGGTGGATGATTTTTTGATTTTTACACATGACAAGAAAACAGCAATGGATATAAAAGAAAAATTAAAACAGGAATTTTGTATGAAAGATATGGGTGTGATACAACAGTGTATTGGAATAAATATAAATAGGAACCGGGAGGCAGGTATGATAATGATAGATCAAGAGAAATATATTAATCAAGTTTTGGAACGCTTTAACATGTCTGAATGCAAACCAGTGGGCACTCCAATAGAAGTGAATAAGAAATTTTGTAAGACACCGGAGGATGAAAACAGTAATTTCCCATACAGAGAAGCTGTGGGCTGTCTTATATATCTGGCACAAGTCACAAGACCGGATATTACCTATGCGGTCAATAAATTAAGTCAATATTGTAATGATCCAGGCAATGAACATTGGCTTGGAATAAAAAGGATAATGAGATATTTACAGGGAACCAAAGACCTTAAGTTGTGTTATGTCAAAGAAGATTCTAAAGAAATAGTTGGATACTGTGATGCAGACTGGGCTAGTGATCCTCTGGATCGTAGATCATGCACAGGTCATGCTTTTATATTTCAGAATGCATGTATATCGTGGAACTCTTGTAAACAACAGACTGTGGCCCTCTCTACAGCAGAGGCCGAATATATGGCGATGGCTTCGGCGACCCAGGAGGCCCTGTGGCTTCGGCAGCTGCAGGAGGAGCTTGGTGAATGCTCAGACAGTGCATTACTCATATACTGCGATAACCAAAGTGCAATAAAATTATCTTCTATTGATTGTTACAAACCTAAGACTAAACACATAGATATAAAGTTACATTTTATAAGAGACAATGTTGTAAAATCCAAAGTTAAATTTTTGTTTGTAAAGGGTTGTTATATGGTTGCTGATAATCTAACTAAAGGTGTAAACCATGTGAAACATTTATATTGTATAAGAAAAAGTTCTGGGGGGAGTGTTAAGTGTAAAGTAAATAATTAACTTAGAACGCAAACATTATTTCTGTCTTAGTGCTCTGTGTTACTTTCCTAATCTGTCATCCGATCTCTATGGTTTTCTCTCGCTCTCACTACTCCTTGCTCTCTTATAATGAATGTCCTTCCTGTGCCGAACTTGTAATAAATTCGTTGTGCATACAAATCGTTTTTATGTTTAGCAACCTAAATATCATCATAAACAAAAAAGTTATGCTAAAGCCTAAAACATACATAAAAAATACAGTAGAATTGATAACTGTCCCCTTTTTGAAGTCGGTTAAAAATTAAAAGTCGTAAACTCGTAACGTTAAATATGCAACCAACAAATGGTATCATTATGGCACCGTTACCGAGCATCTAAACGCCGCAGCGCCCGCCGGTGTAAGTGTATATATCAGCCGGCACCTAAGTCGCATGGGCGCATCGATGCCAGAAAAAACGATGCCGGCATCGGATGCGGTTTGCTTATTAACGATGCGCATCGATGACAAAATATAGCGAAAACGCCCATCTCTATTGATGAGTGACAGTGACACGAAAGGAATGGACGAAACGCGAAACGTCGCTTGTACCTACAACCTCAGTGACACGGACCGATTTTGTATAACGTTACTTCAACGTCAGTGACCATAGCTATCTCAGTGACAAGGAACGACATACGTTACTGGAACGTCGTTAGTTTTTGCCAGATCACAGTGATCACAGTAGTCAGCGGATCACAGTGATTTTTTCACTGTGAAGTTATTTATCGCCCATCTCTACTGCGGCCACTTGGATTCTAGCGCTCGGACCGAACGGTCGTCTTGTGAGTAGTTTTGATATTTATTATAATTCAATAATTAATTATTTTGCTGCCAATTTATCGTTGCTATTTTTAAGGATTATTATAGCTTACTTTAGTGAAAATTGTAGTTCTATTTACCTAAATATTAATGAAATTAAACTGTAGTGTAAATTGTAATTAATAAATAGTTATTTAAGTGAATCAGTTTTCTGTTCGAGATCAATAAAAGAGTTTTGCTTTACCAGTTTGTGTTTTCTTCATCTGAGACATCATGAGTGAAAATAATGAAAGTGGTGACGTTAGCAGTGCTGACGTCACCCTTTCTAAAAACCGGGTTGGAATAGAGGCTCCGTTATCAGAAGTGGGATTACCACCCACTTCTGCTAGCCATTCTGATACACCATCCGTAGTTAACACTTCTGTTGGCGGAGTCCCAGCCGAGTTCTTTTCACAAATGATACAGATGATGAAGCACGTATCGGATCGTATGACAACGGTTGATTCTAAAATGAAAATTAACGATATATTTTTGCCGTCATACGATCCGGACAGTAATATAGGAATTCGTGAGTGGTGTAAGCATGTGACCACTGAAATGGATACGTACAACTTTAGTGATTATGATGTTCGAATGAAAGTAGGCAGTTTAATGAAAGGTCGTGCAAGGTTATACGTTGACAGTTGGTTGGTGTCCACTGGGTCTTGGGAGGAGTTGCGTGATGTTTTAATCACCACTTTCGAACCTGAAAGTCGGTATTCGCGAGATGTAATTCGGTTTAGAGAACACGTTTATGATAGCAGCAAAAATATTGCGCAGTTCCAATCTGAGGCCTGGGTATTGTGGCAACGTGTAACCAAAGATAAGCTCACGAGTGATGACGCGGTTGAGGCTGTGATTGGTTGCATTAGTGACGAACGATTACGAATTGATTTATTAAATGCTCGTGCAAAATCCGTGCCAGAATTAATTTCAGTAGCCTCATCCATCCGCCCTACTAAACGTATAAACTCGAACCAAACATCGCAAAATTTAAACTAACGCCCGCGGTTGGCTGAAAAATTTATTTTGTCAAGTTTGTAAGAGGACCAACCATGATACACGCGATTGTCGTTTTGCAAATAAAAACACAGCTACTCAGCCGCGCCATGATGCAAATAACGGAACGCAAAATACCGTGAAACCTACCTGTACATTTTGCTCCAAAGCTGGTCATACATACGAAACGTGTTTTAAACGCGAACGCGCGGTAATTTCTAAAGTGAATTGTGTGGGTAAGCCAAAACTTACTTGGTTACCAATCACTATTAGAAATTTTGAATTTACGGCAATTTTTGATAGCGGAGCGGAATGTTCATTGGTACGCGAATCGGTGGCTGCAAAAATTCCGGGTAAACGTTTTAATGAAGTCCATTACTTGAAGTGCATTGGGCAATTTACTTTAGTGTCTTTGACTAGCTTAACCCTAGATTCATAACCTTATGTAAGAGTAGCATAAACATTCATCCCACGGACGACTAAATTTAAGTGGCTGGTTTTGAGGTACTTGTAAATAAAATAAATAAATTAAGTATGACTGTCTTTAATATGTTTAACTAGGAAGGTAACAAAAAAAAATTTAGTCAAAATTAAATTTCATCGGCACATTCCACACACATGAGGCCACGATGATCCATACACATACTTTTTGCATTGCTTGCATTGAAACCTTGTCATACGCCGTTTTTTATAATCACAATAGCCACAAACCTTTTTTTGAGTACCACTTGGACCAGGTGTGTCAATGGTAGGCGTTTCACCTAAAATTTCGGCGATTTTTCTTTTTAGGCATCTCTTCAAAGTTGGCATTTCGTGTCTTTTACGTAACCATGGTTCGGTCAACTTCTCTGAAACATTTATTTATTTATTTATTTTGTACACACAAATATTTAAAAAGAAACAAAATATATATAACAGTTTGTACAAGGGCACTAATTATTCCTTTAAGAAATTTCTTCCAGTAGGCCCGTAAGTGGAATGGGGATTTAAAAGAGGCAAACTTAGTGCGTACCTATACTATATATATATATATATATATATATATATAGTATAGGACATATATAGTATACATATATAGTAGGACATATATATATATATATATATATGTCGGAGACGGAAATAAAATTAGATTAAAATCAAACTAAATAAATCATTAAACTTTGAATAAAACGTAAATCCGGAACTGTAATTTAAATGGCAACACTGTACGAATTGTAAACGTGTCTCGATGGGATATCGGAGGGGGAACCCAACAGAGGGCACCTGTGGAGTCGGCTACGAAGAGCGGGGACTTCTCGAGCAGACGTCGAGCAGAACGGTCGCATTAAGTTAACTAGTGTACTTTGTAATAAAATCCTATACTGCGTTGTACCTATGCCCGACGGCATAACGTTTCTCTAAGTGTATTTCAGTCGTATCACGTTTTAACATAACCTAAAAGCTTTAATCAAATTAAGTTAAGCTGTGTAACCTGTAACCCAATTTAAATCATGAAAGACACGTATTGAACGCCCACTGTGTTTTATTTTTCACCTTACAACCTGATAATCGGAGCATTATACCACCATCCTGACTAGTGTCTCCGAAATCAGAAGTTGGGATAAAGAACTCACTGTGGGTTGTCAGGTTACAATTTCAGGTTTTCAGATAACTGGATCCATAAATGGCAAGTGAGTTGCCATGTGCCATTTCATCTCACATGACATGGATGGAATGTGGCGTCGAATTTTGGTAAAGTTAAGTAAGATGGCGAGTATGGGTATGGCATTATTTTTATTCCATTACGTCTGAGGTGATACAATTTCATTGCTTAAATTTTAATTTTTGTATAACTATATTGTGTGTGTGTAGTTTATTTGATAATCGTGAGTGAAAATAAAGACATCAATTTCCGGTGATAAAATCCTTTAACGCAGCTCCGTAATTAAAACAAATCGCTCCTCATTGTAATCTTATTTTGATGTTTAATCGCTGAAAAACAAAAGAAATCGTTTTTATTATGACCTCTGTTTTTATTATGAAGGGAAAGTTACACCCTTGGATTTTAGTGTAATTTAACCAAGTACAACATCGGAACACACTTTTATCATGCGATCATTTTGTTGAAGTTTAATGTGGGTAGATTTGTGGTTAGTTTGTTAGAATGCCCAAGGGCTAAGTACCATTTGAAGTGTTGTGATATAAAAAGTGAATCTTGAGTTCGGTTGGTCGGGTCCAGGTTAGACCACGGAAAATCCGTGCGACCCGTGAATTCTGAGTTCGGTTGGTCGGGTCCAGGTTAGACCACGGAAAATCCGTGCGACCCGTGAATTACTCTATCGGCCGTATTCGACCGTACCAGTAGTTATTTCGTAGTCGTAGCCCGGTAGAAATCGGTGTCTCTCGAGGAAACTCGAGTAGTCCGTGGGTGCGCGGTGTGCGTTTAACTCTGGCCGAGGTCGTGGTCTATTTAGACCGTATCGTGTAGCAGCAGGAGTGCTGTACACGTGCTATCCACGAGATGGATATGCGTACTGTTCGGCGGGAGAGCCGTGGCGATAGAGGTCATTCGTACTCTGAAGTTTCAGTTTCAATAAACTCAAGTGTAACTTGTTATTTTGGTAGAGTATGCGTACAGTTTTGGTTATGATAACGACGATGGTACTTGGCTCACGGCTGTAGAATTTACGTGTAATGAATTAGTGGCGATTTTGTTATCAATGTTGTTTTGCAATCCATTTGTGATTTGGTTACAATAATAATTAATCTACGTTCATAAAATTGTTAAAGATAAAGGGGGTACATAGATTAGATTTGGTAGTCTGGTCGAAAAGAAAAACAAACTTTTTAAAGTCAGGCATTTTATTATGCATTCCGTGTTGGTACAATTTTTAATTGATAACGAGATATGACGCACAGTCCAGTGACTTTTATCAAACGTGTAATGTTCGTGATAGTTATTTTGGTTTTCGGTTATTTGGTGCGCCGCTTAACGCTGAAAAGGATTAATTGGAGAAAGATAAACACACACAAAATAGTTTTTGTGCTCAACTTGACGAAGTATTTATTCCATTTATCGAGTACCTACAACGATAATAAAAGCCTACAACAATAATAACAATAAAAGCGTAAGCTAGTTTTTAAAAGGTGAACGGTTTGGTTGTTCATTGGTGACGTCGATCGAATTAGTTGCTCATTAGTTCGCGTTGTTTTTAAAGTAAAGCACATTTTATTGTTTTGTGTAGTATTCTAAATACCCGCGTAGTTCATTGTTAATTTTAAATATTGTGTAAGCGTTATCTAATGATCCAAAACATTGTCGTTCGAGTTATTACAGACGAATTAGTTGGATTCTTACCCGCTTTAGTCAGTGTTTACGTCGGATTTATGATGCGGTTGGGAAGCGTTTCTAGGTTATAAGGAACTGGAGACCAAGACCTTTTCTGGTTCCTGTCTGCAACCAAGGGTGACATTGCCTATATATAGTAACGGCTGGACGAGGTAAAAGTGAAACGGCGTTTTTGGTATGACAAAGTTTTATTTGGTTACATCTGGTGTGTTGGAGTTTTATAACTTCCATTTTATTTTCGTTCCTTGTGAAAATATGACCTTTTAATGTGTCTTGTAATTAATGAACAGTGACAAAAGATAACAATTAAAATCTTTCATCATTTTCTATTTGCTGGAAAAAAAAAACAATAGCAGTTTGTGGAAGTTCAGTGAAATTTTTAATTAAAGTAGCAGTTGGGTACAATCAGTTCCCCAATTATTTTATTAACAAGTGCAGCACACTTCGATTGGTTTTAATTTACCTTGCGAAACTAATGAGTTTTGAAGTAATCTCACATGTGGCGATGCAATGTGCATCGTTCTGTTTTCAGATAAGTTTTCGAGGATGCACAGGCAGCAGCACACGCAGGTTACACATGTGTTGTCTGGAGCCGAGTCGACGGCTGCGTGCGTGCACTCGTGGGCTTCCTGTAGTTCATTCGTGTGACATTGAAGGAGGAAGCTCTGGCAACTGGCAGCCGCAGATCGGACGCAGCGAAACAGGTGATCTGTATCGTTCATACTTGTTTTGTAATAGCTTAAAGAAGTAGTAAATTTACTTTTCTTTTCGAGACGTAGTTCACTTGGTAAAAGACTATTTTTGAGAGATTTAGTTTTCGGTCAACTTGTCGAACGGAACTTTTGAAATTGTAATTGAATGGTGTTGTTACTTTGAAAAATGCATGGCCCTTATACGAGCACTGGAAAGAAGTATTCTGTGCTGTTATTGGTGGATGGACGTTGCATGCAGATGAGAGCTATGTATACGGTTGTTATTTTTGAGAGAAGTGCATGATTGTACTTGAGTATCGTTCGATAAGTCAACCTGTTTGAGAAATGATAACTTTTTAAGAAAAGTAGCTTTAATGAGAAATGTAGTTTGTTTTGGATTAATCTGTAATGTGATAGGATAAATAAAGCGACATGTTGAACAAACCTTTTTAAGATTATTTTTGATAAAAGCTCGAAATGATCATCGGGGTAGTGTAGTGTTTGTAACCGGATGGAGGTTGCATGCGAGGATGACTGGATAGAGGTTGCCTAATGGGTTGTTGCTTGTAACTGGATGGAGGTTATAAGGGTGATGATCAGGACCGGATGGAGGTCAGGGTGCGAGCACTGCAATATTTCAATGAGTTTCCTATTATTTGAATGAGTATGGGTGTTGATCGACATGTCAGCTTTGGCCTTTGAGAGAAATAATCTGTTATGATCTTCAAAATTTCTAATGATTTGATAAGGTTGTTTTTATTCCCTGCCCACTTACGTCAGGAAGGGCCGAGCTTTAAGAGATACTTTCGTTTGTTTTTATTGTTACAGGTAAATTCCGACACCACAGCCGATCGAGTCATCCAGTTTTACGACGATTGTACGACGACGTATTGCGTTAAACGTTAAAAACAAACCCGCGTTAATAATAAATTTGGTAATTTTGCTCTAAACAAGTGTCATGTTATGGAGTTTGTTTAGCCGTCTTCTTCTCCATAGCGACACCGGAAACGGCGCGGCGGGAGTGTAGGTAGTTAGGGCTAAAAATAAATGCGAAAAAAAACTTAAAACAAAAACTTGGCGTTCAATAAAAGAAATTTTAAGTAATCTAAAAACTTGTTGTTCAAATTAAATTTGTAGTCTCGTTTAAAATTAGTAGCTTTTGCTGAATAAAATAAAATTAGAGCTTTGTTGTAACCTAAAGTAAAAGGCATCACACGAGGACGTGTGCTAGTCAGAATGGCCGTGTCGGAGACGGAAATAAAATTAGATTAAAATCAAACTAAATAAATCATTAAACTTTGAATAAAACGTAAATCCGGAACTGTAATTTAAATGGCAACACTGTACGAATTGTAAACGTGTCTCGATGGGATATCGGAGGGGGAACCCAACAGAGGGCACCTGTGGAGTCGGCTACGAAGAGCGGGGACTTCTCGGGCAGACGTCGAGCAGAACGGTCGCATTAAGTTAACTAGTGTACTTTGTAATAAAATCCTATACTGCGTTGTACCTATGCCCGACGGCATAAAGTTTCTCTAAGTGTATTTCAGTCGTATCACGTTTTAACATAACCTAAAAGCTTTAATCAAATTAAGTTAAGCTGTGTAACCTGTAACCCAATTTAAATCATGAAAGACACGTATTGAACGCCCACTGTGTTTTATTTTTCACCTTACAACCTGATAATCGGAGCATTATACCACCATCCTGACTAGTGTCTCCGAAATCAGAAGTTGGGATAAAGAACTCACTGTGGGTTGTCAGGTTACAATTTCAGGTTTTCAGATAACTGGATCCATAAATGGCAAGTGAGTTGCCATGTGCCATTTCATCTCACATGACATGGATGGAATGTGGCGTCGAATTTTGGTAAAGTTAAGTAAGATGGCGAGTATGGGTATGGCATTATTTTTATTCCATTACGTCTGAGGTGATACAATTTCATTGCTTAAATTTTAATTTTTGTATAACTATATTGTGTGTGTGTAGTTTATTTGATAATCGTGAGTGAAAATAAAGACATCAATTTCCGGTGATAAAATCCTTTAACGCAGCTCCGTAATTAAAACAAATCGCTCCTCATTGTAATCTTATTTTGATGTTTAATCGCTGAAAAACAAAAGAAATCGTTTTTATTATGACCTCTGTTTTTATTATGAAGGGAAAGTTACACCCTTGGATTTTAGTGTAATTTAACCAAGTACAACATCGGAACACACTTTTATCATGCGATCATTTTGTTGAAGTTTAATGTGGGTAGATTTGTGGTTAGTTTGTTAGAATGCCCAAGGGCTAAGTACCATTTGAAGTGTTGTGATATAAAAAGTGAATCTTGAGTTCGGTTGGTCGGGTCCAGGTTAGACCACGGAAAATCCGTGCGACCCGTGAATTCTGAGTTCGGTTGGTCGGGTCCAGGTTAGACCACGGAAAATCCGTGCGACCCGTGAATGACTCTATCGGCCGTAGTGAGTTCGACCGTACCAGTAGTTATTTCGTAGTCGTAGCCCGGTAGAAATCGGTGTCTCTCGAGGAAACTCGAGTAGTCCGTGGGTGCGCGGTGTGCGTTTAACTCTGGCCGAGGTCGTGGTCTATTTAGACCGTATCGTGTAGCTGCAGGAGTGCTGTACACGTGCTATCCACGAGATGGATATGCGTACTGTTCGGCGGGAGAGCGATAGAGGTCATTCGTACTCGGAAGTTTCAGTTTCAATAAACTCAAGTGTAACTTGTTATTTTGGTAGAGTATGCGTACAGTTTTGGTTATGATAACGACGATGGTACTTGGCTCACGGCTGTAGAATTTACGTGTAATGAATTAGTGGCGATTTTGTTATCAATGTTGTTTTGCAATCCATTTGTGATTTGGTTACAATAATAATTAATCTACGTTCATAAAATTGTTAAAGATAAAGGGGGTACATAGATTAGATTTGGTAGTCTGGTCGAAAAGAAAAACAAACTTTTTAAAGTCAGGCATTTTATTATGCATTCCGTGTTGGTACAATTTTTAATTGATAACGAGATATGACGCACAGTCCAGTGACTTTTATCAAACGTGTAATGTTCGTGATAGTTATTTTGGTTTTCGGTTATTTGGTGCGCCGCTTAACGCTGAAAAGGATTAATTGGAGAAAGATAAACACACACAAAATAGTTTTTGTGCTCAACTTGACGAAGTATTTATTCCATTTATCGAGTACCTACAACGATAATAAAAGCCTACAACAATAATAACAATAAAAGCGTAAGCTAGTTTTTAAAAGGTGAACGGTTTGGTTGTTCATTGGTGACGTCGATCGAATTAGTTGCTCATTAGTTCGCGTTGTTTTTAAAGTAAAGCACATTTTATTGTTTTGTGTAGTATTCTAAATACCCGCGTAGTTCATTGTTAATTTTAAATATTGTGTAAGCGTTATCTAATGATCCAAAACATTGTCGTTCGAGTTATTACAGACGAATTAGTTGGATTCTTACCCGCTTTAGTCAGTGTTTACGTCGGATTTATGATGCGGTTGGGAAGCGTTTCTAGGTTATAAGGAACTGGAGACCAAGACCTTTTCTGGTTCCTGTCTGCAACCAAGGGTGACATTGCCTATATATAGTAACGGCTGGACGAGGTAAAAGTGAAACGGCGTTTTTGGTATGACAAAGTTTTATTTGGTTACATCTGGTGTGTTGGAGTTTTATAACTTCCATTTTATTTTCGTTCCTTGTGAAAATATGACCTTTTAATGTGTCTTGTAATTAATGAACAGTGACAAAAGATAACAATTAAAATCTTTCATCATTTTCTATTTGCTGAAAAAAAAAACAATAGCAGTTTGTGGAAGTTCAGTGAAATTTTTAATTAAAGTAGCAGTTGGGTACAATCAGTTCCCCAATTATTTTATTAACAAGTGCAGCACACTTCGATTGGTTTTAATTTACCTTGCGATACCTTGTATAATGCTCCGATTATCAGGTTGTAAGGTGAAAAATAAAACACAGTGGGCGTTCAATACGTGTCTTCATGATTTAAATTGGGTTACAGGTTACACAGCTTAACTTAATTTGATTAAAGCTTTTAGGTTATGTTAAAACGTGATACGACTGAAATACACTTAGAGAAACGTTATGCCGTCGGGCATAGGTACGACGCAGTATAGGATTTTATTACAAAGTACACTAGTTAACTTAATGCGACCGTTCAGCTCGACGTCTGCTCGGGAAGTCCCCGCTCTTCGTAGCCGACTCCACAGGTGCCCTCTGTTGGGTTTCCCCTCCGATATCCCATCGAGACACGTTTACAATTCGTACAGTGTTGCCATTTAAATTACAGTTCCGGATTTACGTTTTTATTCAAAGTTTAATGATTTATTTAGTTTGATTTTAATCTAATTTTATTTCCGTCTCCGACACGGCCATTCTGACTAGCACACGTCCTCGTGTGATGCCTTTTACTTTAGGTTACAACAAAGCTCTAATTTTATTTTATTCAGCAAAAGCTACTAATTTTAAACGAGACTACAAAAGGAGATCCGCCAAAGTGGTACCAGAATGTACAGTAATAAATTTTATATGAGTTCATTAGTCATCTTATTTGCTTTATTATGATACGTAAATAAGAGTTGTAGCACATCGGAAAGTATTTTTTATTTTATTTTACAATTTACTTTCCTTAAACCTTCGCTGTAATAGTTTGCGCGAAAAGGAACGTGCCCGACATAGTGAAATGAGTATGCAAAAAATGAATATATCGATATTTTAAAAATAGGTATCAATATTAGAGTTTGATATATATTATATCGGAAAAATATCGATATTTTGATATGTTGATATTTTTTCGATAGATTTAAAAGTATAGATTCTACAACGGCGATGGAACCATAGAGATATTACAATAGAGTGGGTGAGCCATACGGCTGCCCATAGATTGCATTCGCCCCCGGTTAGAAAGAGAAACAACGATAACGGTAATTACCTATCTCTCTCCGATCCCGATTAGCCAGAAAGAGAAAGGTGATTACTAAAGATTTCGTCTCTTTTTATCCGAGGTACGCTCTGAAGCCTGGCTTCTGCCCTCTAGTATAATATTTCTATGGATGGAACCTCTAATAATGTATGAGCGAGAGAGGAACCGGACTGAACGTGTCCTACAGTCCCTACAGAAAAGGCAATAATAAATGTGTGGTCTTAGGGTAGTGGGGTAGTAGGATAGTAGGGTAGTAGGTTTCGATGGTCAGATCAGACAAATTCAGACAACAGAATCGGTCAACTATCGAATCGAACGTGTATTGTGTATATACAAAATGTATGGCACGAGGGCCTTCCGACTGTCTGATCAGACTATCGGAACCGACTATCGGAGAGAAAAATCGGACGTCTTTATTGTAGCCCTTATAGTATGGATAAAACTGAAGTTTTACAGTATAGAAGCAGTATTTTATGTCGAGAGTACATAACAATACAAACTTGTCAGTACACGCTTAGTACCTGTCATAATATATTGTTTTAATTAATTCTCTGTTTCAATCCACGGCTGATCAACATTTTCTACAATAAAATCTTCCGTATGTCTTGCAATAAACAATAAATAATCTTAAATGAAAATAACGTAAGCTCTTATGTCAGTTTCTTGACCTATAACACTGCGGTGTTGCCAGGTCAAAAAATCTTTAAACTAGTATATCTTATAAACCCCGTGTGCTAGCGAAATGAAATAAATTTCATCTAAGAACTTATAAATTAGATAAAAATCTGACAAAGTTTTATTACTGTACAATTTGGTACCAATTCCCATAGTAAAGTGGCGGGTCTCCTTTAATTTGAACAACAAGTTTTTAGATTACTTAAAATTTCTTTTATTGAACGCCAAGTTTTTGTTTTAAGTTTTTTTTGCATTTATTTTTAGCCCTAACTACCTACACTCCCGCCGCGCCGTTTCCGGTGTCGCTATGGAGAAGAAGACGGCTAAACAAACTCCATAACATGACACTTGTTTAGAGCAAAATTACCAAATTTATTATTAACGCGGGTTTGTTTTTAACGTTTAACGCAATACGTCGTCGTACAATCGTCGTAAAACTGGATGACTCGATCGGCTGTGGTGTCGGAATTTACCTGTAACAATAAACACAAACGAAAGTATCTCTTAAAGCTCGGCCCTTCCTGACGTAAGTGGGCAGGGAATAAAAACAACTTTATCAAATCATTAGAAATTTTGAAAATCATAACGGATTATTTCTCTCAAAGGCCAAAGCTGACATGTCGATCAACACCCATACTCATTCAAATAAATAGGAAACTCATTGAAATATTGCAGTGCTCGCACCCTGACCTCCATCCGGTCCTGATCATCACACTTATAACCTCCATCCAGTTACAAGCAACAACCCAATAGGCAACCTCTATCCAGTCATCCCCGCATGCAACCTCCATCCGGTTACAAACACTACACTACCCCGATGATCATTTCGAGCTTTTATCAAAAATAATCTTAAAAAGGTTTGTTCAACATGTCGCTTTATTTATCCTATCACATTACAGATTAATCCAAAACAAACTACATTTCTCATTAAAGCTACTTTTCTTAAAAAGTTATCATTTCTCAAACAGGTTGACTTATCGAACGATACTCAAGTACAATCATGCACTTCTCTCAAAAATAACAACCGTATACATAGCTCTCATCTGCATGCAACGTCCATCCACCAATAACAGCACAGAACACTTCTTTCCAGTGCTCGTATAAGGGCCATGCATTTTTCAAAGTAACAACACCATTCAATTACAATTTCAAAAGTTCCGTTCGACAAGTTGACCGAAAACTAAATCTCTCAAAAATAAAGAAATCTTTGTAATTGAATGAAATTTAAGTCTTGAAAACAAATTTTAATTCATTTCTCCTTTAAGCTATCAGAAAATAGACTGAACGATACAGATCACCTGTTATGTCGCGTCCGATCTGCGGCTGCCAGTTGCCAGAGCTTCCTCCTTCAATGTCACACGAATGAACTCCAGGAAGCCCACGAGTGCACGCACGCAGCCGTCGATTCGGCTCCAGACAACATGTGTAACCTGCGTGTGCTGCTGCCTGTGCATCCTCGAAAACTTATCTGAAAACAGAACGATGCACATTGCATCGTCACATGTGAGATTACTTCAAAACTCATTGGTTTCACAAAGTAAATTAAAACCAATCGAAGTGTGCTGTACTTGTAAATAAAATAATTGGGGAACTGATTGTACCCAACTGTTACTTTAATTAAAAATTTCACTGAACTTCCACAAACTGCTATTGTTTTTTTTTTCAGCAAATAGAAAATGATGAAAGATTTTAATTGTTATCTTTTGTCACTGTTCATTAATTGCAAGACACAACAAAAGGTCATATTTTCACAAGGAACGAAAATAAAATGGAAGTTATAAAACTCCAACACACCAGGTGTAATAAAATAAAAGTCATACCAAAAACGCCGTTTCACTTTTACCTCGTTTCATGTTACCACAACTAGGTGATGTCACCCTTGGTTCCAGACAGGTACCAGACAAGGTCTTGGTCTCCAGTTCCTTATAACCTAGAAACGCTTCCCAAACGCATCATAAATCCGACGTAAACACTTACGCCGACTTTATTTATTTCGAAAATATAGTGACTAAAGCGGGTAAGAATCCAACTAATTCGTCTGTAATAACTCTAACGACAATGTTTTGGATCATTAGATAACGCTTACACAATATTTAAAATTAACAATGAACTACGCGGGTATTTAGAATATCGAAATTATTTTGTCACATAGTAAATAAAATTTTGAAAATTGTATTGTGTTTCACTTTTAAAACAACGCGAACTAATGAGTAACTAATTCGATCGACGTCACTAATGAAAAACCAAACCGTTCACCTTTTAAAAACTAGCTTACGCTTTTATTGTTATTATTGTTGTAGGCTTTTATTATCGTTGTAGGTACTCGATAAATGGAATAAATACTTCGTCAAGTTGAGCACAAAAACTATTTTGTGTGTGTTTCTTTTCCAATTAATCCTTTTCAGCGATAAGCGGCGCACCAAATTATCAAAAACCAAAATAACTATCACGAACATTACACGTTTGATAAAAGTCACTGGACTGTGCGTCATATCTCGTTATCAATTAAAAATTGTACCAACACGGAATGCATAATAAAATGCCTGACTTTAAAACGTTTGTTTTTCTTTTCGATTAGACTACCAAATCTAATCTATGTACCCCCTTTATCTTTAACAATTTTATGAACGTAGATTAATTATTATTGTAACCAAATCACAAATGGATTGCAAAACAACATTGATAACAAAATCGCCACTAATTCATTACACGTAAATTCTACAGCCGTGAGCCAAGTACCATCGTCGTTATCATAACCAAAACTGTACGCATACTCTACCAAAATAACAAGTTACACTTGAGTTTATTGAAACTGAAACTTCAGAGTACGAATGACCTCTATCGCCACGGCTCTCCCGCCGAACAGTACGCATATCCATCTCGTGGATAGCACGTGTACAGCACTCCTGCTGCTACACGATACGGTCTAAATAGACCACGACCTCGGCCAGAGTTAAACGCACACCGCGCACCCACGGACTACTCGAGTTTCCTCGAGAGACACCGATTTCTACCGGGCTACGACTACGAAATAACTACTGGTACGGTCGAATACGGCCGATAGAGTAATTCACGGGTCGCACGGATTTTCCGTGGTCTAACCTGGACCCGACCAACCGAACTCAGATTCATCACCATTACTCGACTCAAATTCACTTTTTATATCACAATACTTCAAATGGTACTTAGCTCTTGGGCATTCTAACAAACTAATACCACAAATCTACCCACATTAAACTTCAACAAAATGATCGCATGATAAAAGTGTGTTCCGATGTTGTACTTGGTTAAATTACACTAAAATCAAAGGGTGTAACTTTCCCTTCATAATAAAACAGAGGTCATAATAAAAACGATTTCTTTCTTTTCAGCGATTAAACATCAAAATAAGATTACAATGAGGAGCGATTTGTTTTAATTACGGAGCTACGTTAAATGATTTTATCACCGGAAATTGATGTCTTTATTTTCACTCACGATTATTAAACAAACTACACACACACAATATAGTTTACACAAAAATTAAAATTTAAGCAATGAAATTGTGTCACCTCAGACGTAATGGAATAAAAATAATGCCATACCCATACTCGCTGTGTTAATTAGCTTTACCAAAATTCGACGCCACATTCCATCCATGCCATGTGAGATGTAATGGCACATGTCAACTCGCTTGCCATTTATGAATCCAGTTCTCATCTGAAAATTGCAACCTACCTAAAAACCTGAAAATCTGAAAATTGTAACTTGAAAACCCACAGTGAGTTCTTTATCCCAACTTCTGATCTCGGAGACACTAGTCAGGATGGTGGTATAATGCTCCGATTATCAGGTTGTAAGGAGAAAAATAAAACACAGTGGGCGTTCAATACGTGTCTTCATGATTTAAATTGGGTTACAGGTTACACAGCTTAACTTAATTTGATTAAAGCTTTTAGGTTATGTTAAAACGTGATACGACTGAAATACACTTAGAGAAACGTTATGCCGTCGGGCATAGGTACGACGCAGTATAGGATTTTATTACAAAGTACACTAGTTAACTTAATGCGACCGTTCAGCTCGACGTCTGCTCGGGAAGTCCCCGCTCTTCGTAGCCGACTCCACAGGTGCCCTCTGTTGGGTTTCCCCTCCGATATCCCATCGAGACACGTTTACAATTCGTACAGTGTTGCCATTTAAATTACAGTTCCGGATTTACGTTTTATTCAAAGTTTAATGATTTATTTAGTTTGATTTTAATCTAATTTTATTTCCGTCTCCGACATATATATATATATATATATATGTAGGAGCGAGACCAAAGTCCTACGCTGATCTAGTAACGCCACCTAAGAGTAATCGATGGAACTAGTTTTAGGAACCTAACACCATCTATGAATGATGATTGGAAACGAAACAGTTATTGTTTGGGCATGGTCGGTATGGAGTGGGGGTAGAGATGGCGTCGTAGAGAACCATAGCTGTCATGATCATTCTGAATTGAGCGCTTAGACCGAGCGGACGTGTCGAACCCACTGCCATACCAAACTTGCCGCGTTTCCAAGTTAAATTTGAATTAATCGTGCTGATCCTTTGCCACTTTGCTATTATTTTGTCGTCAGCTTTATTTCTAAGTTTAATTTAATGTAATCTAAATTAATTTTGGTGATAACTGTATTGAAGTGTTGGAATAGACGTTTAAACTCAGTGTACAGACTATTATTTCTTATCCCCAGTCACGTATAACCCAAAGTATAACAACCGCTCTGACCCTGGCTCCGAGATCAGAAGCTGGGATAAAGAACTCTGTCCACGTTTTCAGGTTATTTAAAGTTATAATTGTCAGGTGATATCATGAAGCGTGGATGCAAGTGAAAGTGCAAAGTGCAGTGAAATGATGTGACTAGATTTTCAATAAAACGGCAAGTATCGATATGAAGGATTTTCAAGTAAGACGGCGAGTATTGGTATGGTATAATTTTTTTATTTCATTACATCTGTGGTGACAAAATTTCGCAGCTTAAATTTTAATTCTTGCGTAAACTAGATAGTGTGTGTGTCAAATAGTTTGTTAAACAATCATGAGTGATTAATAAAGTCGTAGATTTTTCGTTATTATCGTTTATGGCAGCACCGGTAGTAATCTTATTTTCTTTGTTTTCTTTCCTTGAAAAAAAATATCATTCAGTGGTTACCTTGGTCAAAGCCAAAGTTGCAAGTCTTTGATTTTACTGTAATTTAACCGAAGTGTCATACATACTTCGGAAGACGTTAGTAACTTGCGTTCAATTTGTTCAAAATTTAATGAGGGTAGATTTGCGGTTAAATTACTAGGACACCCGAGGGCCAAGTACCACTTCAAGTGTTGTTATAAGAAGTGAATTTGAGTTGAGTAGTGGCAATAATATTTCTCGTTCTAGTATGGTGCAAGGTGTAATCTGATTAAGTTGTTACATTATTTCTGATTAGCGAACAGTAATTGGTGTCATTACTCAGCTGCTAAACATATCGCTTAGTTGAGGTGATGTGTCCCTTGCATTATTCAATGAAGTCTATAAGTATCGTTGCTTGATGGAGGTGACTCTAGTTACTGTCGATCGATATAGATGATAGCAACGACACTTTTCGCTGATTAACGTCTGTAATATTACTTGCTACTACTACGATACTGTTCACTAATGAGTGAGATGTTTTCATAATATTGGTGCGCGGTTGCTTAAGCATTATTTAAGCGTTTCGATATTTGATGTTGAACTAGGATTCGTTCTTTGTTCCTATTGTTAAAGATCATGGGGATAGATTACATTTTGTAGCCTGGTCGAAAAAGAAAAATACGCGTTTGATCTCTGGAATTTTGTTACGTATTCCGTGTAGGTACATTTTCAATTGATAACGTGATAAGGTGTTACAGTGCAGTGTCCTTTACCACAAGTGTTGTTTTCTTTTGTCACATGCGTTGAATTCTTAAAATTATTTCTTGATTACTTTTTATTGGTATGCAGTGACTGACAGCAGTGATACTGAAAGTACTGGTCAGGTAGCGGGTGAATAACGAAAGTATTCTTTTAATTATCTTGGTGTTTAGTGATTTGGTGCGCCGCTTTTAGTTGAAAAGGATTAATTGAAAAAAAAAACAAAAATACACACACAAAATAGTTTGCTTTATTGGTACTCAATTTCACCAAGTAAATTTATAAAGCGAGTACAATTGGCTTGCGCTTTGAAAAGACTGAGTAGTTTTAATGAGGTGACGTTTGTCGAATTAATTAAAAAAAAAAAGAAACTGTTACAGCTTATTTGGTTGTCGTTTTAAAAGTGAAGTACACCTAATTGTTTTGTTTCGTATTCTAAATACGCGGGTAAGTTACTGGTACGTTTAAATATTGAGAAAGGGGTTATCTAATGATTTAAATATTGTCTTCAGAGGATTGAATTCTTACCCAATTCAGATTCTACCCACTATATTTTTGAAATAAATAAGGTCGATTTTTGCTGCATTTAGGAAGCGATTCTAGGTTTTAAGAAGCTGAAGACCATGACCTTGTCTGGTACCTGTCTGGAACCAAGGGTGACATCACCTAGTTGTGGTAACATGAAACGAGGTAAAAGTGAAACGGCGTTTTTGGTATGACAAACTTTTATTACATCTGGTGTGTTGGAGTTTCATAACTTCAATTTTATTTCGTTCGTTGTGAACATACAACCTTCTGTTGTCTTGTAATTAATGATCAATAAAATAATAGTTGGATACAGTCGGTTCCCTAATTATTATTTTTTTAACAAGTGCAGCAAACTTTGATTGGATTTAATTTACCTCGTGAAACCAATGAGTTTTTAACGTTATTCGTGTTCTGTGTTCCAGCTTGGTTTTCGAAGATGGCACGGGTTGTTTCTGTGGCGATCGGGAGCAAGAGCAGCACACGAAGGTTGTACTCGTGTTAATTGGAACTGCATTGATGGCTGTGTGCGTGCGCTGGCGCTGGCTTCGTGGTGTGATGATGAAGCATCATCGAATATTGCCGCGGAACGGGCACAACGTTACAGGTGATCTGTTTTGTTTAACTGGTTTTCTTATGGCTTATAGTAAAAGTGAATTAAACTCTTCCATTTTTTGAGACATTACTGGATATATTAGGCGATCCCTGTATTTTTCTTGGTTAAATTAATTGGGTAATTGAGAAACATTAATGATGTTGCTTATTGATCTGAATAATTAGGAGGAACGGTTAAGAGAGAATAATTAAGAGAAAGAATCTTCTCAATATTATGTCTTCGGGACAAAGATTTAAGTGGATTAGTTTTTTATAGAATTACTTTGTTATTGAATCATCCAATTCAAAACCGTTCAATTTAATAATTGGGTAATCTGTTCACTATTACCGGTTATAATGGTTTAATTAGTTTTTGAGTTGATGGTGGGTATGATATCAGAATGAAACAAAATTATTAATAACTAGCGACCCACCCCGGCTTTGCATAATACTATCGAATCGCTATCGTCACCTTTCAATTAATTAAAACAAAACCTTAATGAATTATACGCCGTAACCATGCGGAATCCTTCTTCGATTGGTGAGAATCATTTGAAATTTTGTTCAGTAGTTTATAGACTAGTTTTCATCCATCCATCCATCCATCAGCCTTTCGAGGTCCACTGTTGGACGTAGGCCTCCCCTAACTGGCGCCACTCTAACCGGTCCTGAGCTCTCTGAATCCAGCGGATGTCCACCGTCTTCTTCAGGTCATCAGTCCACCTGGTCTAGACTTGTTTTAAAGTTATTAAAATGGAAAGTTATAATTCTTTTTATTTGTGTGTATTGGTACTTGTATCAAACACCTATGTGGCAAACCTGTTCAAACGCCTGCGTGGCACACCTGATCAACAGCCTGAGTAGCATACAACCTATGTGGCAAATAAATTCCAAAGTCTTATGTTGTATCACCTATCCTCATAGCAGACAAAGTAATAAGGCCCTCATGGCATGTTTCTTCAGATATCCGTGTGTCAATATTATTACACTTTAAATCAATCAATTCAAATTCAAATTGGAATAAGCCCCTGTACTGATGCAGATTAATTTTGTAAGAAGTGCTTCTGTTTATCAGGAAGGGCCAAGCGTGGAAAGATACTCGCGTGTGTGTTTGATTGTTACAGGTAATCTTCAATGACGAACGCGGATTGGTGCCGGTAGAGCGTGCTTGCAGATGGAATCCATCCCCAGATTACGTGAAGATGCTGTACGGATTAATCTGCGATAGCGATAGCGTAGTCATAGTGTAAAAGTTAAAACCAATCGCACAAATTGTTAATTGGTAATTTTGCTCTAGACAAGTGTTGTAATGTTAGGTTAGGTAACGTGGTAGGGCTTAAAATGCAGTTAATAAAGCGTGTAAAAAGAAACAAAATTAGAAACTTGTTGAGTAAAATAAATTTAAAGTAAATTGTAGTAGGGGTCACATAACCAACTTGAGACTGACACATTTTATCAACATTGACGAATTTGACACTGACTGACCTGTGTGGCCCTGATTGACCTGTGTGGCCCTGATTGACCTGTGTGGCCCTGACTGACCTGTGTGGCCCTGACTGACCTGTGTGGCCCTGACTGACCTGTGTGGCCCTGACTTGCCTGTGTGGCCCTGACTGA
This sequence comes from Hesperia comma, assembly GCA_905404135.1. Taxonomy (NCBI): domain Eukaryota; kingdom Metazoa; phylum Arthropoda; class Insecta; order Lepidoptera; family Hesperiidae; genus Hesperia; species Hesperia comma. Next base: position 12,884,694 of record FR990013.1, on the reverse strand, counting down.
CACCAGCTGACTAGCCTGTGTGGCAAAGCCTAGCCTGTGTGGCAATGACTAGCTGACTAGCCTGTGTGGCAATGACTATCCTGCGACGCAAAGACTAGCCTGTGTGGCAATGACTCTCCTGTGACACAAAGACTAGCCTGTGTGGCAATGACTCTCCTGTGACGCAATGACTATCCTGTGACGCAATGACTATCCTGTGACGCAATGACTATCCTGTGACGCAATGTTTCGCCTGTATGGCAATGATTCGCCTGCGTGGCAATAACTATTCTGTGTGACCATAACTATTCCGTTTGACCATAACTATTGTGTGACCATAATTAAAAGGTAGTCTCATTAATAACGAAAAACTTTTGCTGAATAAAAGAAACTTTAGAGCTTTGTTGTAACTTAATTAAAAAGGAATCACACGAGGACGTGTGCTTGTCAGATTGGCCGTGTAGGAGCGAGACCAAAGTCCTACGCTGATCTAGTAACGCCACCTAAGAGTAATCGATGGAACTAGTTTTAGGAACCTAACACCATCTATGAATGATGATTGGAAACGAAACAGTTATTGTTTGGGCATGGTCGGTATGGAGTGGGGGTAGAGATGGCGTCGTAGAGAACCATAGCTGTCATGATCATTCTGAATTGAGCGCTTAGACCGAGCGGACGTGTCGAACCCACTGCCATACCAAACTTGCCGCGTTTCCAAGTTAAATTTGAATTAATCGTGCTGATCCTTTGCCACTTTGCTATTATTTTGTCGTCAGCTTTATTTCTAAGTTTAATTTAATGTAATCTAAATTAATTTTGGTGATAACTGTATTGAAGTGTTGGAATAGACGTTTAAACTCAGTGTACAGACTATTATTTCTTATCCCCAGTCACGTATAACCCAAAGTATAACAACCGCTCTGACCCTGGCTCCGAGATATATATTATATAAATAAAAATATATAAATACTATATATATACAATACTAATACATACTAATAATATATAATTATATATGTCGGAGCGCACTGAAGTCCTGCGCTGGTCTTTCAACGCCATCTGTGGAGAATCGCTGGAACTACTTGTCGGAGTGCAGTAAAGTCCTGCGCTGATCTTTCAACGCCATCTGTGGAGAATCCCTTTAACTATTTGTGGAAACGTCAAACAGTTATTGTTTGGGCATGGTTGGCATGGAGTGGGGGTTAGAGATGACATTATAAAGAACCAGAGCTGTTATGAGGAGGGGCTTTTTTCGGAATTGAGCGCTTAGACCGAGTAGACGTGTAGAACCCACTGCCATACCAAACTTGTCGCGTTTCCATGTTTAATCCGAAGTAATCTTGCTGATCCTTTGCTACTTTGCTATTATTTTGTCGTAAGCTTTATTTCTAAGTTTAATTTAATGTAAGTAATCTGAATTAATTTTGGAAATTGTTCATTATTTGTTATAAAACTGTATTGAAGTGTTGTAATAGACCTTTAAACTCGGTGTACTGACTATTATTTCTGACCTCCAGCCACGTATAACCCAAATTATATCGACCGCTCGGACCTTAGCGCCGTTATCAGAAGTGGGATGTAACTTCACGTCCCACACATGGCTGGCTAGGTTATTTCAAGTTTTCAGGTTGCAATTGTCAGGTGATAATATTGTGAGGCATGGATGGCAAGTGAAGAGATATGACCACCATGCCACGGTAAAACAGGATTTTGAAATAAAATGGCAAGTATCGGTGTAAAGGATTTTCAAGTAAGACGGCAAGTTTGGTATGGCAGTGGGTTCTACACGTCTACTCGGTCTAAGCGCTCAATTCCGAAAAAAGCCCCTCCTCATAACAGCTCTGGTTCTTTATAATGTCATCTCTAACCCCCACTCCATGCCAACCATGCCCAAACAATAACTGTTTGACGTTTCCACAAATAGTTAAAGGGATTCTCCACAGATGGCGTTGAAAGATCAGCGCAGGACTTTACTGCACTCCGACAAGTAGTTCCAGCGATTCTCCACAGATGGCGTTGAAAGACCAGCGCAGGACTTCAGTGCGCTCCGACATATATATAATACTAATTCATACAAACATATACGGTATACGATATACAATATATGAAATACATTAATATTGGTCAAAATTTTAATTATCTTGTGAAGCAAGACCCAAGTAGAATTCTTTTACGCGCTTTTTAAAAGTTAAAATTGTTTTACAGTCCCTTATTTGAGATGGAAGCGAATTCCATAACCTAATTGAGTGAACCGAGAATGAATGGGAAAAAAATCTAGTCTTTCATTCTTCACAAAACATCGTCTGCTTATTGGTTTTCGCCCCAGTTTCACATTATTATGCACGTATATTACGTATGAGTTTATTATTGACATGTTGAGTATGCCATAGAAGTAGCATAAAGGCCATCTTTGCGTTTTTCTACTACAAGACATACTTCCACACATTTGGTCGAACGTATCCACAGCACCCTTCGTGGAATTATAGAACTCGATAATTTCCGGTTTACCAGAAGCTCCAATAGTATCGTTACTATGTGGTAGAAAGCAAGAGCACGTTCTTGTTGTTTTTAGGTTTGTAAGATACTAACGTACACTGCCTGTCATAACAAAATACGGATGAACCTATTGGTCTTTCTTTTATCTGACGCAACTCAGGCGGTATTTCGCGTTTATTTGCCCGAAGGGTTCCAACTATTGTACATCAATATGGTGCCTGTAGTAACTGTAGGGCCAAAGGGACTGAAGTAAACCAGTTATCCATGGTGATGTTGCGGTTGCTCCCCCACAAATTTTCAGTCAAAGTCTTGACATAGTAAGATCCGAGTGAGTCACCATTGGTTTCAGTTCTTCCAACATATGGCATAGCGTTTAGCATGTAATTTGTTTTAGAGTCACACAGCATTAAAATTTTTAGACCATACTTATTAGGTTTTGACGGAATATACATCCTAAATGGACATCGGCCTCTGAAGCCCAAGAGTTGTTCATCTATAGTAAGATAACTTCCCGCTTTGTAACTGTCCCTGCATATCTGAATGAACACTTCCCAGCATTCTCTGATAGGCGCGAATTTATCTTGAGCTTTACGTTCATCTCTGGTTGATTTATCATCAAATCTCAAGCAGTTTAGTAAAAAGTCAAATCTTTCCCTTGACATAACTGATATATAGCGAGTTCCACTGAAAGTAGGGTCAAACAGCTCTAAGCTCGTGAGATGATTGTCTTTTTTTGCAGCTGATAATAAAAGCAACCCAAGCAAAGCTGTCAATTCTTTGTCGCATGTAGCAGCAATAGTGGCAGTTTTATCTTTGTATTTCGCACTTCTTATCTCAATTTCATCATTTGTATATAAATGAGTATCTTACGAATTATATCAGCATTTATAAAATTAGTAAAGCAATCGACTGGTTCCGTAATATCCTTCGCGTTATTAGCTGGACCCTGAATTACATGCACGATATTCCTAGCTGGGGTTCTTGTATTTAAAGATTCAAAAGGCATTGAAGACCATTTATGACCATTTTTTCCTCTTAGGTTACGAGCTGATGGAATAATTATACGTCGCGAATGTGTAGAAACGCCAGAAGTACCTGATATTTCTTCAGTTTCAGAATCAGAAGACAAAATGACGCCGCTTCGGCGTTCCTGCTGTCGTGATCTGATTGGTTGGACGTCGTTTTCACTGTCGGAATCTGTCGGGACCATTTCATCCAATTCCACATGATCTTCGACATCACTCTCTTCATAATTTTTCTGACTGGTAGAATCATCATCACCAGAATCAGATAAACGATTCAAATAGTGCTCAATTTGCTGATCATTCATCCTAAAATAAAATAAAAAGATTTTATGTAAAATACACACAATGACACACTATGGACGATATAATAAAATGTAACTATAAATAATAACTCATACAGAATAATATAATATACTTACTTTACTCTATAAAATCGCAGAACTCATAAAAACAATGTTTTCAAAATAACTTGCAGTCTCGTCAAATGTAACACTATTCATAAACATTCGTTTCTCAGACGTTCAAGGGTCTATCTATACTATAACTTGTGCACAAGATGTCACTGCGAGGCAAGCGCACCCGCGTTACTAACGGTCATGCTATCTAGGAAGGTACTTGAGAGGTCATCATTCTATCTCTTTCACTCGAGGCACTAAAAACAAATTTACGTTTCGCCCAGTCTGTGGGACGAATGGTTATGAATGTAGGGTTAACTATGTACTATTTGTAAGATTGATAATTTACAAGTGGAACTACAATTTCATGTTGTTCCGGATTATGAGATATGCTCTGATATATTGATCGGTACTAACCTAATTGTAGGGAATACGGGGAAATTAAAACGCGTCGTTATACGAACGGATCGAATGGTCGACTGTCGACCCGGACAACTACCTTCTTTATTTTGATAAAAATAATAAATACAAATAAATTGAGGGTACCGACAGTTTTGCGAAATATTTAAATAAATAAAAAGAAGGTACAACAAATGAGATATCAAACTTATTTAAGTAGGTATAGATTTGATAATTATGTAGGTAGGTATATATTTAAAGAAATGTAGGATTGTGTTTGTATGGAAAGCGGGTCGCCTACACTAATCAAAGACACAAACTTAAGTGTATTAGTTACGGCTCAGGGTGCTAGATTACTTCACCAACCGGTGGTCTACCACATGCGATCACAAGATGAGAAATTTGATAAAATTAATACAGACTTATCGAGTGAGGATCAGATAAACGAATTAAAAATATTGTTGACCAAGTATACACATTTGTTCATTCATGGATATCCACGTACGCGCGTTAACACAGGTGAATTAGAAATTCGTTTAGAAGATCCCAATAGATATGTCGAGCGTAGGCCGTACAAATTGAGTCCTGTCGAAAGGGAGAAAGTCAGAGAAATTATAACTGAGTTGTTAGAACACAATATCATTAGAGAGAGTACCTCTGCTTTCTCCAGTCCTATAATCTTGGTCAAAAAGAAAAACGGGCAAAACCGCATGTGCGTGGACTACCGGGAGTTGAATAAAAATACTCTTAGGGATCATTACCCTTTACCTATTATTTCGGATCAGATTGATCAGTTGTCAGGGGGTTTCTACTACTCTACATTTGATATGGCAGCGGGATTTCATCAAATCCCGGTGTCCAAGAGCTCAATAGAGAAAACTGCCTTTGTAACGCCCGACGGCCTCTATGAATATTTGGCCATGCCGTTTGGCTTAAGTAACGCTGTTTCTGTGTACCAAAGATGCATAAATAGAGCGCTGGGGCCTATACTTTATGGGTCTAATCCCATATGTCAAGTATACGTAGATGACGTCCTCACAAAATGTAGAGACTTTTCAGAAGGTTTGGCTCGCATTGAGAGAATACTCATGACTCTTCAGGAAGCAGGGTTTTCGATCAATGTGGAGAAGACGGTTTTCTTTAAACGCTCAATTGAGTACCTGGGAAATGTCATATCAAACGGACAAGTTAGTCCTAGTCCTACGAAAGTAGAGGCCCTAACCAAAGCCCCCATCCCCACAACAGTTAAACAAGTACGACAATTTAACGGGTTAGCTGGATACTTTAGACGTTTCATTCCAAACTTTTCGCGTGTTATGGCACCCTTATATGAGTTAACAAAAAAGACGCGAAATGGGAATGGGATACTAGGCATGATCAAGCTAGAAATTATGTTGTTCAACATTTGTCTACTGCGCCAACCCTTTTGATATTTCAGGAAGACGCTCCGATCGAACTATATACCGACGCCAGCAGCATCGGCTACGGGGCGGTGTTGGTGCAGATAGTCAATGGGCGACACCATCCAGTTGCCTACATGAGCCTGCGTACCACCGAAGTAGAGAGTCGATACCACTCCTACGAACTTGAAACCTTGGCGGTGGTAAGAGCAATCAAGCATTTCCGTCAATATCTGTATGGGCGAAAATTTAAGGTCATCACCGACTGCAATGCTCTTAAAGCATCCAAATTTAAAAAGGATTTGCTTCCACGCATCCATCGTTGGTGGGCGTTCCTCCAAAATTACGATTTTGAAATAGAATATCGCAAAGGTGAAAACCTTCGGCACGCCGATTTCTTCAGTAGAAATCCAAACATGGAGAGCACGGTCAATATTTTGACTAGAAATATGGAATGGGTTCAGGTAGAGCAGAGACGAGATAGTGACTTACGCTCACTTATTGATGCTATTGCCAACGGTAACCCAGTAGAGAACTATGTCCTGGTGGATGGAGTACTCATGAAACGTCTTACTGACCCACAGTTTGGCAATTATGAAGCCATCGTGGTGCCAAAGTCGTTTCAATGGAGCTTAATAAATTCGTACCACACTGCTTTACAACACCCGGGATGGGAGAAGACATTACATAAATTACGAGAGTCATACTGGTTTGATAAGATGAATTCGGTAGTACGAAAGTTTGTGGAAAAAAATTGCGTGTACTTATGTACGCGCGTAAGAAGTTATACTTCTTTGGCATCATTAAATAATAAATATTCAACGTTAATAATTTCATAATATTTAGTATTAATTATACTAAAAAGACGTGTGGCACTCGGAGACTGCCGCGGTAAAGCTATTGCAATAGCATTATATATAAATTAACAAAATAACGCCATCTATGAAACATTAGGATAACTTCTACGAGGTACTGTTTGTAACGTGTTGAAATAGTACTTCTATTTAATTTTGTTGTCAGATGACGCTAATTTACATTGAAAATGCCAATAGGCCAATCAGTATGAGTGGTTAGCCGGCAACTTCATACAGCTGTGCGCGCATCGCAAAACGAATTTCATGCTGTTAAAATTAGGAGTCGGTGAGCGCAAATTCACCCTCATCAAATTTCCATAACGCGCCAAAAGAAGTATAACTTCAATAATTGCATAGTATGCAAAATGTCGAAGGGCCCATCTGGTGCCACACAAATACAACTTCACCCAATACAAAAACCGACTGCGGCGTTCCAAATTATCCACATGGATATTACAGGCAAATTGGGTCCTAGAAATCAAGAGGGTCAGGACGAGTATGTGATTGTTACCATAGACGCGTTCACAAAATACTTGCTCCTTAGTTACTCGAATGATAAAAGCCCAAGCAGCTGTCTCGCTGCATTGAAACGCACTATTCATTTATTTGGAACGCCTGCTCAAGTAATAGTAGATGGTGGGAGAGAATTTTTAGGTGATTTCAAGAACTATTGTGACAACTTTGGGATCAACATTCACGCAATTACACCAGGAGCTAGCCGAGCGAACGGGCAAGTCGAGCGCGTTATGGCTACACTAAAAAACGCGCTGACCATGGTTAAAAATTATGAAACCGAGAACTGGCAAACTGCTTTGGAAGCGCTGCAATTGGCATTCAACTGCACACCTCATCGTGTAACCGGCATGGCGCCACTTTCTCTCCTGACTCGCTGACAGCATACTGTACCCCCACAGCTTCTGAGACTGGTAAACCTTGATGATGAGACAATCGATTTTGACACACTTGACCAACAAATCCAACAAAAAATGGAAGCTGCAGGGCGATATGACAAACAACGCTTTGACCAAAATAAGGCTAAGATAAGACCCTTTCAAAGAGGTGATTACGTGTTGATTAAAAATAATCCACGTAACCAAACATGCCTGGACCTCAAGTACAGTGAGCCTTATGAGATCCTAAGGATTGGAGACAAGGACAGATACATCGTGAAACGAGTAACAGGAAGAGGCCGACCTCGCAAGGTTGCTCATGATCAGCTTCGCCGGGCGCCGCAGCCGGGTGACCAAGGTGCCGTGTCGACGCACCCCGATGATGACCAACAAGGGAACCCTGACGATCGTCAGCCCCAGACAGACAACAATGACCCGCAGCCATCAACATCAAGAGCTGCGATGGCGCCGGATTGCTAGACAAATGGTGAGTTCATTTCATAACATAATGTAGTACTCGAACACAGATGAAACAATTACTCGTAATTACCTATAATAGCCTGTTTTTAAACAACAATAATGAACCGACATAACTTTTCACAAAAGATTGTACTTATCCTTGCCTTTCCCGTCTTCTCCTCTAGGCTGTCATTTTCAGAGCCTCTGTGGACCACGGTCAAATAAAGGCCTAGACCACAGCATCGTCCTTCCCACTTCCTCTAGAGCCTCTGTGGACCACGGCGTACATGACCGCCCAGACCACAGCAACAGTTTCCTTTGAGCTTGATAAAAAAAAACTAAACTGCGTGGACCACGGCGTACGAGACCGCTCATAACCACGACAGTAAATAACATAACATTAACTGTGTGGACCACGGCGTACATGACCGCCCAGACCACAGCAACAGTTTCCTTTGAGCTTGATAAAAAAAAAACTAAACTGCGTGGACCACGGCGTACGAGACCGCTCATAACCACGACAGTAAATAACATAACATTAACTGTGTGGACCACGGCGTTCATGACCGCTCATAACCACATCAGTAATACTAAGATGTTTTGTGGACCACGGCGTTCGTGACCGCCCAGACCACATCATCATCACAAATAAATAAAAGTGCAAGGATGCGACATTTGCATTTATTTATAAAACGTGTAAAATGCGTGGAGCATATAAACACGGTCTGCTTGAACATCTGCTTATAAATAATAATAGCTCATTCCTATAGTACAGCAACTAGTCATATTATAATGAACTGCTAAGTATCGATAACTACTGAGTGCAAATTTAAGTGTATAACTATAAGGCATTGTGTTTTTAAACATGACCTTTAATATTAGAAATGTATTGAATAATAAGAGTTAAGTGAGTTCTAGTCTAGGTACGTTTATCAGATACCTAGTTCAGATGAAAATTTTTCTACTTTCAGAGACGAGGCAGGCGCAGAGCACGCACCGCCCCGCAGTATGGCCGTGTCGACGCATTTGCGTTGAAGATTATTTGATTTCAATATTTTCAATTAATTTAATTCGAAATAATAGTTAATTTTAACGCTATGTTTATTTTGTTTTAACCAATTAGTTTAATAATGAATTTATTATTTATAAATTTTACAAGAATATTTTGATTAATTGCAATATTCAAAAAGCAACGATGATTTTAAAATATTAATAGTTTTCATTACACGTTTTACTTGTTCGATCCGCCGGATGGCGCCACAAGTTCAATGTTTATCTTTGCTTTTTGAATAATTCCGTTTTGCTTTTACTGTTTTCTAAAATGAGTTAATTGAAGTTATACTTCTTTTGGCGCGATGGAGAAAAATGATGAGAGTGAATTTGCGCACACCGACACCTAAATTTAACAGCATGAAGTTAGTTTTACGATGCGTGCGCAGCAGTATGAAGTTGCCGGCTAACCACTCATACTCATTGGCCTATTGGCCTTTGTCAATGTAAAGTTGCAACGTGCACACCGATAGATGGCGTTAGGAGCCTAAAAATTTTTGAAGTTATACTTCTTTTGGCGCGATGGAGAAAAATTATGAGAGTGAATTTTTACGATGCGCGCGCACACCGACACCTAAATTTAACAGCATGAAGTTAGGCGCGTGACGATGCGCGCGCAGCAGTATGAAGTATTGTATGGGCATGTGACAATTGACAACTAGCGACCTCTATTTGTTATGTATGGCCCTATCTCGGCAAATCGAACTATTGTTAACAGTATAGCCGGAGATAGTTTCTGAAAATGACACTAGATGGCTATATTGATCTTAGGGTGCTATGCGGCGGTCTTGCTTGCGTACTTCGTATGATGTTTTTTTTTTTTTTTTTTTTTTTTTTTCTTAAAATAAGTTAATGCTTGACAACGATCCCACCTGATGGTAAGTGGCGATGAAGTCCAAGATGTTGTACGCACTAACTTATAGCCTATTCACTCTTCTCTTGAAGACTCCCACATCATACACAGCCGGAAACACCGACGCAGGCAAGCTATTCCAGTCCTTCGCAGTACGCATAACGAACGACGACGCAAATCTTGACGTTCGCATCTGCGGGACGTTTACGACGTAAGGGTGGATGCTCGCCGTACGTCGTGTTGTTCGATGGAGGAACGGGGATGGGGGGATTAAGCCGAACAGTTCCTGCGCACACTCTCCAAAATGTATCCTGTAGAAGCACGACAGGCTGGCAACCTTGCGCCTATGCTCGAGGCTTTGTAGGTTGGTTTCAGCCAAATGTTGGTCACCAATGAGCCTCTTTGCACGCCTCTCCATCGAATCCAAGGCTGATAGTTGAGTTTTGGCGGCGCCAGCCCAGATGTGACAGCAGTACTCCACACAAGGTCGAACCTGAGCTTTATACAAGGTCAACAACTGTTCCGGTGTGAAGTACTGCCGCACCTTCGCAAGTACTCCCAGTTTCCTTGCGGCCGCTTTTGCCTTGGATTCGATGAACCGCCCGAAATTCAGTTTGGAGGAAATATCAATTCCCAACAACTGAAGGCGGTCAGTGTATTCCAAGGATACATTTTGGAAAGTAGGAGCCAAGGTGAATGGGCTCCTCTTGGCGGTGAACAGACACGCCTGTGTTTTTGTGGCGTTGAATCTCACAAGATTGGCATCGCCCCATTCGGACACTGCCCGAAGTGTGAGATTCATACGCTCCACCATGGCCACTCTTTCAGACTGTATTTCGTCCCTATTGGCCCCACTAGTCGGTAAGTACCTCTCCACTACTGTGCTGTCGTCTGCGTACCCATAGATACCGGGCATGAGCAGATCATTTATGTGCAGCAGAAAGAGAGTAGCGGAGAGCACAGACCCCTGAGGAACTCCGGCGTTTGTTGCCATCGATTCTGATGAACAACCTTCGACGACAACGCGGAGAGACCGTTCACTCAGGAAATCCTTTACCCAGTCGATGAGGCCAGGGGATATACCGTACGCTGAAAGCTTGCTTAAAAGGCCAGCGTGCCAAACCCTGTCAAAAGCCTTCGAGACATCGAGGGAGACGGCAAGTGCCTCCCCGTTTTTCTCGAGGGCCTCGCCCCATACGTGAGTGACATACGCTAGAAGGTCCCCAGTTGACCGATTTCGGCGAAATCCGTACTGCCGGTCGCTGAGGAGATCGTTTTGTTCTAGGTATGCCATGAGACGCGAATTCAATATACGCTCCATAATCTTGCAGATTATGGAGGTAATTGAAATTGGGCGGTAATTACAGGGGTCAGCACGGCTGCCTTTCTTAGGCACGGGCTGCACGTTGGCAAGCTTCCAGGATTTGGGTACTACTCCAGTCTTGAAAGAGAGGCGGAACAGACGTGTCAACACAGGAGACAACTCGGGTGCACAGGTTTTTAAAACGGTCGCTGGAATTCCATCAGGTCCACTGGCTTTTTTCACGTCTAGACACCGCAGAGTTTTGAGAACCTCTTTATTAGTGATGCGGACCTCTGGCATTGAGATACCGCAGTGAGGTAATACTGGTGGTACGTTATTGCCAGTGTCTAGACGAGAATTTTCGGCAAACAGAGACGCGAACAAGTCTGCTTTCTCTTTTGCCGTATGCGCCAGTGTACCGTCCGGTCTTACCAAAGGAGGCAGTGTGGACCGACAGAAGTTTGTCTCAACCGCTTTGGCGAGAGACCAAAAAACTCTACTGCCAGATGGTTGGTCTGAGAGTTTAGCGCCAATATGTTGGATGCGGTTGAGACCTACCTTCCGTAATGCCTTTTTGTAGGACTTGGCAGCAAGGTTGAAGGCTTTCTTCTTAGAGCTGATATCCGGAGCTTTGCGGATTCGAGCATCAACCCAGGCTAAGTACGCCGAGTGCTTGAGCTTCTCAGCCTGAGCGCATTCGGCGTTAAACCAAAGGTGAGCTTTGCCACCGATGGGGACGTCGGAGAAAGGGATGAAGTATTCCATCGCTTGACGTACCACATCGGTTATAGCATCCGCACAGCTCGACGGATCATCGGAAGAAAAGCATACCTGCCGCCAAGGATAAGATGCAAAGAAGTGCCGCATCTCATCCCAATCTGCTGACCTGTAGTGCCATACTCGGCGAGTACCACGAGGTTCGTGCTCAGGAGGAGAATATGACGCCACAGACTTCACCAGACAGTGATCAGAGGTACCCAAAGGGGACGAAACCTGCACGTCATATCTGTCTGGATCGGTTGTCAGCAGAAGGTCCAGGCAGTTGGCTGTATGACCGTCAACATCAGGCACCCTAGTCGCTTCCTTCACCAGCTGGGAGAGACCAAACGATGTGGCAAAATTCCATGCTTCTTTCCCAGCATGGTCGGTCTTCTGGTATGGGAACAGCCAGTCCTGGTGACATGCGTTAAAGTCCCCCAGAAAGACCAACTGAGCTGTAGGGTGCCGATGAAGCGCTTCGTCAGCTGTCACACTAAGGTGTTCAAATAACCGAGTTGTCTCCTGGTCACCGCTGTGCGATCGGTAGACACAGCAATACAGGATCTTATCAATTCCTGTGTCTACTAAAACCCAAACTGTAGAGAAGGTGGGGTCTTCAAGCTGACGGAGACGCTGAGAGCAGATGTCGTTGCGGGTGTACACGCAGACTCCAGCACGAGGCCGGAAATTGTGCTCGATTGTGTAACCCGGATAGTCCAGGTACGCCACGCTGGAAGGACAGCTAATCTGCGTCTCCGTCAGGAAGAGCAAGTGCGGCTGCGCAGTCTCGAGGTGGTGGTGGACTGATGAGAGATTAGAGTGCAAGCCACGTATATTAGTAAGGTGCACTCTGAGCGAGGGGAAGTGCAACCGCTGTAGAACCAATTTTCTCTTGCTCTTTCTAGTCATAATTTGGTATTGGGAGTGAATAGTATGGGGAATGGCAGTTGAATGAGGCGATGCGAGGTTGACCATGTGATGGAGTTGCAGTTGCCGTGCCATTAGGGTCTTAGCTTGGAGACAGCGGGGACGCCCGAACCCCCCCGGAGATCGCCATCTGGTCCCCTCGTCCGGTCGCCAACCGGCATGATGGAGCCACCCCGGGATTTTTCGTAGTTGGCGGGGCAGCCTTTCGTGGGTGGCTGTCCCACTACTTGGGCCCCCTACTGACTACGGTCGGCCAGCGGTGCACCGTGCTTCGGATCCCGCTGCCCTCCAGAGCTAAGCTCCCGACACAACAAACAAACCAACTCATCACGACCGGTTTTACTCACGCAACGCAACTATTCAGACCCATTCCCCAATCGGCTTCATCAGACATCACGCCGGAACACGACGGATCGCTTGGCGGCATGGCTTTGTCTGATGGGTGGTAACCGAAGCCGGCAGCCGATGTTGTGGCCCACCACCGGAGATGCTGCTCGTTTAGCACTACCCAGGGGACACGTGTAGGGTATTCAGTGTTCAAGTAAACTCCTACGGACGCGAGCAGGCCGCCCCCCAGTAAACTCCTACGGACGCGAGCAGGCCGCCCCCCAAAGTCGTTGTCAGTCTGAACTTCACTCTTTAAACACTTTTGTTTGCACTGATTTTAACTTTTTTAGTATAATTAATACTAAATATTATTAAATTATTAACGTTGAATATTTATTATTAATGATGCCAAAGAAGTATAACTTCTTACGTGCGTACATAAGTACACGCAATTGTTTTTATTTCACAAATCGTTTTAAAATATTTTATGAATTATGAAACATCAATTTGAATTATTAGAAGTAAAAATAGACACGTGTTATTTTAATTCCGGTGACGTTTGATTACCGCCATGATGTTCGGTCACCATGTTTTGTTCGTGGAGTGAGCGTGGCACTGAGGCCACCTGGATTCTAGCGCTCGGACCGAACGGTCGTCTTGTGAGTAGTTTTGATATTTATTATAATTCAATAATTAATTATTTTGCTGCCAATTTATCGTTGCTATTTTTAAGGATTATTATAGCTTACTTTAGTGAAAATTGTAGTTCTATTTACCTAAATATTAATGAAATTAAACTGTAGTGTAAATTGTATTATTATTGTGGAAGTGTGAGAAATATGGCATTCGTGGAAAGCCTCTTGAATTGCTCAAAAGCTACTTACAAGATAGAAAACAGTATGTTGAAGTAATAGGTATAAACTCGAATAATAACGAAGAGGAAATTTACAAATCTGACATGAAAAATAATAACATGAGCGTGCCTCAAGGAAGCATTCTAGGACCTCTGCTATTTATTCTATATATCAATGACATAGTGAAAGTAACAGATTATCAATGTTCCTTATTTGCTGATGATATTGCACTAATCATCCCAGACAATTTAAATAACAATATTAACAATATAATAAATAATGAAATTGACAAAATAGTAATATGGCTCAAAAATAATAACCTACAAATAAACTTGGCTAAAACAAAATATGTTCAGTTTAGCAATAGAGGTGCAAAAAAACTTGATCTCAATATAAATCATCAAAATCAAATTATAAGTGAAACTGACTCAGTCAAGTTTCTTGGTATATACCTAGATAGACACTGTACATGGAAAGAACATATTGAGATACTATGCTCTAAAATAAGTCGTTTCGTCTTTCCATTATGGCGCCTCCCGCAAATCACAAATATATCTACGGCTCTTCAAGCATATCATGGCTACGTAGTATCAAATCTAAGATACGGAATACTACTGTGGGGAAATTCGGTAGACATTAATAAGGCATTTATAGCACAAAAGCGATGCATTCGCGCTATGTATAATGTTACACCAGAAACCAGTTGCAAGCCCCTTTTTAAAGACTTAAAGCTCTTGACCCTACCTAGTTTATACATTTATGAGGTTTGCTTATTTGTTAAGAGACATATGTATTTATTCGAAAAAAAGAAAGACCATTGTAAATTTATGACAAGATATCCTGATCAACTCATATTGCCACCATCGAAAACGGCTAACAGATCAAGAAACTCGCAACACATGTGCATTAAAATATACAATAACTAGCGGCCCGCCCGCGGTTTCACCCGCGTGGATCCCGTTCTCGTGGGAATATATGCATGTATTATACATAAAAACCTTCCTCTTGAATCACTCTACCTATTACAAAAAACCGCATCAAAATCCGTTGCGTAATTTCAAAGATTTAAGCATACAGACAAACAGACAAACAGACGGACAAAAATAGCGACTTTGTTTTATACTATGTAGTGATATACCAGA
Source organism: Hesperia comma (assembly GCA_905404135.1). NCBI lineage: Eukaryota > Metazoa > Arthropoda > Insecta > Lepidoptera > Hesperiidae > Hesperia > Hesperia comma. Next base: position 12,869,582 of record FR990013.1, on the reverse strand, counting down.
GCATTTAAAAAACTTGACATATTTAAAATTTAAACGACAACTAAATGACTGGTTAATTTTAAAATGTTATTACTCGATAAAGGAATTTCTTGAGATGAAAAATAAATAATGAATAAGATTGAGAGTTCGCCAGAGGGCGCTTTCATGTAAACAGTGGCTATGTGTATCTCTAATCTAAATAAATACTAAAAGTGTACACTTGAACCTAAAATGTACCGTACTGTGTTCATAAATGTGTAAATACCCTGTGATAGTGTTTGTATAAATAACTATTAGCAATTTGTGAAAATAAACTAAAAAGTGTTTGAGTTGACTAGAGCGGGAGATTTAAGCATAATATCAGTGCAAGTCTGAATTTTTCTAAATAATTAATGTGTTTGAACTATGTGCATATTAAAATATTATTGAACTGTGTATAATTAAGGGTGAATTTCTACAAATTACAATAGATGCAAAAAAGAAATTTTTAAATCCTTCCAGAAAAGCCGTTATGAAATTCTAATGCATACTACTCACTAACAGATGGCTCTAATTTGATATAATTTAGACAGTTTTGAACATATCTCCAATATTTAAACATAGATGGTGCTGATTGTTTGACAAAATTTTGTTCAGCTACTAATCACTAAAGGGAGATACTGAGTATCGATTTTATTGACACAATAGATGGCATTACTTACCTTCAAATAGCTGAATAAAATTATACCTAACTATACGAACATCAATAATTTCCTTATCTAACTCAATATATACACACAATGGATACTTCAAATATTAATGTAACTCGACGAAAGCGTAAATCTAAATCGTATAGTGATCTCTCAGTGATTCTTAATGAAAGTAATATAATTTCAAATACATTTGATTTATCTTCTCAAAGTCTGCCAAACACATCTATCACTGATAGCGAACTAGTAAGAACCCTACATGAACAAATCGCTAACCAAAAATTAGAACTAGAATCTGCTCATGAAGAAATTGAGAATTTATGTCTGGAAAACAAAGAATTAAAAGTAGCTTTATCGCAAAACACTAAAACTATAAATCTGCTGAAAAGAATTGGCTTAACAGAAAACTTAAATAACATAACGTCACCAGTTATTAAAAAAATTCAGACAGCTATAAAAGGAACACCGAAGAAAGGAAACCCCATGATACACACAAAACCTCAGATATTGCAGCTGGAGCAAAAAATTAAACAATTGGAATCCGACTTACTAGAGGCACACAAACAAATCGAAAAACTAAACAACGATATAGACAGCATTCAAAATAGCTATGATAAAAACCCATGCTTAACACAATCAAATAATAATGCTTGTCCTGATATCTCGAACCCCAATTCGTCTGAACTAAAGAATAAGATTTCTTCTTCAATTACTAGTAATCCTAGTGTAACCCCGAAAAATAAAATTATGATAATTGCGGACCAACTAGGAAGAGGAGTACGTCAACACCTCCAAAAATTAGTTGGAGAAGAGTTTATAGTAACTTCTATGTGGAAGCCGAATGCAATGTTATGTGACATATTTTCATCATGCACACAAGAACTATCCCGTTTAACTAAAAATGACTATGTTATACTTATGGGTGGGGTTAATGACAATAATCCTTTCGAATTTAAATGTTACTCTGAAATGTGGGTTCGATCATTAAAAAATACTAATGTGCTAGTTTGTGAGATTCCATTTAATAAATTTTTAAATGTAAAAAAATTAAATTATAGCGTACGTTATATTTGTAATAGGCATGAGAACTCTACATTTGTGGGAATGGGATTTGATCGGTCATTACCTCACAAAAACAAATTTCCTATCATTTCTAGCCGCTACTTATTAAAAGAAATATTACGCAATGAATATAAACAAAAAATTGAGGCATACCACGCTACTCTGTCGCAACACAAATGTCGAGTTTCACATGCTGATCCTATCAAACTGTTAAATAAATCTACGCAGACTACTGAACATTTTGACAATATGTCTGATTGTGATGTCGATAGAAGTATACACTCCGTGAATAAGATGGATACTAATGAGTTTTTTCGTGAACAATAGTATAAACTTACTCCATCAAAACATTAATGGGCTGATAAGTAAAGCTGATTTATTAATTCTACATTTACATGAACTATCTGGTAAAAATACTTCTGTGGATGTCATCTGTATCACGGAACATAACATGATATTTACTGATATTGAATTGCTTAACATACCATCATATAAGTTAGCTACATGTCACGTAAGAAATAATCGAAGTGGTGGATGCTGCATATTAGTAAAAAACTGTTTTAAATACAAAATATTAAACAACATTAACAGTCACTCTGTCAGCAATATCCTTGAATGCTGCGCTATTGAGCTGGTTGACTATCAAACTGTAATTATATGTATTTACCGAAGTCCGCGGAACGACTCTCTTTCATATGATCAATTTTTTTGTAAGTTGGATATAATCCTAAGTCAATTCTGTTTTAATACAAAAAAGAAAGTTGCTATCTGTGGAGATTTTAATATTGATTTAAATAAAGGTAACAAAATTGCTCAACGTATTATTCAATTAATGGACAGCTTTAACTTAAAAATTGAAATACAAAAACCAACAAGATTAATCAGTGGCACATGTATTGATATTATGCATAATTTTACAAAACGAAAGAGTGAAATTTTAGACTTAGGTCTTTCCGACCATACTGCCCAACTTTTCACGTTTCCTGTAAAACATCTTAACTCATTAAAACATTGGTTTATAAAACGACGAGATTTCTCACTGGAGAATCTAAACAAATTTAAATATTATGTTGGCAAACTTAAATTTTATGATGTTTATGCAAGCTCTACACCTGACGAAGCTTTTAATAACTTCTATACCGAATTTAAACTTTTTTACAACCTATGTTTTCCACACATATTGATAAAAATCTCGTCATATAGAAAACCAAAATGGATTACGAAGGGTATTAAGCTATGTTCTAAGCGTAAACGTAAACTTCTGTGGACATATAGGAAAACTCCCAATAATTACAATCAAAATGTTTTAAAAACTTATTCATCAAGGCTCAAAAAAATTGTTAAACTAACACAGAAAGCAAAAAATAACCACTTCATTAACTCATCGAAAAATAAATCTAAAGCGATCTGGTCAGTTATTAACAATTATACAAAAAATTCATCCACAGACTATATTAATGAAATAAAATCAAACAATAAAATCATAACTGATAGATGATAGATGATATGATATGATACCCAGGTGGTAGAGCCTAGAGTTCGCCCGGGGTAGGACCACCGCCCGCCAAGGTACTCAGTACCATTCCTACCGTCATAATAATTGTTTTTAAGAGCAATTGTGTTCCGGATAGGAAGGTTTGTGGAGCCGGTTTCACTTTTTTAGAGGCGACCATCTCAGACCTCAGGGGTAGCAACGCATCTGTGACCGAATTGGAACAAGACTCATACTAACAATAACTAATTGGACTATTACTAACATTAACTAACAGGACTAATTATCACTAACAGTCCCTGTCCTCACACTTATTAACAAACTAACCAACTAATATTCTAACACCATCTACTAACTGGACTAACCATCCTAGTCCCTTTGAGTCTAGTTCTAGGTCGGTCACAGTTGTTATGGGCGGCAGGGGAAGGGTGGTACTGCATGCTCGTTTGCTATCTTAATTCCATAAAAAAAAAAAAAAAAATACATTATAGCGCAAACATTTAATAATTATTTTATTGACCAAATACATGACGTAAAACACCTAAGCAATATGACATCTTCAAATACTATGACCTATAATAAATCCAATTCTCTATTTTTTAATTTTATTTCACCTCATGACATTGTATTAATAATAAAATCATTAAAAAACACGAAAAGTGTTGGCATAGACGACATATCGACAAATGTAATAAAACATGTTGATTATATCATAGCCCCAATACTAAGTTACATTGTGAATCTTTGCGTTGAAAAATGTACATTTCCCGCCATTTTAAAAACAGCTATCATCAAGCCCCTGTTTAAGAAGGGCGATAAGCTGGATATAGGTTGTTACCGTCCGATTGCCATACTCTCTGTGTTCTCTAAAATTATTGAGAAAGTATTATACAACAACCTTTACAATTATTTCGAAAAATACAATATATTTGCTAAAGAGCAGAAAGGGTTTCGTAAAAATATAACAATTAACACAGCTATTTATGATTTTTTATCTGTAGTTATGGCAAATGTTGACAAAAACATCCCAGCAACAGCTTTATATATGGATATCTCTAAAGCGTTCGATTTTGTTAAGCATGACTTACTTTTAAGCAAGTTAGCTAAATATGGTGTAAGAGGTAAAGTGCTCGACTTGATACAATCATTTCTGACTAACAGAACTCAGGTCACCCAGATTACTCGCATATGTACTAAAACAAAACGCGAGCATATATTTTCATCTCAACCCCGAAATATACGATATGGGGTACCTCAAGGAAGTGTGCTTGGTCCACTATTATTTTTAATCTACATAAATGACCTACCTAATAGCACAAACCATCACATGACACTATTTGCTGACGATAGCTCTGTCGTATTTACGGGTAAGGATAAGAATGACATTGAAAATGAAATAAATAATAATCTTCGAGTAATTATAAAATGGTTTGAATCAAATAATTTAGTAATTAATTTAACAAAAACACATATAATGAATTTTCAACAACGGAATGACACTTTAAATCAATTAAATATTACCTACAATGGCGCAAACATACTCAATACTAATGTAACAAAATTTTTAGGCTTACACATAGACAGTAACCTTAAATGGAAAACCCATTCAGAGTATGTCTGCAAAAAATTGAATAAGTTTTCTTATGCTTTATATATCTTATCAAAGTCTGTAAAACAAGAGATATTACTTACTGCATACCATGGCCTTGTATGCTCTACGCTCCGCTATGGCATTATTTTTTGGGGTAATTCTACGATGAGGGAAGATATATTTAAAGCACAGAAAAAGTGCGTGCGTGCAATCGCAAAAATACCCACTAGAGAATCATGTGAACAATACTACAGGAAATTTAAATTATTAACGGTCCCTTCATTATATATATTTGAAGTTATGATATTTATTAAAATGAATCCATCGATATTCAATAACTTTTTAAATAGTAAAAGGCATGTACATAAACTATGTTCCACAAGTGCAAAAACGGCTCTTTTTAAAAAAAGCATATTTGGGATGTCAACCAAAATATATAACAAAGTTCCAACAAGGTTTAAGACGATGGTAAATATTGAAATATTTAAAAAAGAATTTAAGAAATTTCTAGTCGAAAAATGTTATTATTCACTCGATCATTTCTTCAGTGACAATATTAGCTGACATTAAAATTTATTTATTTTGATATGTTAATAATGACAGTTATGAAATTTTATTTAATGATTTTATTAATGTAGCATTGACATATAATTATGTACCTTGATTATCAACTTGCACACCCGTAAGGGTTAAGATAAGAGAGACACTACACTGTTACTATATAAAAACTTTAGTTAACCTTATCTTGCAAATAAATAAATTTGAATTTGAAATTTGAATTTGAATTTGATAATAATAATATATTAATTATGTGAATGAAATATAATATAGATATCATTTTTTTTTTATTTTTTTTAATCTTAATAATGTTGACAGTATGTAATAAATGACATTTAAGAATTCTACAATAATTTAAGCAACTATGTAAATTATTTCTGGATAAGCAAAATGGGAATTTTTTTTTTTAGTATATAAATTTGTAATACCTACCTAATAAGTATTAATGTAAAATTTGCACGCCATAATTGGCAAATGTGAGAGACCACTTAACTCTGTACAACTATCCTGACCACATTTATGCAAATAAAGATTATCATTATCATTATCATTATAAATAGTTATTTAAGTGAATCAGTTTTCTGTTCGAGATCAATAAAAGAGTTTTGCTTTACCAGTTTGTGTTTTCTTCATCTGAGACATCATGAGTGAAAATAATGAAAGTGGTGACGTTAGCAGTGCTGACGTCACCCTTTCTAAAAACCGGGTTGGAATAGAGGCTCCGTTAGATATGAAGTAGGTATAATTTGATATGTTTAAGTTGTTATGTAATACGAATGCTTGCATGCAATTGTGCTTCACGTTTTTAAGTGCGGGCTAGTCTTCACTAGTCTGCACTTAAGAAAAGTTATCCCTTCGGATTACCTATTAGCCAAGCCAAACGAATTATCGGAAGTTTTGCATAAAAACCGGACCGAAGGTTTTACGTGCTCTCCGAAGCACGGAAGCGCTCAAGAAATTTTGCCAGTAGCGGTCACCCATCTACCGACCGCACCCGCAGTTGCTTAACTTTGTCGATCACTAAGGATCTTGACAATTTTTGTGGCCAGTACTAAAATAAACCAAAGCTAACTAAACTGTTAAGGAATAAACACCATCTGACACACCATAATATTCTAATGATTTTTTCTTCTCTTTTTAACCCAACAATTAACCACTTCAGCGTCTTCCTCTCTTCTACCACTAGAAGCTGTGCCCTACCGGGTCCATGACTGTAACATTATTTGTAAATCATGGCATACAATGGACATAAAAAAAAACAAGGACTGCTAGCAATTTGTACGAAGAGCATTAATTACGTCAATGGCAGGTTTCTAAAATATCTGTAAAATAAACCAAAAAAACCCGTCAGTTTGTTCAAAATCTAAAACACTCTAGTTGGATTAAAAGCGTTTTAAGTGCTATGAATTTTAATGGTCGATCGGCAGGTACTCCGCATCGTTCGAACAAGTCACGCAATGCCTAATTGGACCTCTGGTGATCGCTGTGTATTTATTCTTTGTCGTGAATGTTACTTAAATAACTGATAAGCTAACAAAAGAGTCACCTTACATACAAGAGGCTATCAAACATGGCCGCTGTTGTTCTTCAACATCAAAATAAATCAATCAGTTTCTTAAAGCAGCAGCTGTCTGTCGCAATATACTAATTCATTGACATTATTTATTTTAAAAAAGTGTGAGAGTTGAGGAGAACGGAACTATTCAAAAATACTCTTATTGACATTCATTGACTTATATATTATTTAATTAAACGGTGTGTGAGTGTCGCAGAACAGTCGGTTGGTATGTAGTGATATTGTGGCACTTTAACTGTGATAACCTCACCTGATAATCTATTTATTTGACCTGACTACTGGATATATTGAATGCAATTAGTAAAATTCATTGAACAATAAGCGCACATCTATGACTTTGCTCAGCCAATGCAATACACATTCCCATTTCCTTTACGTAAAAATCTTACACTTTTCATTTTCTAGCTTTCATCCGTACCATGCGATAAGAAACTTCGTTCTATACACATGTCATGTACCCGTTAAATATAACCTGCTTGTGTACCGAATGTATTCTTTGTTGCATGGAAAGCTTTATAGAGGTTGCACATGAAAAGACTCAATTTGCGATTTGCTGCCAGGAAAAGCAATTTATAATGCTAGTTTGTAACTTTGTGTACCTCGCGGTTGAATCGTCTCAAATCATACGTTAAATTCGTGTGAGTTCAATACTACACGGCGTGCATTTGCGATTGATGTTATCGATTTCACACTAATTGACAGTTGCTGACACTGAAAACGCTTGTATTTTACCTAATTGTATCTCTATGAAATTGTTGTATATCTAATCTATGACGAAATAGACGAAATCACTGTTTGTAAAACGTGTACACAGTTTAGTAAATTAAATTTTGATTGTTCAGGTATGCGTGAGCTTAATAAGTACTTCGGAATTATAGCTTTAAATAAATAATTGGACGTGATATTGGTAATTATAGCTTTAAATAATTGGCCGAGGTATTGGTAATTATACCTTTAATTAATTGGGTACATATTGAAATTGAATAAGATACTGAATGCCGTCCGACTGAAAATTGAGTTTTCATTTCGAAATTTTAATACTCAGAAAATTGGTTTATTTTCTGGTAATTGAGTTCAGTTTCAGGTAAATGTGTGAGTAAAGTTTTACACAGTACATTGGAATATGAAAGTTAAAATTGTGTTGGGGTATCGAATTGTATTTTGATGTTAGTTTTGCTTTTCATAGAACGAATACATGTTCCACTAAAATATTTATTCTAATGTTTTAGACCTGTGCCTAAGAGCGCATTCATGTAGAACGCTGGTTACTCATTATTGGTTACTCGTTATTCATGTAGAGCGCGGGTAGGCCATTGATACTATGTACTAAAGCACTAGAGAAGACACCGCAAAGAAATCTTATGTTCCATGCGCTTGCCAGCTCGCATGCGCATATTACGTCTGAGACCTGTCAGTGTCTTCCTAAAAAGACATCCCTACAAAACCCAAATTGTTATATCCAAAATTCGGAGTCGGTTTTTAAATGAATGAAAAAAAAGACGAACGACATGGTATTATTGCTGTTGTATCGTAAGTCATTAAACTAAATATCGATACTGTTTCCGTCCACGTAGTGCGCACAACACTAGCAAAAGCGGCCATGTTTTTTTTTCACTAAAATTTTGTCAGGCACGCTATTTTTGCTCTACTGTCTAATCCATAATCCTATATATCAATGATTCAGAGAGACTGTCAGCCAGCTCCTGCTTATACAAGCTTGCTTTATGTAGAGGTTATCTCGACGGACCAGTACCGATAAGCGCTGGCAGATCAGCGCCGGTAACCAGCGTTCTACTTGAATGCGCCCTAATGGTTTAAAGCATGAAAAACATCGCCTCAAAAATGTAGATTACGAAAAATTACTCGAGCACGTCTAATACCGGGTCAAATTACGGATAAAACAGTTTTCGAATTTCCTCAAAAACTAATCAAATCGAAGTTAATTGAAAAACAATTTGGCGAAGCTATCCCGGGCCGCAGCCGCCCTTCGATTTATTTACGAAGCACCCATATCGAAAATGTAGGGTTAACGGAAAAAGTACGGGGGCGTGAGCAACCTATGTTTCCGTTACATTAAGCTTTAGGCGACAGAGGTTCTGCTTGTAGGGGCAGCAAAAAATGTCGACTGATGCTTTTATTTTATAGGTAAATTTGAAGGTGATAATGTTCATGTTAACGATCCATAAATAGGTTTTTTAATATTTACAGTTTTATAAATATATATAACGCTACACACTCATAGCCTCAAACATGGATTCCCTGAGTCGTGGGTACCATGGACAACACACAAGCCTAAATTATGGTATCGAGCGAAATGGGTCTAGCATTATTTTTCGGTTCACTGAAAATAAACTTGCCTTGGAAATGACTAAGATTTTTATTGCAGTCTAAGAAAATATTCAAAAAGTGTTTGAAGTACATAAAAGTAATAATTTTTTCTATACTGCTCGCAACGCGGAGAGTTACAGTGAGATAGATTGAGCGTTTTAAGACTTAGCTATTTTGTTTTGACTAGGTTTTTTTTATATATTTTAACATGAATATCTAACATCAAATTCGTCTTGTCTTATCTTCAAAACACACAATTAACATTTTAAGTAAAATGTTAACATACAGAGACAGAGTTATTAACATTTTTCTGCTGACCGTCCGTATATCACACGTCATTGTCGAGCCCCGCAGTCATTTTCCACCATGCGTACGGCCGCACATCCAACCGATTTACATGGCAATTTCATTACGAACACGGGGTTACGCCTCCACCGACGCCATGCTTCTATTGTGAATAGCTTGAGAAATACTACAGTGTTTATTCATTTATTTATTTTTCTGTTTGTCGCGGTTGTACGGACATAAACATATTCAAGAACCCGGTCTGAGTGTTAAAAAAATCTGCCACATATACCTATGTATGTCATCCGGTATTCAAATCCAGGAGTTTATGCCTCAGCTTAAGTGACTACATTCATTGCCTTTGACTAAATTCACTCAAGTCAGATAATATTATGAACAGGAAAATAAGGAAAAAGTTTAAAAATAAGAATTTAAAAAATGTTAATTTACGATAAAAATAAAATTTGGTACCAAACAATTTTCATTAAATGAACTTTTAATGTAGCAAATAGAAAAACTAAAATCTGACCATAATTTTAGCCACCGAGGCCACATAATTCAACTATAAGCAACACCAATTGAAATTATAATTAGAAGTAATTTGTACCGATAGCATCCACGTTATTACCGTATTTAGGTTATAAAATATTCAATGTTTTTGGTGACGCTATTTATACAACTCCACCGGAATTCACGCAACCGACATTCGTTCGGCCATTTCCCCCAACGGCGGATAATATATGGAGTTTGGTAATGATTTAACAGAAGTTATGTAACTAATGTGAAGTAGAAAGATTTATACTGTTTTATTTATTTATTTATTTATTACACTGTTTTGTTTCTGATAAATAAATAGTTTAGCAATAATTGTATCTATTAATTTATAAACTCATGAGGGCCATTTCATCCTGGACGGCTTATTCTTTGTGTTTATAAATGGTTTTACTACTAAACAAGTAACCAAAGCATGGCTTCCACCCATTATTTGGCAGCCTCAGGATACGGCTCTGATCATTACTGGGTAAGTAAGTCTATAGAACCAAATTCTATGACAGTAATAAATACGCCCAATAACAGATTTTCTCTAATATTTTATTTACTTGTAAGCAAAAAAAATATCAATTGATCACCGTTGCGTCGCACATAAGCAACATTAAAGGCCCAATGGCTACCTACTTGTCTGCAAAGAAAGAAGAAACTAGAATACTTAAGTGAACTGAAGTGAGCCATCTGGATTGTGTAATTACAGTTGGAGTTAACTGAATGGCGACGTAATAGAATTTCTATGAAAGTGTTTAGCTGAGCGCCAATCTCTACAAAAGTGTTTAGCTGAGCGCCAATTTCTACAAAAGTGTTTAGCTGAGCGCCAATTTCTACAAAAGTGTTTAGCTGAGCGCCAAGTGAGCGACTGAACGACTGAACGTGTCTGCAGTGTTTGCAGTGTTTGCGCGCGGTAACGATGTTTGTTGCAGGCGCCGACGTCAAGGGTTCACGTTTTAGTTAACGCAAACACTTTTTCTATTTAACGTTCGACGTTTCATTTCATGGAATTGTATCACAGGTTCTTCACAGGAGTCTTCGGCTAACTTATTCTTTATTTGTAGACGCCCTCGCTTTGCTTCGGGAAAATTGTCTAACGTTCATAAACATTAAATATTTTCCCATTTTTGCAATATTTTTCATTGATGCTTCGCTCTAATTGGTCTAAGCGTGGTGTTTTATAGCATAAAGGCTTTTTTGATAAATGGACTATCAAACACAAAAATAACTTTTCTATTCAAATCAGTAATTCCTGAGATAAGCTCGTTTAAACAAACATTCCAATAAAATCTGTGGCGTTATAATGTTAGTATGGAAGGAATACCTACATTCTTTAAATTTAATTTAACAAGTGTTTGAAATAAAACAAACAACAGATGTATGAGAATCACGTAAAGCCAATCGATATAGAGTTATTTTTTGAAAATATAGATTTAGTATATATCTACAAACGCCAACATACAACCACCACTTACAAACACCAACAACATTATTTTACTTTTATTTAGACAATTTAATTATTGAGCTAGAGGAGTGAAAGCCAAATTTTAAGCTTCATTCAGTAGATACTGATTATGCACATTTTATCATAGCATGGGTTCCATTCATATGTAGGTACTTTGAACGCATCAATCATCCCGTTTACAGTTTCTTCGTTTCTGTACAGTGTCAATTAAATTAAAATCCAAAATCATTTCTGCATTTATCACTGACACACTCGTAATTTTTTTTATTTAATTTCGAGTACTCTAGTAAAGAAGCAAAAGTAGAGGCAGACATTTTAACGTTAAACAACTAAGATTAATTAGCCAGTAAAGAGCAGTGAGGACCCTCCATTAAGACACTCGGTGCTTTCTAAGCAAGAAGTCGTATCGTGGAACTTGGACAACTTTTAGGGCCGACAACTGTACTCGTTAACGGTGTTAATAAACGGAATTATGGAGTTTTATTTCTGTTTGTTATCTAATTATGTACCTATATGGACTTAACATATTATGTTAGTTGGTTTGAGCCTTAGAGCTATGAGAGTGCTTTTTTTGTTACACATTTATTTATTTATTAAAAAAAATATTAAGACAAAAATGATTGGTAGTGAAGAAGTCGGGAAACATGTACTCCTAAGTCAAGAGTAATACATAGGTTTTCTATAATAAGTTAGTGCTTTGTAATTTACCACTAGGTGGGAGTCATCAAGCGCCAACTTAAAGAAAGTAAAAAAATCTAGTTTTCTTCGTCTTTGTCGATGTTCTTTTGTTCGCTTAATGGATCATACAAGTTTGATAAACTTGCGGAGCCAGTTTCTATTACTCATAGTAGGTGAAGGTACCTCAGCTTTACTTATAAGATAATGTGATCTGGCTAACAATAGTACCTACAAGGCATAATGTCTTGTACTGTTATCTAACGCACTCACACAATCACACAAAAAGAAAAAACTTACAATTATTACTTCTATTGAAAATAAAAAGTTCCGAAGCGAAGCGAGGATAAGTTAGTGGTTGAGATTTAGATATCATTATTAGGATTATAATTTAAGATTATAATTAATCAACATTTAAGATTTCTCTCTCCTCTCGAACACTATCAGTAAAACAAAAAAACTGTATACAAGTCGTGACAAGTTTTAATTGTAAGAGTGGTGTATCGCTAGCGTGACTGGAGCAACTTTAACAATTACTCTGTTTCAACTATAAAACTCAGTCCGACGTTGCATAATTGAATTTTAAAATAGTGCAATAATAACCCTTCAGGTGAGCATACTTGCGGCGTAATGGAATGCTTTATCGGTTAACTTTATAACAGCCATGTTTTAAACTTAAATCACCTATTAAGTTCTCCTGAAAACCTTCCTGCTTTAACACTATTAAATTTGTATTTGTATCACTATTTGTAAAAACTGTTATTTGAAATTTTCTTTGATTCATGTATAAAAATGTTCTTATCTCGGTAAAAAGGCGTCAAGTTTTGCACGAAAATAGGACAATTATAATTACTAAGTCCGTCTTTGTGAATTTTATAACTTCCCCTTAGATACAGAATAAAGAGTAAGTAATTAGATTTTTAGATGAAATAAATTTTATGAAAAGAAAAATTTGTTGTTGTTTAATTAATTATAACCTTGTTGAAACCACTAGATAATGGCTTTAATTAGATTTAAATAATTAATTATACTACTGACAAATTATAAAATGTTAGACAATATTATTAGCAGCAGTAATTAAATATCTTGAATTCTTTCGCTAACCTCTTCATTTAATCGTCCTGTCACGTAGGTAGGTACCTATCTAACACAGATTTATAAGTTGAAACTATCTTAGTTAATATTTGTCTTAAATAAACGAGTTACAATCTCTCTCGCCTCTTAATATTTTCGCGTCACTTTTCGTGTTGTTTTCTAAGAAAGTTTCGTGTTTAAGGTGAAAACTATTGAGCATTTCTTAATTCTGCAGACGATTAATCTGTTTACTTTATTTAGTTAAGAACTTTGTTATTTTAATTAATTTTGAACAAAATATTTAACATGACAGGGCCGAGATTATTTGAATTAAAACTTAAAAAAAACAACTTTGACATCGATTAAATAATGTCTAAAATGATAATATTATAAACTTTTTCGGAGTTCATGAAAAAAATGAAAATATTCATTATTAGGGATAAATCACAAATTTCCCGTTAGAGGTTGCTCACACAGTGAGTCCACAAGACAAGAAAGCACCAGCTTTCGAATGTAAAAGTACGTAATACCCGCAAAAAAAGAAAAATACAGTTGAATTAAGAAATCCCTTGTCGAAAGAACAATTGTCTAAAAAATCCAAGTCGACTTATTTCTTTATTCAAATTCAAATTATTAAAATAAGTCGTCTATTACTAAAACTTTATAAGTAAATGACGTCGCAAACTGCCTTCTAATTGCTAGACGACGATCGCTCCCCGACCTAATACTTATAATAGAATCGTCCAGTCTCGCGCTAACAGCCTCTTTGATGGTAAATTGCTGCACAAATTGTATTACAAGTGTCATGAACTGTGCCAACGCTTCACTGCACTTCCTTTATACGTTAACCACTAACACTATACACTTTGAAATAAATTCAAAATCATGTATAGTAGGTTAAATTTATTTAAATTTATTATAGGCTTAAATACGTAATTTTTAAACTCAATTTGTTAGACTTTTTTATTTAAACTAGAATGTTTTTGGCCTCCATCATTTATTGACGGATTGCAAATATGTATTTTTTAGCTAGAAGTATACATACTACCTACTTCTCGTTTGATGCTATTTCTGTCCAGTTCTGATGATTTCCCCTGAGAAATACTGAGAACTAATCAACTAGAAGCACACATAACCATTTTGTAGTAAAATTTTGGGCGAGAATCTGAAGACTGGGTCTGTAAATTAAGAGTTAAGCTCCTTAGCAGGTGGGAGGGGAGTAATTGAGCATATTTAAAGATATTTATTGTTAGTTCGTCATTGACGTCGAATATTCTTTTTTGGTGAAAAATTTTGGATTTCATGTCAGTTTACTTATTAGACCTAGATCATACCTAACCACAATTTTATGCACGTTTTTAAACGATGAATTTTTTTAAGACGCATATTTTTTACCTGTATCCAGGTTATTTGTCAACCGATTTTTTTAATTGAATGAACTCGAAAGAAGTTCATGCCATCTGATGAAGCAATCACAATGAAATTGTGTGAAACCCTATAATTTTATAAGTACGACCTATGTGTTGCATATAATTTCTCATATTACTTGTAATCATTAAAGTCACTTTTAATTTGCCCAAATTACAAAATTAAATAGCCGATAAACAGACCTACCCTTAAGTTGCAGAGCCGAGATTGCGTTAAATAAAGCCCCGTCAAAACCTCAGGAAAGCGTCACGTCTAGTAACCACTTCGGCTGGGACTGACAATAGTAGATTGTATTACAAGGGTGCAAAGTAATATTTTTTCGGCGAGGGCGCTTTTTTGAATCCAGAGCGAAGTGAGGGATTCTAGAGTAGAATCCCGAGCGTAGCGAGGGATTCTTTAGTAGAATCCTGAACGTAGCGAGGGATTCAAAGTATGTCGCCCGAGCCAAAAATATTTGCTCCCGAGTGATACACTCTACTTTTCATCCCCCCCTATGAGAAAATAAAAGGCGCCTCAAATTCAGGAATAATACTGTCACAGTCACTAAACTAACTAAACTGACTAAACTGACTAAACCGACTAACCCGACTAACCCGACTAACCCGACTAACCCGACTAACCCGACTAACCCGACTAACCCGACTAACCCGACTAACCCGACTAACCCGACTAACCCGACTAACCCGACTAACCCGACTAACCCGACTAACCCGACTAACCCGACTAACCCGACTAACCCGACTAACCCGACTAACCCGACTAACCCGACTAACCCGACTAACCCGACTAACCCGACTAACCCGACTAACTCAGGCTAATTCAGGCTGTGCTGCTCTGGAACGCCCTGCCCGTAAAGATTAGAAAGGCTCCAACTCTGTGGTCCTTTAAAAAACAAGTGCGAGAACATTATTTATCTGTCATCGATAACAATTGACTTCTGTCCTTTATGGTAATAGGTTATATTCTGTCACTACTATTACATCTTCCATTTATTATATGTATAATAATATAATATATAGATATATATATTATATATAATTATATATGTTTATTATATAAATATATTATGTTTATAAATATATATTATTGTATAATATATGTTAATAATTATATATTATATTTTTATGTGTTGTATTATTATTTTATTATTGTTATGTAATTAATTTATTGAACGCCTACCTCAACTTCTCACCATCTCCAAGGGTTGACTGGCAGAGAATGCCATTAGGCATTAAGTCCGCCCATTGTAATACCTAGTCATAGGTTGTCAATAAAGTGTGAAATAAATAAATAAATAACCCGACTAACCCGACTAACCCGACTAACCCGACTAACCCGACTAACCCGACTAACCCGACTAACCCGACTAACCCGACTAACCCGACTAACCCGACTAACCCGACTAACCCGACTATTATTTAAATAACGGGCAGGAAAAGTTATATGAAAATTCATTCCCGCCCGCTATTTAAATAACGGGCAGGAAAAGTTATATGAAAATTCATTCCCGCCCGCTAAATAGAAAACACCAACTTTGGATCCCCTTAAGACCGAACCAAGTCGTCTTTTTCGAATAGGTGGGATGAAATAGTAGATTGTATGACAAGGGTGCAAAGTAATATTTTTTCGGCGAGGGCGTTTTTTGAATCCAGAGCGAAGTGAGGGATTCTAGAGTAGAATCCCGAGCGTAGCGAGGGATTCTTTAGTAGAATCCCGAACGTAGCGAGGGATTCAAAGTACGTCGCCCGAGCCAAAAATATACTTGCACCCGAGTGATACACTCTACTTTTCATCACCCACTATGAGAAAATGATATATATATAATTATAATAGAAAATAATAGAAAATAATACGTAAAAATGCACGAAAACTTAATTTTAATTTGAAAACGAAATCTTAATTTGATTTCTTTTTTTATTATTCAGCTGGCGGGGCCCTCGCGTCGTACCAGACATTCTTTATTCAAACAATATTTGCGTTCGATTTCTTTAGCGCAAAATACTAAAATGTTCTAAATTCAAAATAGGACGGAAAAGATCTAGCCGGCAGGAACAGTTGTATGAAAATTCATTCCCGCCCGCTGAATAGAAAACAGCAACTTTGGAACCCCGTAAGTCCGAACCAAGTCGTCTTTTTCGAATAGGTGTGATGAAAACATTATTACCGCCCGCAAACACTCCAGCGAAGTGCTCACTCCGTGACAACGTGACCGCAATTGATACAAACAAACGGTCTGGAAGGAATTTGTCCAAGTCGCTTGCAGTTACAACACATCTTTACTTTGCGTTAAGCTGTTTTGTTACGTTAACTTTGTGTTACTCACACATACACGTCTTTGAAAATACGTATAAACAGTGTATTTCAGTCTTTCTCATAATGAACAATAACGTAAGTGTTAATGGACGCATTATTACTTAGAAGTATGTTTCAGTAAAATTACTCGTAATATTACCTAAACTCTATACTTACACGTTCTGGACAGATTTTATTTCTTGTAAAGTTAATAATTTAAATGACTCAATAATATTTCCAGCGTTATGGACAGAAAGACAAGAACAAACACATAAAGATAAAAAAACACACCTAGACCGAGAACGGAAATTTAAACTCGCCATCCGAATTTTTGTCCCACTGGGAATCAAACCCAGGACTATTCAACCAGCACGCCTTAGGAAAACATCGCATCAAACGGGTTATGAAAAGTATAGTCCATTATAGTACCTATTCCAAACTGATCTAGTGACATGAGAACAGCGCTTACCAAGACGTCATTAACCAAATTTTTTCGAAACAAGTACTTTTGATTGAATGGTTAAGGAATGGGAATCTGTTGAATTGGGAATCTGTAGGAATGGGAATATGTAGAACTGAGAATCTGTAAAAATGGGTATCTGTGGAAGTAAGATATCGTAGAAATGGGAAGCTGTAGTACTGTAGCTGTAGTACGTAATCCGTTAGTATCACTGGCTGCCCCAGTCGGCCCGGTCGCCCCAGCCGACTCGGTCTAGTTTCCCCCGGCGGCCCCGGATAACCGACCCTTTGACGGCGAATTGTAGCGCAAATGTTATTAGCGACAGCGTAGGGGCTCAGCAGCAGTTAAAAGCTTACTACATAGTTTAAAACATACGAGTAGTTCCAAAGAAAAGATGGATGGATTATGTGAAAGATGATATGAAAGATAAAGGAGTCAGCGTAGAACTGACGGCTAATAGGGAAGTATGGAAGAGAGAAACATATTGCAACGACCCCAAATAAAATTGGGAAATAGGCAGGAGGATGATGAGTAGCTTGTTCCTGTGGTACCTGAGTTTTACGTAAATAGCTGAGAAACTGTCAGTAAAGCAATAATGATAAGTGGTCATCGTCGCCTATAGATATCACTAATAGACTTTATAG
This sequence comes from Hesperia comma, assembly GCA_905404135.1. Lineage (NCBI taxonomy): Eukaryota > Metazoa > Arthropoda > Insecta > Lepidoptera > Hesperiidae > Hesperia > Hesperia comma. Next base: position 12,851,444 of record FR990013.1, on the reverse strand, counting down.
ATGCGGTGTCACGAAAGAAGAGAGAAGAAAAAAGTATTGGCTCACTACACGACTAGGCAATTAGCGGCTGACTCGATAAAAAGGGTCATTGCTACTCAAGTAGGCTTCACTTTAATGCAGGTTAAAATACGAGTATAAATAATTAGCTTCCGCCCATAATTTCGCTCGCGTGATTTTGTTTAAACTTCACCTTCCTATTTTACTCCCAAAGGGGTTGAATTTCTAACTTCTTCTTAGTACTTACTTACTAATGAAAATAACCCCTGTACCAAATTTCAAGTTTCTAGGTACAGTAGTGTCGGCTGTACGTAGATGATATACATATATAGGTCAGTGAGTTAAATTTGTACTTATATAGATAGATAAAGTTTAATACAACTTACAATATACCTACATAGGCAGGCACAAAATTTTGAAGTTTAATATCTTAAACGAAAAAGTTGCCTGATATAAAAACCAAATTAGGATTAATATTCCGCTCCACGGAATGAAAGTTTAAACTTAACAAAAGTGGTTCTAATAAACCGCCCGACAAAAGAACCCGGCGGCTATCTTCAAACCACTTAAATACATTCGCGGGGTTTAATTAAAAATGTCTAAATAGAGTTCTTTAAATGAATCCCGGCCGATAAAAATGACCCGGGGTTATGAGGGTTGCGTGTTAATCTCCCACCCCCCTCGTTAATTCGTCCACGTGAGGGTGGCCTCCCTCTCTATACAAACGGAAGGGCTGAGTGGCTCAACGTTTGCCGGCCACGGTTGACTTGAATTACTGGACACTTTGAATAAGTGTGTTGAGGCGTGATGTATAAGGCGACCTAGATTTATTTTGTTGTAAATCTTTTTTTTCAGCTTAGTGACCCAGAAATAACTTGTGTCGTCGCTCACTGTCGAGGGAATGTGATCTGTTTGAGTACAACTGGTTATGTTGCGGTTTACTTTTGATATTACTATTAGCATCACAATAGGTACAAATTAGAGTATTATGCTTACCTATGTATATTTGTTGAGTAATTTACATTTCAAACATTTTACATGTAACATGTTAAATGGTTCGTTTACTCGGAAAATAACACGTAACACAAGCCGCTAAAATTTTTTGTACGAGAAATTCGGCGAAAAATTCATTTTGTGAATAGAGGCGGACTCACCGAGCGCGTGCAGTTGACAATGGTGACGAGTCGAGCGTGCGTGAAATCGCGAACGCGTATATCGAGTGCTCCCGGAATTGGGGACTTCACAAATTTTAATGTAAACAACATTTCAGAAATGAATTTCGGTAAAAAATTTAATTTGTTTTTGATATGGATATTAAAGTAAAGTTTATGATATTGTGACGAGCCTCAAATTTCACATTAATTTTAGCCTTTTGACACTAAATATAATAGGTTTTTTATAGTTTTCCCAGAGTAGTACCATCATCCATGGACCATGGACCCTAGTTGAATTTTTAATGTGTTACCTGTTTTGGTAGCTATTGTTTTCCGATTAGAAAGGAGTTAATATATACTAACGGCGAGGTCGCCAGGGTAACAACACGTCTGTGATTGAATTAGAACGAGACTTTTACCAGCAAAATTATTACTAACTGGACTATTATGAAGGCAGCTAACAGAACTACATTTATGTTACTACAGTTGTTACATGCACCTAAGTGAGTATGTAACAACTAGTCTTTGCCCGCGATTACTTTATCGATAAAAATGAAGCACCTGAAATACGCAACAAACCGCAGGGGACCAGGCAAATACTTTCTTTTTGGAAGTTAAGACTGCCTTTCCACCAGAGATGTGCTATGCTACGTTGCTAAGGATGCGTTTGCCATCCACCAATCACATTCAGCCCTCAGGCGGTTGCTAGGCGGGCCAATGTATGTGATTGGTAGATCTTAGCGCATCCTTAGCATCGTAGCATAGCACATCTCCGGTGGAAAAGCACCCTTAGACTCACTGTAGCTTACCTCAAAGTACTCAGTACTCCTAACTATGCTGTGTTAGTTTTACACAACATACAAAGTGCACCAGTTTATGATAACATCGACGCAAAATTAACAAAGGTTCATTTGCCGCAGCGCGCCAGAGCGCTTGACACCAAAACTGTCAGCGTTCATTATGACCTCTCGTGTACTCGCTGAGTGCTTGGGAATCGCGTATTTCAATACGAGTAATACTACAATATAGTATAATAATCATCAATGGTTTTTCTATTGTCAGTACTGGTTGGTAATTAAATGCACTAGCGTGGTACGTACAAAAGAGAAAATATTTAAAAACATAATTATATTAAATTTCTATTCTAGTAGATAAGTGACATAAATTCGGTTCGGAGACTGGATACTTTAATAAATTAAGTATCAATCGATGAAAAAAAACTGTACACTTAAAGTTATTTCAAGCTAAAGGTACAACAGAAAACCACTATTAAAACCCGCCAAGACCGTTCTAAAAAAATCTTCTATAAAACATTGATCAGTTACCGTTTTATAACCTAACAGAATCAATACCTCGTATGCACGAGCCCTAACACTCATACGTGAAATCTGCCTTTGAAATTCCGCGCACATTTCGAGTGGTCATGAAATTACCAACATGTCGGCTCGTTCGAATCAACTCGCGGAGGGTCCCTTGACCCCGATACACGGGCCTCAAGGGCCCCGTGTTGTTAGGTTGTAATAACTTGTGAACATTTCCATTTGGAATGACGCTATGTCCCTTGGAGTCATATATCAGGATTGTAAAGTTTATCTAGACGTATCTAATGTAATTAGCGAGCGTCTTGTGTTGGCTCAAAGCGATCGACTAAGTTAGATAATGTGTATCCCAGACGAGAAATTACACTCAGGGAAGGGATGTTCCCAATACCTACAAGCATTCCGTACATAAATGGAAAGATCAGTAATGTTCTGGAATAATAAATGTCACTAAAAACATTTCCATGTAAAATGTTGCTAAGACGAAGCACATACGAGTACACGCCCAAACTCAACAAGCGTCACCTCAAATTGCGTGTTTTGGCCGTTTTGCTACTGTCAAATGACCGTAACGGACGATTCACACATATCAGTGAAGTCACCGTTCCGTCACAGTACCGGCAAATCTTTCATACTAACAGCACTGACACTGCACTGACAATGCCGAGAATGTATGAAAGATTTGCCGGAGCTGTGTCGGAACTGAGACTTCACTGATATGTCTGAATCGACCCTAAGGTGAATAATTTCGTTACTGTTAATTACTTTTCTACTTAGTAATCTAAAGTTTTTGATGATTATAACCTGAAGGCATCTATTAATTATATTGCGGAGGGAGCCACTAACCCATATAATAAATCTCATGTTGGAATCGGGTAATTTTCCTGATGCCCTTAAAAAAGCTTTAATAAAGCCGCTTTACAAAAAGGCTCAACGCAAGACTTAAACAGTTACAGGCCAATTGCATTGCTACCAGCTTTTTCAAAAATCTTTGAAAAGGTTATTTATATCAAGTTATATAGTTACTTACATTATAATAAAATATTAAATCAAAACCAGTTCGGATTTCAAAAGGGCAAATCGACTACCCTAGCAATATTTAATTTTTTTTGTGACATTTGGAATAATACAAATAATAAAATACCCTGCATTGGTCTATTTTTAGATATGTCTAAAGCATTCGACTGTGTATGTTTCGACATCATGCTCAAGCAGCTTGAACATATAGGCGTACGGGGTGTTGGACTAAACCTATTAAAAAGTTAACTAGAAAACCGTCAGCAAGCAACCGTAATAGATGTTTACAACAAAAAAACAAAGACAGTCGAACGATCCATATCATCTTTTCAGGACGTAATACTAGGATTACCGCAGGGAAGCATTCTAGGTCCATTATTATTCCTTGTCTACGTAAACGACCTACCAAAAATTACAAAAAACTTATGCGTTATGTTCGCCGACGATGCTACGGTACTAATTACACAAGACAAATCCAGTACCGGTGATATTGAACAGAACGTAAAAGACACCCTACGGCTAGTTGTGCATTGGTTAAGCTGTCTTAATCTGAAGGTCAATTTTACAAAAACCAAAACTGTGCAGTTTAGAAACTATAAAACAAAATACACCCCTCTCAATATTATCGAAAATAACATTAAAATAGAAGAAGTAGATACTATAAATTTCTTAGGAATCACGATTGACTCATATTTAAATTGAAAAGGTCACATTGATAAGATAAATAGTAAAATATCTAGTAGTTGCTATATAATATCAGTTTTATCGGACATTGCGGATCGACAAACAGTCAAAAATGCATACTATGGTTACGTATACCCACTCTTAAAATATGGTATAATTTTTTGGGGTCACTCAGTAAATGTACAGACAACGTTCATATTACAAAAACGCTGTTTACGAATTATCTTCAAGTTGCGTCATGGTGAAACTTTACGAAATATATTTAAAGAAAACAATCTCCTCACGCTTTCAGGTATTTATATACTGGAACTTTGCCTCTTTGTGAAAACCAATATGGAATACTTTACTCAAAAATCGTCCGTACGAGAACGTGTAAGACCGCAATATAAATATAACCTGACACTTCCTATCATAAACAATGTAACGTATCAGAAAAGTGCCTATGTATCAGCTATTCGTGTTTTTAATAGATTGCCGAATGATATAAAATGTCTAAATGGTGCAAAATTTAAAAATGAACTTAAAAAATGGCTTATTAGTAATGTTTTCTACAACCTTAATGAATTCTTTGACAAACTATAACATAAAGATTAATTTCAATTGTATATTTCTGACATTGTTTTATATAGATTAGCCTGACTATTGTATAATTTGGATTGGATGTTCTTTAATTAGTATGTGATATTTTGACATATTATTAATTCTTTCTATATTTTTTATTTTTTGACATTATAAGTAATTAATAACATATTGACAATTTATAAATTTGCACGCCAGTAATGGCAAGTACACTGTACCTACTCTGTAGTCACACTGTCATCTGTGTACCTGTTTGATAATGTGTATAGCAATGAAATAAATGATTATGATTATGATTATGAGAAATTAAACTATCTTGTATATCGCCAAACCAAAGGTACGAAGATTCATAAAAACATCGAAGTAATTCGACAATAGTTAGGTAGTGCCCCAGAGCTTTACTTTGCTCGTCTTGGCAGGAACACGACCGTGCCTCCGGATAATTATACAACTTATTGAATCATGTAATCTAATCTTACTACTTTACTCAGTTCAGTTAGTAAATTCCTCGCCTGTGTTTAGGTACATGGTGCAAACATTTAGGTAACTCCAATAAAAGATCTCTCTCTACCTCACCTTATCCCTGATCTCGAGTACCGTGAACAAAAGATCTCTTTCTTCTCTTTCTCTTACCTTATCCCTGATCTCCTGGCGCATCTTCTCTCGCTCCTCCTCCATCTTGCGGTGTTTCTCCTTGCGCCGCTCCTCGGCCTCGCGGATGGCTTCCTGTCGCTCGCGTTCCGCTTCTTCTTCCTTCTCCTTGTCATCGCTGTCGTCGCCGTCACCGCCGACCGCCCCTGCAGCAAAAGAGACAATTGTTAGTAGGATCACAATGTAAGTTTTTAACAAAAAATTAAAGCGACGAGGAAGGTATGAGAAGAACGAATTATCGCAATCATCCCCGATTTTTTATCCTTAGGGATGTAATTTATGGGACCAACTTCGAAGTATAATCTATCCATAAAAAAAATAATTATCAAAATTGGTCTACTATGCAATTAGTTATAGGTGCTTGACCATAAAAAAATATACGTGTCGAATTGAGAAACGCGTTTTTTTAAACTTGCAATTAATAAATAAAAACGTTTTGAATTCATCTTTTGCACACCTTAATCGACGGAGACACTTCTTCTCACCTTCTTATCACCGTTAGATCTCTATGAGAATGACGTGCGTGATGTATGAAAATTCGGCGTCGGGGGAGTATTTATGATAATTTTTATGACGTGGGGGAGTAAAGTGAGATGAAACCCACTCCATATTATAGGTCTACGTGACTTGTACGTTTGTAATGAATCTCAAACACAATTACTAGCGATGAGTTATAGAAATTATTTCCAAAACGTGAGTACTTGTCCTTCATTTCTTCGACGACCCTGTAGCCTAGTTGGTAGCGACCCTGCCTGCGACGCGAGGGGTCCCGGGTTCGATTCCCGGCCGGGGCAGATATTTATGTGGCAGATAAATATTTGTACTCGGGTCATGGGTGTAATTGTGTGTGTTATATGTGTAGTCCATGCCACCCGCGACACAGGTACCTGGTAACCTACTGCGGGGGTATGAGTGTGTTAGCGTTATTATTATTATTATTATTTCTGAGGGATAAGGAACTCTTAGTACAAAATATTGTCCTTGAAAGTTTACCAACTCATTTTCTCGTTACGAGAATAAATAATAGCTAAGACTGCTTTCGGAGAAACGATTGTAATGACCAATTAAAAATAAAAAAGTAATTTACACTTCTACGAATAAATCAGTCAAAAAATAAAAACTTAGGAGTAAATTAAATGTCACATCGAAACTCATAACTGTTCCACTGCTGAATACACGTCCTCTTTAACAATGTGAGGGGAAAATATATTGTCTATCACGTTGGCTAAGAGTGGATTGGTGGATTTCATTAATTTTTTTTATGGAATTAAGATAGCAAACGAGCATGCAGCACCACCTTCCGCTGCCGCCCATGGCAACTGTGACCGACCCAGAACTAGACTCAATGAGTCCCGTTCTAATTCGGTCACAGATGCGTTGCTACCCCTGAGGACTGAGATGGTCGCCTCTAAAAAAGTGTAACCGGCTCCACACCTTCCTATCCGGAACACATTATTGTTCTTAAAACAATTATTACACGGTAGGAATGGTACTAAGTACCGTGGCGGGCGGTGGTACTTCCCCGGGTGAGCTCTAGGCCCTACCACCTATAAACACACTGAACACTTTAGAGAACTCCAAGTTGTGAAGTTTTCCTCACGGTGTTTTCCTTTACTAACCCGAGAGATTATAATAATAATAATAATAATAATAATAATAATAATAATAATAATAATAATAATAATAATAATAATAATAATAATAATAATAATAATAATAATAATAATAATAATAATAATAATAATAATAATAATAATAATAATAATAATAATAATAATAATAATAATAATAATAATAATAATAATTGGCGTGGTGGGGGGGCTTAAGGGAAGTCCACACAAAATTCAGGATATTACACCTTTCCTACCCTTAATGGAGATCTTATAATAATTATAGCCTATAACATCTTGGCTTCGACTTCCAACTAACAGCCCCAAACCTAATCTAAGGTGTATGACACCGTGCTGAGAGATGAATGGCTGGGGGGAGCCCAGTTCCGAACGGTCCACCCTTGTTTGGGCGACAACGAGGTGTAAAAACTAGCCTTGCCTTAGTATGCGGGGCTCTGCTGAGGTCGACCACATATTTCCCTTGCTTCTCGTGGGAATAAAATGAAACCTTCAAATAAACAATTTAAAAACTTTGAAAGTAAATTTTCTTTAAATTCTTCTAAAAAAATCGGCCGTATAATCTGAGATCACAAACTGGATCCTATCGGGAAATGCCGCAAGCCGAAGACAGTGGCCGTTCTATACAGATTGGTTATAGAGAGGAAGTAAGTTGCCAAGGACAAGAAAGACAACACCATAATCACTATGAAGATATTGAAATCACCGCTATAAACTCAAATACGTCATCCCCGATATCATCCTCTCATAGTATTTTCCAGTCACCCAGTTCATCACCTCACTCTTTTGAAAATCAACCCATATCCCGATCTTCAACCGTATCTCCAATGTCAGTGGACGTTGTGCAGATGGCAAATGCCGAAAAATCTGTACCCGCTACTGACACCAAAAGTGCTCGCAATGGAATTTTGATATGAATATATTCATCTTGCGCACATATTATGAAATAACGAAAATGGAAACGGCCATTCTCCGATTAGCAAGTTTTACTTGTCCGGGCTTGATTAATCCACAGTATTATCAGATTCAAACATGAATTTTTTTTATATGTTAGTTAGCATCCATATCTAGCTGTATACAAAAATATTGGCTTCTGTTTTAAGTAGATAAGACCAAATTAATTTAATGTATACTCAGCGAACCTGTGTTCTCTAATTACCGTGGCGTGTCCGCACACCAACTTAATGTTAAAACTTGCTTATAATTTTTATAACGTACAGATTAACTTTGATCCATTCAAAGTTTTAAACGGCATTATACAACGTGTATCGCATAACAAAATATCGATTCAATAGAAGCAGTCTATAAATAATTATCATTAAGTAATCATTTATCCGCTCTAAAGTTATAATTGCCGTGACAATTTGTGCTCTCGGGTGTAAATCCCTAAAAACAGTATTTTTGGCACATCACTACCGTACGCGCCGCGTCTCCTCAGTGTGTACTATAGCCCATATACAGTCGCACGTCTCTAACGTTAGTGTACCGCCAATGAATCACGTGAGTATATAATTACCGTAGCCTTGGTTAAAAACTTTTCTAATTACCGTTTTATTTATTTTAATACTTGATTTTTTAAGTTAAACCCGAATTGATCATGGCAATTGAGACAATACTTTGGCCTCTGTACGTTGTAATAAGTTAATATTTGCATACTATGTCGGTTTTCGACATTTTTAAGAAATTCTATCGTTTTCTAATCCTTACTAATATTATAAATGTGAAAGTGTGTTTGTTTGTTTGTTTGTTTGTGACGCTTTCACGTCGCAACAAAGCTATTATATGGTAAGGTTTATGTGTGTGGGGATAGTTAGGAGGGTGGAGAGTGACGTAGGCTACTTTTTACCGCGGTAAAACATCCCATTCCCATGGGAAGATCGATGTTTTGTTAGTTGCTAGATATTTATTTTCGGAGTTGTTAATAGATGGCGTTAATAAAATTCATTTGCAAGTTCTGAATTACGCTATCAAATACTACATGTAATTTACTTAAGTCATAGGCAAATGTAATAGGCTACTTTAGCTCTACCTCGAGAACTCCCCGCTCCGGCTGTATTTAGTGTACCACCCGCCCGCTGGCACTATCCTGTTGGCTGATGTCCGTAAGTTGCTGGACTCGCCGACACCGGTGGTGGGCGCGGGCGACTGGAAAATTCTGGACATAGCGGTGTACCTCCTCCATTGCCAGCCACGATTGGAGACGCTACAGGACAGAATGGGGTCCGACCATGTTCCTGTCCTGTTAGTCCTGGCGAAGGAGCCCAGCAAAGTCTTGCCAAGGCCCCGTCGCCTTATGGCCTGGACAACCTTCGAGAAGCAACTGTAGATCACCACGCCAACTCAGCCTATCCGCACGGATGCGGACGTTGACCAGTTAGCGGTCGAGCTCACTGTCAGCGAGCAAAATGCACTGCAGGCTGCAAGCAGAGGGCAGAAGGCTCCGGGGAAACTTCCACCTCTCCCCTATCACCTCAGCAGCCTGCAGAAACGCTGGCAGGAGTCCGGGTGTCCGCAGCTGAAGAACCGGCTCAACCGGACCGCAGCTCGACTCAAGGCCGAGTTAGATGCACACGCGACTGAGAGCTGGGAGGAACAGCTGGACGAAGCATGCGACGACTGGGCGGCACTACACCGCATATGTCATCTCTCCCGGCTTGGTGCAGCGCACCATCAAGAAGCTCCCTCCCAACAAGGCCCCCGGTGCTGACGGGATCACGAACAGAGCGCTGTGGCATCTCCATCAGAGGACGATCGGAGCAGCCGCGCGCCTGTTTAACGGGATCCTTCGCACCGGGACCTTCCCGCAGGCCTGGAAGTCGGGGAGGGTCATAATGCTGCCCAAACAGGGGAAAAACAGGCTGAAGCCGGAGAGCTATAGGCCAATCACCCTGCTTCCCACCTAAGGTGTACGGCTTAACGGCTTAAGGTGATCTTCGGTTTCCTCGAAAATAGAAGGTTCAGAGTAGTGGTTGAAGACGCCGAATCCACCGAGCGTCCGATCACAGCCGGCGTCCCGCAAGGGAGTTGCCTGACCCCGGTCTGCTACGCCTACTACACCGACGACATCCCGGCGGCAGGGGGGGGCGTCGCTTGCCCTGTATGACGATGACGTGGCGTACATCACCACGTCGCTGAATAGAACCCACGCCATCGTCAAGATGCAGCGTGCGCTTGATGCCCTCCCCGAATGGCTCGCCGCGTGGAGACTGTCGGTGAATGTCGGGAAGACGCAGGCCGTGAACATAGGAGGATACCTCAACAAGCGGGATCCTACTCTGGGGCTTCACGGACAAGATATCCAATGGGCCCCACAGGCCAAATACCTGGGGGAAAAATTGACGGAAGACTCTCGATGAAGCAACAGGTTACGAAAGCCGTCGCGAATTCCAGAAGCGCGATGGCAGAAACCAGTGCTCTCCTCGAGCCTCCCTCTCGGACTGAAGCTCGGGGTCTACAAGACCTACATCAGATCCCGCCTCACGTACGCGGCACCGGCGTGGTACGCGCTCGCCAGCGAACCGCAGCGCAAGAGGATGCGCGCGGTTCAGGCGATTGCGCTCCGCCGGCTGACTGGTGCACCGAGGTACGTCAGGAACGCCGTCATCCAGTGGGACCTTCGAGTCGAGAGCCTGGACGACTTCATCGAGAGATTGGCACGCAACATGTTCGGGTGTGTCGACGCGTCGCGGTTCCCGCATCTGCAGGACCTGGCACCGCTCCACACCCGTCCACCGGACCGCTGGGCCTTCCCGCGCGACTTGCTGGTTGCGCGGGACGGGCCTAGCACTGACTGATACTGGGGCTTCGTAAGTCGTCGCCCGGCGCTGATCGGCTCCTGCTGGGCTTCCCACCAGCGGGATTCACCCGGTAGGGCCTCGATCGCCTGGGCGGCGCGAAGATGAACCCCATCCCTTTTAAGACTCTGTGGCCTGTAAAAAGGCCACCACTCACCGGACTTGACCTATTGGTTAGCCACAGATGGACAACCAAGGGCCTTAGGGCCCAACCCAAGGACCGGCCCGTTTTAATGGGCCGCGAGACGAAACACCCCCAAAGGGGAACTAACTGTCCCGAGGGCTCCACACACCTCAGACAGGGTGGAGTGAAGAGAGCGAGTAGTAGGCTACTTTTTAGCCTAAATTCCTACGGGAGCGGGACCTACGCGGCTGTTACCTACGGGTCCCGAAGCGAAGCGCGGGCGGTTCTCTAGTTACCGTATAATAATTACCATATGTTTATAATTACCGTTGTATGTAAAATTAATACACGTTTACGAACTGTAACCGCGAATAATGGAAAAATTTCCCATGGTTATTATTATCATTGTCGGTAAATATGTGTCGGAATTATTTGTTGCCAGCGCCATCTAGGTGCCCTATAGTAAACCTTGTATTGAGTTAAATCGAAGATCGATTCCTTATATAGTAACATAGGACGCAGTTCAGACGTGGTATACTAGATGGCGCTGATCCATTTGTGAATCACGCTAACAAGATTGTAATGTAGAATCTATAGGTGCTCGAGGTATTGTTGCAATAAATGACTTGTATCGTGGAAGGTGTTTTTTTTATCGCCACATTTGTGTTCTCCCGATACAACGACCTACTCTGTGCACCAATCGTTCGACTTTTTACAATATGTCTATATAATATGCTGCCCAATTATTATTTAAGTTATTTAATTTATAGGATGGAAAAACCCAAAAATACCAAAGAGGAAATTAAAGAAAAGAGAAGGCTCGCCGCACTACAACGCACTACAAAGCCAGCGCAAAACCATGAAGGCGGGCCTAGGGACAATCGATGCAAAGCTGGATGGTTTCCAGGAAGATTTGAACATCGTGAAGGAGGACCTTAAACGTGGTAAAAGTGCGTATATCCGAGCACGACCAAGCCCTCAAAAGCCACGACGCAGCAATCAACTCCCACGAAACTAGGCTCATGGATTTGGACAACAAGCTGCAAAAAATAAAGGTTTTGGGCACGGCAGTAACCCTGGGGCCCCGAAATTCAAGGTCCCAAGTTTCGACGGCACGACTTCGTGGACGGCATTTAGGCACCAGTTCGAAGTAGTAGCTAGTGGGAATGGCTGGGAGGACGAGCACTCGTTAGCGGCACTCACCCTAGCTCTTCGAGGGGAGGCACTGCTGGTGCCTGAGAACGTGAAGAAGACCTGTATCGCGCGCAGCTTAAAGACCGGTCACGGAAGGCGAGTGAAGGACTGCAGCAATGGGCCACAGAGATCGAGCACCTCGAACGCCCAGCCTATGCGTCGAGCTCTAGGGTCATCACGCAACATAGGAAGCAGATTTAGCGCATGCCCTTGAAGTGGAAGCGGTATGAAGCGATTATAAAGGTCGTAAGGTGCACGAAGTCATAGCAGCGATTCAACCTCGTACTGGGCCTATGTGTTACGGATGCGGTGAACGAGGTCATATTAGGATGAGCTGCCGGACTCGGAAACAACCGAAATTGGTGTCGACGGCTACCCAAGTCGACAACCAGGAGCTAGAAGCCGCCGCCACCGCTGCCACCGCTAAGAAGACCGCCAAGCCTCCTACAAAGCCACCGACGGCGCGCAAGCCGAAGAATGCCGACGTCCTGTCACGACGCCCATGCTCCGAAGGTCGACATTGCAAAAGCATTAAAGAAAGAATTAAAGAAGAGGTTAGGGTGATAAGGATGCAGGACCTAGACGACTCTTGGGCAAGGGAGCAAGTAAGCCAAGCTCAGAAGGAAGACAAAGACCTCAGCCTGATCATGGAATGGAAAGCCAAAGGACAGAAGCCCCTGGGGAGTGATGTGTCAACCTCAAGCGCAACGACTAAGGCATACTGGGCTCAGTGGGACAGCCTTATATTGGAGAATGGAGTGCTTTATCGGAGCTGGGAGTCACTCAACGGAAGGAAAAAACCCTGCAAAAGGTTATTCCTAGGAGTAAGGTGGCTGATTTGCTGAAGCTAGTAGGTACGCGATGGCACTTCCGGCTCCTCGGCATCAAGAAAACCCTCGTAAAGATACGAGAACGCTTTTATTGGGTGCGGTGTCGAGAGAACGTCGAAGATTGGTGTAGGAAGTGTACAGTATGCGCTTCTGGAAAAGGGCCCGGCACTAGATCCCAGTGGGAACGACAGCTGTATAACGTCGGAGCCTCTTGGGAAAGAATCGCCATAGACGTTGCTGGGCCTTTCCCTCAGACTGAAGACGGGAATAGATTCATCATCGTGGTTCAAGACTACTTCAGCAAATGTTCCGGCCATTGTTTGCAACTCTGAACCAAGAGGCGAAGACCGTGGACAAGAAACTTGTCCAGGAGGTAGTATGCCGCTTTGGTGTACCATCATCCATTGCATTGTGTAATGGGACATCGATAATTCTACTTATTGCTTTAATTTTTATTATATCAGTATAAAAATTATTAATGTGCGTTAATATCATTTCAGTTATCATATTTTACATAGATTTGATGATATTTTCTAATTACCGTTGCATTATAGTACATTATGATACAAGTGCGCGAAGTTGGTCATTACAGTCGAGGCGGTATTGCACAGCCCGAGCCGCAAGGCGAGGGCTGTAATAGAGCCAAGACTGTAATGAACAAAGCACACGCGTATCATACGACGTTTTTCAACACACTTGCGAGGAAAAAAACAATTAGGTATCGACATTTTTCAGTCACAAATCAGCATATTATAAACGAACAAATGTTTGCACAAAATGGCGCGGAGGTTTATTTTATTTTTTCGCGCGCCGTATCTTTGGTTGAATAACTATGCGCGCGCAGGCGCGCAGGTTAAGTCCAGAGGCAAAGAACACCGCCATTCAGCCACAATATATTAAACTAAATAATTATGTATTTCTAATAGGAATTTACGATAATTAATGATTTAAAATATTGTATTTTTTAAATGCTTTAATAGATAATTAGATGAAGTATAATCTTATCTTATCAGATTTTGACTAAGTACAACAAGTTTATTTATTTACAAAATAATAAATCTTTTGGTAACAACCTCTTTACGGATATTAAAAAAAAAGTGGAATAAGAAAAACACTAGTGCGGCAATGAAAAGTAAAACGCAGTAGTGTGTAATAAACCGCATTCCGGGCGTAAGACTAAAGAAAAAATAGCAACTTTACGAGCAAGTGTGTTGAAAAATATTATTTTTTCTAATTACCATACTCATAATTTTTTTAAGTCTCATTATCTAGAAAACTACCATTATTTGTTACATGCCAAATTAATTATTCAATTTGTGTCTTTGAATTGTTTCATATTTTAATGTGCTCCAGTCAACTCAATGAAAAATAAAAAAGGTTATGGTAATTAGGCAAAGAACGCCGAATTGGAGAATGACCGGAAACAGAAACCTGTAGCTATCTTATACCATTACACAACAAATTTATAGAAAAATTTCCTGATATGCAAGTGAGTAGACAAAGAGTAGGGGATCAGCGTAGAGCGATAGAAAGAAATAACTTGTTACCAGTAAATATAATAAATAAACTAAAAGAAGAAGTCAAAACACAGTTAAATATAAGAGAATCTTCAGTTATTTCACAAATAGAAGAAATACATACACAAGCGTCATCAAACACGTCGAGAATGAGATGGAGCAATGAGCTCAACGAATTCATTGTACGTAGCTATCTCATAATTACTAACTTAGAAACAAATATTTCGTCTTATAGAGTACCTTTGAAACAAGCAGTAACATTAAAATATCCACATCTTTCACACCTTTCCGAACAAAGAATTTCTGATCAACTTAGAACCGTGATGAAAAACAAAAGAATAAAAGAGGAGAAGTTACAACAAATAAGACATGAAGTAATATTAGAGATCAATAATAATCAACAGGAAAACTCAACCGTTAACCAGGCTTCTAACATTTCCCCTGAAAATGACACTCAAACCTATGCCCATGCGGTGGAGCTAGGGGCTAGGTTGACACAGTTTCACCAGCAAACAAATGACACCTACTCAGACGGTCATATTGTTGGAGATTTGTTTAAAACCGCCCTCAATGACTTTAAAGATGTAGATCCCACAAGTAGACCATATTTACCGAAACAAAGACCGAGTAGACGTTTAACTTTAACAGTAAATTTTGTCAATACTATACTTCTACCTAAATACCTCACAGATTCAGATGATTTTAAGACATTGGAAATGACAGTTTACTGTGCTGCCTTTGCGGTATGTAAGCACAATGGTGCAAAAATTTTGTTAACTCAAGACCAGAGCCATAGAACTCAAAATACACCAAAATGGCAAAGACGGTTACAAAATCGAATACAAGATTTGTGAAAAATGATAGGCAGACTAACAGAATATAATAGGGGCAATACAAGTAAGAAACTAAATACATACGTAGAAAAAATAAAGGAGCAGTATAAAATACACTCGAAGTATGAACAAGATAACAATAGTATAATAGAGTTTATGGATACTCTTAAGCAAAAATTAAATCTGTTAGCAAATCGACTGAGGAGATATAAACAAACTACACTTAGGAAAACACAAAACACACAATTTACGAATAATGAAAAACTATTTTACAGAACTCTAGATGCTTCACAAAATCAAACTGATGATAATTTACCTACACCTGAACAGTTACACTCATTTTGGTCAAATATTTGGACAATACCTAAAATACACGTAGAAGGAGATTGGATTAAACCTGATGAAGAAAAAGTTAAAAATATCACAGCGATGGAATTTAAAGAAATTGATATAAATATTCTGAAAACAGTAATAGGTAAAACACACAGCTGGAAAGCGACAGGATCAGAGAAAATTCATAATTATTGGTTTAAGAAGTTCACTTTTATTCATTCACACTTACTCACACACATTAATAATTTCATAAAAAATCCAAATACTTTACCAAGGTACATAACCAAGGGAATTACTTACATGCTTCCCAAGGATAAAGCAGACTCCAAAAATCCGGCTAAATATAGACCAATAACTTGCTTGCAAAATATATACAAAATCATTACATCGTGTATTACTGAAATAATCCAAAGTCATATAGAGGCTAATAAAATTCTTGCAGAACAACAAAAAGGTTGTCGTAGAAAGAGCCAAGGCTGTAAAGAACAACTTATTATAGATACAGTAGCAACAAAACAAGCCCTAGCTCGGAAAAGAAACATATACACTATGTATATTGACTATAAAAATTAAATTAAAAATTAAAAAAACCCCCGACACAAACATTTAAAAAGTAAAAAATAATATCTTTAAAAATAATACGTCGCGTTGGGGGACCGCTTCTAACTATTCATTATCTAAGTACGATTTTATTCATAAGTATCACTTGCTTACCTACTTAGGTCTTTTACCCAAGACTTATCATTTATCAATATTTTTTTGTGTTAAAGTTAGAAGTAAATGGAGCGGTCCCCCAACGCGACGTATTATTTTTAAAGATATTATTTTTTACTTTTTAAATGTTTGTGTCGGGGGTTTTTTTAATTTTTAATTTAATTTTTTATTTCATACTTTTTATAGGTAAAAATATTTTGGATTAAGTTATAAATATTCTCTTACTGTACGCTTTCATTTGAGACCCCACACGAATATATTTGCATACATACGGTTATTCTTCCCCGCTTTCACCCCCCACAACTATGAAACGGCTCAACCGATTTTCATCAAACATATTTTAAAATATGCGCCCGTAAGTTCCCTTTAATACAAAAAAAACTAAATTGAAATCGCTTCATCCGTTCGGGAGGTATGATGCCACAAAGAGACAGAGTGAAAATTCTTCCCCGCTTTCAACCCCAACAACTTTTAAACGGCTCAACCGATTTTCATCAAACATATCTAAAAACACGCGCCCGTAAGTCCCCTTTAATACAAAGAAAACTAAATTGAAATCGCTTCATCCGTTCGGGAGCTATGATGCCACAGACAGACAGACAGACACACAGACACACACACACACACACACACACAGACACGTCAAACTTATAACACCCCTCTTTTTGCGTCGGGGGTTAAAAAAGCTTACGATTCCGTACCACACTCTTGGCTTATTTATATTCTACAGCATTACAAAATACATCCGACTCTAATACAGTTACTAAAAAGTACGATGGATCATTGGGGTACCAGATTAAAATTGAATAAAACAGAAACTGAAGAAATTCTAATTCGCAGGGGTATATTCCAGGGGGACTCGCTAAGCCCACTTTGGTTCTGTTTAGCATTAAACCCACTGTCAACCACACTCAATAAAACAAATAAGGGATTTAAGATCAAACATAATAATACATCATACACACTATCACACTTGATGTATATGGACGACATTAAGTTGTACGGTGGCAATCTTAAAGAAATAAACACACTTGCACAAATCACTAACACCTTCTCTATAGATATACACATGGAATTCGGGATAGAAAATATAATCAATTCTTAGAGGCCGTACAGAGAATAATAGTTTTTACACTAGGAATGGAGAAGAAATAGAACCCGTAGACAGTATTAGCGGCTACAAATATTTAGGTTACCACCAAAGTAGGCACATACATCATAAACAAATCAAACAAACACTTACCATTAAATTCAAACAAAGACTAAATAAGATACTGAATACGAATTTAAATTCCAAAAACATAGTTAAAGCTATCAACACATATGCGATTCCGTGCCTTACATATTCTTTTGGAATCATAACCTGGTCTCAGACTGATCTACAAAAGTTACAGCGCATTATTAACACCAGTATGACACGACACCGAAAACACCATCCACGTTCGTGTGTACAAAGGTTAATTCTACCCAAACTAGAAGGTGGGCGAGGTTTGATCGGCATACAGAATCTCCATAATAAGCAAGTAACAATATTGAGAAATTTCTTTTTCAAACAAGCACAGAATTCATCTATTCATAAAGTAGTTACTCAGTCAGACATAAAATACACACCGCTCAATCTTCATGACACAGACACGCAGAAAAATGAACATATCATCACACCTCAAGAAAAGCATGGTATCTGGTTACAGAAGTCTCTTCACGGGCGACATCGTCGGGATTTACTTAGCCCTCATGTTGATAAACAGGCGTCTAATACATGGCTGAAAAGAGGAGAACTTTTCCCTGAAACGGAGGGCTTCATGGTAGCCATACAAGACCAGGTGATAGAGACTCGCAACTACAGGAAATTTATTATCCATGATAAAACCTTAATATCCGACACATGCAGACATTGTCACACAGCCTCAGAGACCATACAACATATCACTGGAGCGTGTCGATCCATAGCACAATCAGATTACAAACATAGGCATGATCAGGTAGCAGCTATAGTACACCAATACTTAGCGTTTAAATTTAAACTAATACCAGAGAAGTTACCATACTACAAGTATTCGCCACAAACCGTACTAGATTCCGATAAGTGTAAACTCTACTGGGACAGAACTATATTAACTGATAAAACAATTCACCACAATAGGCCTGATATTACTCTCCACGATAAAATCAACAAAATAGTCTACCTTCCGCTACCTTGCCGCTTCTTCTCCCAAGACCACTCACCGTAGGGATTTGTTGAAGCGATGGCGTAACTTGACTTTCGAAATGAGTTTGTAAAAACCTACTTCGAAGAAATAAAGATTATTAGATTACCTTATCGACGTAGCTGTACCTAATACGCATAATCTCACGAGCACTCATACAGAAAAAATGACAAAATATACAGACCTCTCTATAGAGTTAAAGTCACAATGGAAAGTTAACAGCGTAAGGACGGTACCAATTATAATATCTACAACAGGAGTGATCCCCTTGACATTACAGGACAGCCTAAATGTCTTAAATATACATCCCTTAACATATATTCTACTACAAAAGGCTACGATACTTAACACATGTAGGATTGTTAGAAAATTCTTATCCATAGATCAGTAACCTATAAATTACCAAGCAAATTTCTACTATTGTCGTTTGGCCAAAAACTACTACCCCAATAGCTACTAACCCAGAAATGGGAGAAATATAAATTTTGTAAGAAAAGATAATAATAATAATAATAATAATAATAATAATACGGGGGATCACCTTGACGTGGTGGGGGGGCTTAGGAGAAAAGACTGCGTTGCACTTACTTTGTTGTACATTACATCTTTACAACACTTTCTCCTACTAACGATCCCAAAAACATCCTCGTAAACCTAACTCCACGTCTGGCTAGACCACCATTGCCGCGTGAGGAGCAGACAGTGGCAGCATTTAGCTGAATACTTATCCATGTCTAACGGAGCAATAGAACAATACCTTCATAACAACGATGCGACTAAGAAGTAATAAGAGACTACCCCAGGCGGGTACCAGCAATGGAGAATCCCGCCCCGGGCCATCAGGCACGGGCAGCCCTGCGTACTCTGGGGGGGGCACCGTATCGTTGCAGCTTGCCCAGTCCAAGACTGTTGCACGCCGTGAAAGTATCATTTCATCACCTGATTCATCAATCATTTCATCCAACAATAGTATAGTCCAATCACCCAATACATCATCACATTCGCTGGAAAATCCATCCACATCTCGTTCAACAACTGAAAGCCCAATGCTAGTAGCTGTTGAGCAAGAGGCGACAGCCAATGACCTTGCTCCCACTGCTGGCACCACAATGAAACCAGCAACTACGAAGGCTGGTAAACTTCGTGTGCGCATGAAATGGGATAAAGAAACAAACATATTCATAATGCGCACATATTATTTGGTAACTAAATTGGAGACTGATTTTACTATGTATAGGCAGCAAATGCATCAAAAGTTTATTGAGAAATACAGAGAGACAGAGGTTTCGGAACAAAGGATATCAGACCAGAGAAGAGTGATAGTTAGGAATAAACGATTATCTGACGAAGAACTAAATAGAATAAAAGAGGAAGTAGCGAAAGAATTAGAAAATAAAAGCTTAAATATACCACTAGTATCTACATCACATTCACCCCAAAACACTCATACACCACAAGCTATTTGTACTGAACGCTATAGGAACGGAAGGAATAGAAGTGAGGTGCCTTTAAATATATATTTACAACAGGAGAACCAACAGATTAATAATAGTGACCATAGCCAAACATTGCAAACATTACGTACCAAATTTGAGGAAAACTTTAACAAGTATAATAACACCGACCCATTATCTAGACCACTATTGCCTAAAATTAGACCAGGTACCCATATAACACATTTAATTAAAGAGTTTAATACAAATATCTTACCACATAAATTAAATAGTTTAGAAAACATCACTGATACACATACTTTAATTTATTGTACAGCACTTACAATCATAGAACATTTGAATATTAAAATATATAACAGGATAAGAACATATAAAAATAAACTAAAACCAGCATGGCAAATGAGGTTAGAAAAAGATGTAGAAGATTTGAGAAAAGATATAGGCAGACTGACCCAATACAAATTAGGAAATAACTCAAAAAAGCTTCTAAAGAAAGTAGACGAAATCTTAAGTAGAACCAAACAACATAGTACACATGAACAACTAAACAAAAGAATAGATGAACACTTAGATACATTAAAACAGAAATTAGCCTTAAAAAGTCATAGATTAGCTAGATATAATAAATCAAATAGCAGGAAAGATAATAACAAACTATTCGTGACGGCAGAGAAGCAGTTCTACAGAAAACTAAAAAAACATAGTAGTGAAATAGTAAATCTACCGGATAAAAACATACTAAAGGGTTTTTGGTCAGATATTTGGACTAAATATACGGAACATGAAAAAAGTGCTGAATGGATTAATACAGAATTACATAGATGCAATATGATAGAAGATATGAATTTTGAAGAATTAAGTGAAATAGAACTTCGTGGTGTTATAAATAAAACTCATAGTTGGAAAGCCGCTGGAGAAGATGGGATTCACAATTATTGGTTTAAAAAATTACTTGTAGTGCACAAAACGTTAGCTAAACAAATTAATGACATATTTAAAGGTAATTGCCTGCTTCCTGATTTTTTAACTAAAGGTAAAACATTTCTATTGCCCAAAAGTAACAGCACACAAGATCCTTCTCAATACAGGCCAATAACTTGTCTCCCAAACCTGTATAAAATAATAACGTCCATTATAGCCAACAGAATTACTAATCATATAGAGCAAAATAATATCCTTACAGAAGAGCAAAAAGGATGTAGAAGATACCATTTAGGATGTAAAGAACAATTGATAATTGACTCTTCTGTATTAAAACATGTGCAAAAAACTAAAAAAGATCTTTACGTAACCTACATTGATTATAGAAAGGCATTTGACAGCGTTCCACACTCATGGCTTATTAAAATTTTAGAGATTTACAAGATTAACATTAATTTAATTAATTTCCTAAAGCAAACTATGTCAACTTGGAGAACTACTCTTTACCTAAATACTACTAAGCAAGAATTAAATATAGGAGAGATAGATATAAAAAGAGGTATTTTCCAAGGCGATTCACTTAGCCCTTTATGGTTTTGTTTGGCACTTAACCCTTTATCGCGTGAACTGAATAACTCAAAATTAGGATTTAACTTAAAAAGTAATAGGCAAAACTTATGTCAACTCACTCATTTGTTATACATGGATGACCTTAAACTATATTCCAATACAAACACTAACATGAATAAATTATTAGATTTAACAGTAAGATTCACAGCTGATATTAAAATGGAGTTTGGACTAGATAAATGTCGGAAATTAAATATTAAAAAAGGAAAAATAATTCGTGGTAGTTATAAGATAGATGAAGAATGTCAAATAGATGCAATGAACGCTCAAGAACTCTACAAATATTTAGGTTATAATCAATCAAGGTTATTAGAACACACAAAAATTAAAGAAGGCTTAAAAAAGGAGTACACTAATAGACTTATTTCACTTTGTAAACAACAACTTAGCAGTAAAAATTTATTTAAAGCAATAAATACTTATGCAATACCGATTCTTACATACTCGTTTGGTGTAATTAAGTGGACAAAAACTGAATTGAATAGTCTTGAAATAAAAACGCGGACTACACTAACACAATTCCGATATCATCATCCAAAATCTGCAATAGAACGCATTAGTTTACCACGAAAGGAAGGAGGAAGAGGACTCATAGAAATTAGCCAATTACACCATAGACAAATTATATCCATGAAGGCATTTTTTGATAGGAAGAAAGAAAGTAGTCAAATACATAAAGCTATTGTAGAAATAGATAATAAATTTACACCCCTTAACTTGTGTCAAGAAAATGTAGAAATGTTAGACCCAAAGAAATATAGAGAAGGAAAACATAGGAAATGGAAGGAAAAAGAGCTTCACGGAAGACACAAAAAAGACTTAGAACAAATAAATATTGATGGAGAAGCGTCGAACAAATGGTTAGAGGTGGCAGGTCTTTTTCCTGAAACAGAAGGTTTTATGATAGCGATTCAGGATCAGGTGATAGCTACAAAGAATTACAGAAAATATATTTTAAAAGATAATAGTTTAAATAACGACCTT
The DNA here is from genome assembly GCA_905404135.1 of Hesperia comma. Classification (NCBI taxonomy): domain Eukaryota; kingdom Metazoa; phylum Arthropoda; class Insecta; order Lepidoptera; family Hesperiidae; genus Hesperia; species Hesperia comma. Next base: position 12,828,880 of record FR990013.1, on the reverse strand, counting down.
TGCAGAAAATGTTCAAATAAGCCGGAAACTATACAACACATTACTGGTGCCTGTATAAAATTAACACAAAACGATTACACACATAGACATAATCAGCTTGCAAATATAATACACCAAAAACTAGTTTTAAAATACAAACTATCAAAAGACCCTCACACACCGTATTATAGGTATAGCCCTCCTCCAGTTTTAGAGAACGATACCCACAAAATTTATTATGACCGGACAATTCTCACAGATCACACAATATACAATAACAGACCAGACATCACTCTTGTAGACAAACAGAATAAACACGTATTTATAATAGATATAGCAGTACCGAACACAAATAATTTACAAACGACAATAGTAGAGAAGATAAGAAAGTATACAGAACTGCAAGAAGAAATTAAGAAAGTTTGGAAGATGGATAAAGTTACTATTGTCCCTATTGCTATTTCAACAACAGGTGTGATACCTAAGCAGCTATTCCAAAGTTTAAATATATTAGAACTCCCTAAATATAGTTATATCACTCTCCAAAAAGCCGCAATACTCAATACATGTCGCATAGTCCGTAAGTTTCTTCAATTAGACTCAGATAATAGTACACCCATTAATGTTACATCCTAAAAACTTAAAATGCATAGTGCTCTCAACTAAGTAACACTTGGCATTTGCCCGTGTTATTTGGAAATACCTGGTGAATCCAGAGAATCTGTATAAGTACATGAAAATAATAATAATAATAATAATAATAATAATAATAATAATAATAATAATAATAATAATAATAATAATAATAATAATAATAATAATAATAATAATAATAATAATAATAATAATAATAATAAACGATCACTTGATAAAAGCTATTGTAGCACACGATAAGGTTAGAGATAAATATTCTATATACAAGGAAAGTAAGCAGTTTTGTGAAGAGATAGGATTACAAAATAAAGATAGTTACACAGAAAAGGAAATTAAAAATATTGTAGTAAAAAAACATATTAATAGTTGGAAAAATAAAGCATTACATGGACAGTTTTTAAAAGGAGTATTAGAAAAAGATAATATAGATACAGAGTTTTCATTCCGGTGGTTTAAAAAACAACCTGTATCCCCTACATTAGAAGCATCCGTGTTTTCCATTCAAGACCAGTCAATCGTCACCAATCAGTTTGAAAGGGATATTATTAAGAAACCTGTGGATGGTAAGTGTCGCGTGTGCTTGGCGAAAGATGAGACCATACAACACATTATTTCGGGATGTGAAAAGCTAGCAGGCACTTATTACGCTAAACGCCATAATAACATCGTGCAATACATTCATTGGACAATAGCTAGGAAACACAAGTTTAATGTAAACCAGTTATGGTGGAAGGAAGCTTTAGTACAACCACAAGTTATAGAGAACGAAACAGCAAAGTTAATGTGGGAGATGTCGGTACAAACAGACATTACAGTAACACACAATAGACCAGACATTATTTACATAAATAAACAAGAAAACCACGCATATTTAATAGATGTTACAGTTCCGTCTGATTATAATATTGGTGCAAAAGAAATAGAAAAATTAAGTAAATACCACTTACTCAAAACAGAAATTACAAGACTTTGGAAAATACCTACTACAGTAATCCCAATAGTGATAGGAGCAACAGGAGTAATAGCTAAAAGTCTACATAGATATTGCAATAAGATAAATTCACATATAAATATACATATAATGCAAAAACAAGCTGCCATACATACAAGTACCATACTATCAAAAGTGTTAGGGAATATAATATTTGCTGGGGAAACCGAATCTCCTTCTCCCTGAGGGTTTCAGGGTGGGAGCTTCGGGAAATACACCAACCATCAAAAGGTTGAGCATGGGAAACCATAACCATAAAATAATAATAATAATAATAATAATAATAATAATAATAATAATAATAATAATAATAATAATAATAATAATAATAATAATAATAATAATAATAATAATAATAATAATAATAATAATAATAATAATAATAATAATAATAATAATAATAATAATAATAATAATAATAACCCCCCCAGGGAATGAACCTTGACGTGGTGGGGGCTTAAAGGAAGCAGGATCTATCTAAATGGTTAGCCCAACTAAACCACACCCCATTATGGGAGAGACATTCTAATGAAGCTCATAACACCAAGAGTACCCTTTCTGAACTAATCATTCCCAACCAACACCCTCATGGAGAACAGACAAAGCAGTAAGTATAATTTGCGGTCGCTGCCCGGGGGTCGCCGGGGCGCACCTGGAGCCGGTGCTGGGTGCTTCAGTATGCGGGACACCGGTGACGAGGCGTTGAGCAGGCGGGCGCCCGTCACGCAAGATGCTACAGCCGGTCGTCGTGGGTTGAGCAGGCGGGCTCGCGACGTGGAAGTTACAGCCGGAGTATCTACAGGCGAAGACACAGTATCCCTATTTTCATCCATCCCTTCAACTCGCCCGTCTTATATGACGAGAAGCAGATCAACTCAGTCATGTGTTAGCTCACTCGAAGGTGTTGTGCAGGATGTCAACTTTGATGCTGAACCTACACCCACCCCGGGTGCACCAGTTAAACGCAAACGATGGACACCTGAAATGAATGAGTTCATATTGCGTACCTACCTTAAATTAACTGCGCTGGATACTGACACTAAAAACTACCTCGAACCACTCTACTTAAAATTTATTGAAAAATTCCCCACCATGCAAGTTAGCCACCAAAGAGTAGGAGACCAACGCAGAGCCATTATTCGCAATAAATTACTACCACAAAATACAATAGATAAAATCTTCAACCAAGTCAAAGAAGAAATAACTGTTACACAACCAGAAACACTTACACCTGAAATACAACACACAACAGATACACAAAACAGAACACAAACTCGTACTAGATTTACATGGCTTAACCAACACAATGAAGCAATAATGAAAATTTACTATAGAATAACTAACCTAGAAACAAATAGAACTATGTACAGAAAAACACTACACGAAGAGTTCATCAAATTATTTCCCACATTATCTCATTTTAGTGAACAAAGGATTGCTGATCAACGAAGAGCGATAGTTAAAAATAAATATATTAGTGAAGCTAAAATAGAAGAAATAAAGAAAGAAATATCTGAAGAACTTCTACTAAACGGTGGCGAAGCAGTACAGACTAATAATACAAATACAGATAATAGTTACAATTATGAAACAGATGATGTTTTAAATAGTATAGAATGCAACCTTGAAAGTGAACCTACTAAACAAAGGCAAATTGAAAGAGAACCCCATATAGATGAAGCATTTTATGAAGCATTACAATTTTATAGACTTACTGAAGCTACGCAGAGATCATATATTCCCAAACAAAAGTCATCCAAAAATTTTGCTAAAATAGTGAGTTATATAAATGAAGTATTAATCCCGGAAAATGTCACTGAAGATATTGATTTTAACACCCTTCAATTAATACTCTATTGCGCTGCATGGACTGCTGCCAAAAGCAATGGAACTAAACTGACACTGGAGCCCTCTACAACTAAAACATCTGATAGAAAAGACCGCAGGCCTAATTGGCAAAAGCGATTAGAACGGAAACTTGAGGACCTGCGAGCTAAGATAGGTAGAGTCACTCAATTCATGAACGGTAATAGGAATACAAAAATCACAAATCAGGTAAAGCACATTACGGAACAATATAAAATTCATTCTATTCACGAGGAACCAAACATACATCTTACACACATTCTAGATACTTTGAAACAAAAATTATCTGTTATAGCAGGACGTCTCAAAAGATATAAGGCATGTACCTTAAGAAAAACACAAAACAATCAATTCAAAAATAACGAAAAACAGTTTTATCGCAATATTAGACAGGCAGCAACAAATCTACAAGAAAACAATAGTAATAAAGTAAACAATGCACCAAACCCAGAAGATCTTCATAGATGCTGGGCAACTATTTGGGAACAACCAGTTGAGCATAATAGCGAAGCCAAGTGGATCAAAGATGAAATTTCCGTCAATGAATCAGTAACAGAACCCATGCAGTTTGAGCATATTTCATTTGAAACATTTAAAAATGTTATAAGTAACCTACACAATTGGAAAGCGCCAGGGTCAGATTTTATTCACAGCTATTGGTACAAAAAATTTACATCCACTCATACATATTTACACAAATTCATAAATGAGTTCATTCTTAGTCCTGGAACCGTACCAAAGTATATTACAGCAGGCACCACATATATGATCCCTAAAGACAATAATGACCTCGCTAACCCTGAAAAATACCGTCCAATAACGTGTTTGCAAACCATGTATAAAATAATCACCTCTTGTATATCCCAACTCCTATATAAACATATCCAAGATAATGATATCCTAGCTGAGCAGCAAAAAGGATGCCGAAAGTTCTCCCAAGGATGCAAAGAGCAATTGATAATAGATTCTGTTGTCCTAAAGCAAGTTCAAAAAACTAAATCTGATTTATACACCATGTACATTGATTATAAAAAAGCCTACGATTCTGTCCCTCACTCCTGGTTAGTCAAAATCCTAGAAATATATAAAGTTCATTCAAATATTATTACATTCCTGAAAACAATAATGACAAACTGGACTACTCGACTTAAGCTTACCACGCCTACGGATGTGATTGAAACGTCACCTATATCAATCCAACGCGGAATATTCCAAGGAGATGCTCTAAGCCCTCTCTGGTTTTGTTTGGCTCTAAATCCTCTTTCTAGACTACTTAACTCAACCTCGATAGGATACCCTTTATACTATAAAACTGACGGACAGACTCAGAAGAATACTTTAAATCATCTCCTTTACATGGACGACATTAAATTATATGCCGCAACCGAAAATCATTTACATCAATTAACTAAACTAACAGAGGAGTTCACTGACGACATTAAAATTATATTCTCAATAGACAAATGTAAAATAAATTCCATTAAAGCGGGAAAGATGTACCAGCACCACCACACTCTGAACACGGGTCTACAAATTCAACCACTGGACGAACATGAAGTGTACAAATATTTGGGATACAATCAATCACAACAAATTCAGGTTAAAAATACAAAACAAAAACTAAAACTCAATTTCCGACACAGGTTAAATACAGTATTAAAAACCCAACTAAATTCTAGAAATACAATAAAAGCAATTAATTCTTACACAATACCTATACTCACGTACTCCTTCGTTATTATAAAATGGACCAAGACTGACCTTAAAAATTTACAACGTATTATTAACACGACGATGACAAAATATCGTAAACATCATCCGAGAGCATGCCTACAAAGACTAACATTACCAAGAAAGGAAGGTGGGCGAGGACTAATTGATATAAGTAATTTACATAACAGGCAAATTAGTACACTTAGAAAGTATTTCTTTAACCGAATGGATACCTCTGAACTACATAAATCAATAGTAATTAACGATATGAAAGCGACACCTCTTAACCTGCACGATCAAACACAGCAAACAAACGAACTACTGACTGACAAGAAGGTAAAAATAGCAGAATGGACCAAGAAATCCCTTCATGGAAGACACCGCCAAGATCTATGCCAACCTAACGTCGACAAGGAAGCGTCGAACGCATGGCTTCATCGAGGTGAACTGTTTCCAGAAACTGAAGGTTTCATAATGGCCATACAGGACCAAGTTATAGAAACAAGAAATTACCAAAAACATATAATACAGAAAACAACAATAGACCGATGTAGGAAGTGTAACAGCTCCCCCGAAACAATTCAGCATATAACGGGTGCATGCAAAAACATAGCTCAAACGGACTATAAGTACAGACATGACCAAGTTGCCAATATTATCCACCAAAAATTAGCTCAACAATATAACTTTATAAATACCTTACAACCCTATTATAAATACGCTCCGGAAACTGTACTAGAGAACGCTACTACCAAACTCTACTATGACAGAGCCATCTTAACTGACCGAACAATCCATTACAATAGACCAGACCTAACACTAATAAACAAAACTAATAAAACTGGATACCTCATTGATATAGCTGTTCCAAATACACATAATCTACAAAGCACAATAGCTGAAAAACTAACTAAATACACTGAATTGAAGGACGAAATAATTCGAATATGGCAATTACGTACAGTTACAATAGTTCCAATAGTTATCTCTACCACAGGTGTCATCCCCAAACAGTTGCATCAGTCTCTGAAAACCCTTAACTTGCCACCGAACACCTTTAATATTATACAAAAAGCAGTGATCCTTAACACTTGTCGGCTGGTGAGGAAATTCCTTCAAACCGATCACCAAAGCACTGATACACACGTAGAGCCACCAGACACCACAGATATAACCAACTCCGAACTGTCACGACCACAAAACCATACACAAGAAAGTAACATCTCATCTTGTTAAAACTAATTTACTCTTGGCCTAGGCCCGTGTATTTTAGTAAACCGGTGCATACCGAGATAAAGTACAGCTTAAAATATATAATAATAATAATAATAATAATAATAATAATAATAATAATAATAATAATAATAATAATAATAATAATAATAATAATAATAATAATAATAATAATAATAATAATAATAATAATAATAATAATAATAATAATAATAATAATAATAATAATAATAATAATAATAATAATAATAATAATAATAATAATAATAATAATAATAATAATAATAATAATAATAATAATAATAATAATAATAATAATAATAACAATAACAATAATAATAATAATAACAATAATAATAATCTAACTCCACGTCCGGCATGACCACCGATGCCACGTGAGGGGCGGACATTGGCAGCATTGCGCTACATACTTACCAATGACCAACGGAGCACTAGTAAAACCAATATGCGATGCGTCTTAGAAATAGAGTACTACCCCAGGCGGGTACCCACACGGGAGAATCCCGCCCCGGGCCGTCAGGCTCGGGCTGCCCCACGTATTCTGGGGGGGGCACCGTATCGCTGAGGTCTGCCCAGTCTAGTACTGTTGCAGCTACTGGTGATTACACATCACCTCGACATCACCCAAACTCATCACCAATATCATCTACACATAGTTTATTTCCATCACCCAGCTCATCACCTCGTTCATACGAAATTCATGAAACATCCCGATCCACAACTACATCACCAATGTCATGCGATGTTGCACAAGAAGCTATGGCTAATTCACTTGCGCCCACCACTGACATCACTAACTCTACGCAAATACTACAGAATTTGACAAACCGCGTAGATCAAAATATTCACAACACACCGACATCATCTCTCGATATAAACACACCAGCAAGAAGTGTTTTGCAGGAAATGCTTCCTGCAACCACCCTAGCTGGCAAAAGTAGACAACGGATGAAATGGACTAAAGAAATAAACATAGAACTTCTCCGTTGTTACTACACAATTACGCGCTGTGAAACTGATATGACGGCCTGGAGACCATTGTTACATCAAAAGTTCACTGAGCAATTTCCAGAACTAAGCCATATTTCAGAACAGCGCCTAGCGGATCAAATTAGAGTTATACACAGAAACAACAGAATACCAGCTATTGAGCGAGAATGCATAAAACAATCCATTTTACCAACACTTCGAACCACAAACGTAATTGAAAATATTATGGAAGAAGTACAGACACAAGGCATGATAACGCAAAATACAACTAATTTACACACGCAAAGCTACAGTCACGACCATCAAACACTAACACCAACCCAAACAATTCTTCCCTTAGAAAGTAATGAACATATTCAAACTCAGGAAAATGAACAAATATATACGACAGTAAAGGCGATAAACTACGAACAGATCGAAAACATTTTCACAGAAATGATCATAAAATACACCGGTACTGATCCGACACTAAGACCCACAATTCCCAAATTACGAACAACACGCCAAATGATAAAGACTGTTAACACTATTAACGAAATAGTTAATAAATACTTCCAAACCAAAGAGACCATTACGTTAGTAGAAGTTCATGAAGTAATATATTGTGCTGCAATAACAGTAGCAACACTACATGACGAAAAAACGGTAAAAATAGTAAAACACACATCACCTAAACCTGACAATAAAACAGACAAACTAAAAGAACCACAATGGAAGAGACGTATAGAGAATAAGATTTCATCACTTAGACGAGAAATAGGGCAACTAACACAATACCTTAATGGAAACCTTACGAAGAAAAAGCAGCAAAAACTTAATCCTAGTAACAAAGATAGACAAGAAATAATCAACCAGCTCGACACAAATAAGCAAAAACTACAAGCACAAGCCAAAAGGCTTCAGCGATATAACAAAAGTAATCAAAGGAAAACAGATAACATTATATTTAGAAACAATCAAAAATTATTCTATCAGAGACTCAACTCGGACAATATTACAGTTACACAAAAACCGGATATAGCACACGTTCAAAAATATTGGGAAAATATATGGTCAAAACCAGTACAACACAATACACACACATCATGGACTAAAATAGAGGAACAAGAGGTAGAAAACATTCAATACATGCAAGAAATAACAGTAAGTAAAGAAGATGTTACAAATGCAATAAAAAGAACCCTTAACTGGAAAGCGCCTGGACCTGACAAAATCCAAAATTACTGGATTAAATATTTAACCTCTACACACATACACATAGCAAACACATTTAACAATATTATTAAAAATCCACACGAAATGCCTTCTTTTCTTACTCAAGCAGTCACCTACCTAAAACCCAAAGATAATGACACAATAAATCCAGCTAACTACAGACCCATTACATGTCTTCCCACTATTTATAAATTACTTACATCTATTATTACACACAAAATAAATATTCATATCACCACCAACAAAATAATACCAGAGGAACAGAAGGGATATAGTAAAGGCTCAATGGGCTGTAAAGAACAATTGATAATCGATGCAGAAATACACAACCAAGTTAAAGTGAAAAATAGGAATCTATACTACTCATACATCGATTACCAAAAGGCCTTCGACAGTGTACCCCATTCTTGGCTTCTTCACGTACTAAAAATATATAAAATTGATAATAACCTGATACAATTTCTACAACACGCAATGTCTACTTGGAAAACCAAACTCAATTTACGGACAAACTCTACGACACTTAGTACCCCACACATTAAAATAGCACGTGGTATTTTCCAAGGCGACTCTCTGAGCCCCCTATGGTTTTGTCTAGCTTTAAATCCACTATCCAGAATTTTAAACAGCTCTACACACGGATACACGTTAGACCGAGAAAATAATATTAAAATTACACATCTATTATACATGGATGATATAAAACTTTATGCAAGTAGTAAACAGGAATTAGACCATCTATTGCGATTGACGGAAAAGTTTAGTACAGACATAAAAATGAGTTTTGGAACCACTAAATGTAAAATTAATAGTATCACTAAAGGCCAACATAACAAAACAGATTCATTCGAACTTGAACTACAGGGGGGGCTAATAGACAGTATGGAACCAAAGGAAACGTACAAATACTTAGGGTATCAACAAAGTACATCCATAAATCACGGAGATATAAAAAATACCCTCAAAACGAAATACAAACAGAGACTTAACAAGATATTTAGCACACAACTATCCGCCAGAAACATAGTTAAAGCTGTTAACGCATACGCTATTCCTATTTTAACGTATTCCTTTGGTATTATTAAGTGGTCTGACACAGAACTTGATGGTCTTAACACTGTAACTAGAACTATAAGTAATAAACACAACATCCATCACATTCATTCCGCTACACAGAGATTCACACTTAAAAGAAAGCTAGGAGGTCGTGGATTTATCGATATAAAGAACCTACATTACACCCAGATAGAAAACCTCCGAACATATTTTATACATAAAGCTAACGATAGTACATTGCACCGAGCTATAGTAAACATGCCTCATTCTGGAACGTCCCTACAACTAAACAATAAACAATTCGATCCTAAAACTAAAATCTTAAAAGACGAACAGAAGTTTGAAAACTGGAAGAAGAAAGCATTGCACGGCAAATATCCCCACCAACTAGACCAAGATCATGTAGATAGAAACGCCTCACTTGCTTGGCTTACAAATGGTAATATATTCAGTGAGACTGAAGGATTCTTTGTAGCAATACAGGACCAAATAATTAAAACACGTAATTACTCTAAATATATCTTGAAAGAGACAATTGAAACAGATAAATGCAGATTGTGCCATAGATACACGGAATCAATAGATCACATCACAGGAGGATGTAGCGCACTTGCTAACAAAGAATATACACACCGTCACGACAACGTTGCAAAATACATCCATCAACAACTTGCTATCAAATATCACCTTACAGACACACACACACCCTACTATAAGTATAAACCGAAAAATGTATTAGAAAATAGAAATGTGAAACTTTATTGGGACCGAGATATTATTACTGACCGAACTATTCTTAGCAATAGACCCGATATAACATTAACCATTAAATCTATAAAGACCACTTACCTCATAGATATTGCCGTTCCCAACACAAACAATCTGAAAGAAAAACACACAGAAAAAATTCAAAAATACATACCTTTAGCAGACGAAATCAAGCAAATGTGGCACCAAGAAGTAATTAAAATTGTCCCCGTAATTATTTCCTCAACCGGTATAATACCAAAAACACTTCATAATGCTTTAAGCACACTTGATCTACATCCAAAAACCTATATTCCATTACAAAAATCAATAATATTAGACACCTGTTCTTTAGTTCGCCGTTTCCTTAACCCAACCTCACTAACACTCTCACACTTAACGGATATTATTACAACCACACCTACACCTACACAAACACACAACACACAAACTGACACACACCACTCTCACTCATCACAATGATGTCACACTAACACAATAGAATCAGAATACTTGGCATAAGCCCGTACCTGGTTCTAAATATCCGACCTAGAGTCGAGTAAAAAGAAACATCTTACATAATAATAATAATAATAATAATAACAATAATAACGTTTATTTTGCTCTCCAACAAGGTCTTATGCACTAGGCTACTACTAGGCTTATGTACTAGAACAATACAGTAACCTTATAATATGTAATATGCATATATATTTTTTTAAATTAGATGTGATTTCTGGATCTAAATTCTAGCCGTCTTATTCGGATTCTATCTTGGCTATCACTATTTAATTAGAAGTAATAACGTCACAATTTCATTGATACTTTATTTGTATATGTCATCAACATTTTCAAACAGTATACATAATTTTAGTCTCGAAAATACAACGATAAGGAATGAGGCTTTTGAGGCTATTAACTACGTCACCCACAACGTGATATTCTAAACCTTTAACTTAAACACCCAGACCAGATTTCTACGTGAAATATGAATTCGGCCACCTCAACTATATAACAAGTAATTCGGGGCAGATAAAACTAATGATGTTTAGGACAGTAATATATTACCTTTAGGTCGCACCCTGTAGCTACAACCGCAGGTGGTCCACCGTTTGAGGATAATTGGATTAGCCAATTTTGGACCATCTATACGGAGATTGGATCTAGGTCAAGTTAGAATTGCTACAGAATGTGCTACATAATCTAGATAGGTAATATCCTTCAGTACCATTTTGTTTTACAAACATTGATAAAAGTTGGAGGTCAAACTACGCCATCGCAAGGAGGTTTTTGTACTCAAAATAAACATAATATAGAGAAATAATACAATTAAATAAATATTAAAGTAGGAACATGTTAAAAGTTAGCAGTAAGGTGAATTTGAAAAGAACAATAATAATTGTTTTTTCCTATCGCGCCGTCTAAAGTCGTAAAGACAAAAGCAGTTGATGAATTAAGTTGTAAATTTAATACAAAATAATATTTTTAGAGAACAGTGCTTTTCTAAGGATTAAATTTCAAAGTAGTAAATATCTAAATTACTATTACTGCTACTTTTGTAGTTACAGCAACCATTGTGAACAGCCAAAGCGATACGCGAATTAATTTAGCAAGTGCAACAAAGCACCCTCTGGTGTTAAAAAACCGATGTGAGCTAATTGAACAACTTTAACACTTAACAAAGAAATGCAATCAGGAATTCAATCTGTATGCACGTAGCGGCCCGCCGCGGCCCGCTCCCCTCACGTCAATCTGAGCATTCGGTGGCCACATGTGCTAAGTCGTTTCCATTTAAACCCATCGGCTGTAGTAATGATGTTATCTGTCATCCAATTCCTTCCTTATTTATCTGTAGTTATTCCAATTCTATTTTCAAAATTGCTTTTAGTCTTTATCGTAGAGTCCTACAACGATCTTTTGGCGCGTGGATGACGTGTGGGTGACAGAGACAGTGCCTTACAGTTTGCCTTACCTGTAAGGCGCTGTCTCTGTGACCCTGTGTGTCACGTCAGCCACGCGCCAATAGATCCTTGTACGACAATACGCTCGGTTTGATTCGCGAGTAAGTTTTTTGAAATTATTTTGAAAATGTTCAAATGGGAATACGAGTATACCAACTGTTAATGAGTTGATACATCCTTGCCGAATTTCATCTTCATATTGGGAAGTCTTGGGGATACATCAGGTTTGTATGCTATTTTAAAGGCTCCACAGATAAGTAATATGTAAATATTATAGTTTGAGAAATGAAAAATACTTTTATAGGATATGTTTTAATATAGGATTTATACGTTATTGATTGGAGCGGCCATGCTTATTATTAAACTGCAATGTCATCGGAACGAATGTAAATAATTTAGTTCGCAGGGGTAAGATTTCAAACGAAATTTATGTTTACCTATATGGTTGGTCTCATTAATACAAAAATAATATACGACATAAAAACTTTGCTGAATAAGTAATTTAACTGCAAGTATAATTAATGTAGTGTTACTTTTAAAATGATAATATACACAAGATTTTTTTCTGTTTTAAAGATTATTTTAAATAAAAATAGAAGGTTAAGTTGAAAGCATCTTTAAAAATAATACAATATTATACATCTGTAAGTAGTGCAATATCAAAATAGATTTAACGAAGCATTTAATTAAAACGCCAAACTCGCCAACTCAATTTATTGTGTGCTCCCTCAATAACATCCACCATTACGAAAAAGGATCTCAAACGCGCTCCGTCCAATTCAATTATTAATTGATAGGGACGTGCCTCTGACAGAATGATAATTTCCAACTCGAATTTTCCATTTCTTTTCCAACTGGAGTTTCCCATTTCTTTCCTCTCTCGATAATTTCCATTCCGCTCGAGTTGACGTCGCGTCTTTAATCAACGTTTCCGTATGTTTGACTCCCTGAATTCTTGTAATCGTGAATATTTATAGCGGAATTTGAATTGTAATAGACTTTTATGATAAACTTTTTTAATAACTGTACAACAGATTGTTTTTGTTATGAATTTTAAAGGCTCAAGGTGAAGGTTAGTGAAGTGTCTCCGGTGACTGTTGATTTTACGTTATTACGGATATGAAAGTTACGGGTTGTCGATTTTAATTAAGTATGAAAATAAGACAATGAGTAAGTATGAAGAGCCTTGACAAAATATTATAATTATAAATTATTTTCGGAAGTAATTTTTATTCGTATCATCTCCAGTAAGCCATTTTTTACCTCTGCTCTTGACGTGTTTTTAGTCAGTACAGCGGAAGAATGGAACTTTATGTTCGATATTTTTATTACGCCATAAAAAAAAAACATTTTTTTATGGCATCAAGATATCAAATGAATACGTAGCACCACTATTTCTCTTCCGCTTTAGACAGCTGTGTCCGAATCAGAACAAGATTTAAATGGGGACTCGAATGGTTAATCCGATTAGCATTCGGTGTTAGAACAATAGTTTATTCGTAAGTAATATAACATTATTTTATAATTGGCCAGGAACGTTAGTGGTAGTTAGTCTAGTGGTTCTTAGTAATGGTCCACTTAGGAATTTTTAGTAAGTCTCATTACAATTTGGTAACAGTTGTGTTAATTCATAAGGATTAAGGTGGTAACATATATTTATTACGTTAGTGTTATGCTACATCTATCAAAAAATCTCATCGTACATACTTTGATTATATACATGTCGTGCTTAGGTAAGTGTTTGCTCGTAGATTGTTGAAAAGCAGATTAATCTTTCATCTGTAATAAGGAGTCACGCCTGATACAAATAATTCATCTTACCTATTATTGTGGCATAAGAAGCAAATAATGTTCGAAAAAAACCTTAATATTCCAGAGCATATTCCGCGAAACTTATCGAAATTGAGCTAAAAGACAAGAACACTAAACTACTCGTACACGCGGCAACCACACGGAACCAAGTTGGAGGAAATTGAATGATCCAAATTGGAGGCAGCGAGTCAAACTCCAAGTCTGGGCCATAACTTAATTACGATGGAAGCCGCAGCAGTGAGCCGTGAGTCGCGTTGTACTTTAATTGGGTTGCGGGATCTGTTAAGTGAATTAAGACTTCAAAAGGTGGTCAGCTCACGAAAGTTGGGGAAGACACGTTACTTCACGTGGTCAATGAGTCAATGACCGACGTCGGGATATGAACATTTTATCATTGCAACTACTGTCTCTTTGATAGGGGTCTTTTCTTGCAAAGTAAGGGAATTAGGCACTATTTTTCCCCGCTGACAAAGTGCAGTTTGGTGGTTCCCTTTTTACACTCTTTTGGGAACATCAAGTAGAGTTTTCAGATCCTCTAATGCAGTATCTTATGTAGTAGGTATAGCTATTACGTTTATTACCGAAGACTAGTTAATACTTGACAGCATTCCCTCCTGAACTATGTGGGAATGTAATTCAAGACTTTTGAATGCACTTAACTTAGTAAAAGTCTACTCACTGTTTTGTCGGCGACTCTCATATTAGGTATAAATAGATGGGAATGCCGATGCAAGTAAGTTAATTCTCTTTTGCATTAGGTACGCTTCGTGAATTAGGAGTGAAACCGCGTGATTCGTGTTCGTTCCACGAGTTTAAGGTTAATTTTATAAGATTTGTATAAGTCAGAAATTAAAACCAGAAATCTAAACCAGGACTCTGAGCTAAGTAGGATTTATACCAACTGGCTACTGGGCGAAAACATGCATGTCGACTACGACATATTAGAACGTTTTAGCACGTCACTAGGCTGGCACAGCACTACGCGGTTTCACCTAGCGCCGTAGGGCCGACAGCACGTGGCTAAAAATAGACTGATCAATATCTAGCCTACTTCGCAGCCGTCACTTACACCCTCGTACACAAATCCAAACGTACGTTACTACTTGCCAACAAAAATACTAATATTTGTAAACAAACAACGCTCCAACCCTGCATAACCCACCACATGGGTTTCTCCTCATGATTGAAGAGATTTAGAGAATACAACTGCTCCATTCGATAACATTATAAAAAGTTCAAATATTCAGGGTTTATTACGACATTAAATTTAATATACTCCAAGAAATACCTAATAAAGATAAGTACATTATATTGCAACATCTTTGCAGGGTTCATACCAGGGACACATAAGTGACTGTCGGTATCTTGAATGCGTAGGGAAGTGAGATTTGACGAAATCTCCAAGGGAAGTGATAAATCCATGGTAACGAAATAAAACTGTAATAGGAACCCCAAGTTGCCAAGTTCTGTCGACCTTAGATAGCTCCCTTATTTACTTTCCTTTACTACACTAATTGTTCACATATTTTGACCACCCTGCATGCTGTATTGATTTTACAATTACAAATTAAGTTAAATGACATCAAAAATGAAAGATTTGAAAATGATTTGAATGGGGAAAAAGACTATTGAGAGTTTTTTATGGGATTAAGATAGCAATAGAGTAGTTACGTAGTTCTTTTCTGATGCTCCCATAACAATTACTGCAATCGACTTAGAAAAACATTCAAATCAGAACTAGCCCAGCTAGCAGAGGTCATTGAGAGTGTTAATTGGTCAATTCCTTCGTACAGGCAGTAGTTAAATAGTTATCAACTTAAAAATCAAGCTACATCTAGACGCGCGGGAGCGTGTCAAGCCAAGTTCTAGCTAACATAACTTGCTGCACCATGTGTAACATTACCCCAATCATTTGGAGCCACTTTTGATATGATTTTTCTGCGAACAATGTCGCTAGACATGACGCCAATAAATAATCAATATACCTCAATATTAGTGAATATTAAGAGTCGTAAGGGGGAGGTTCAGAATTAACTTTACGAGTTTGTTTACGTAACGAGGGCGCAAACAGGCTCGTAAGATCACTTAACGATGATCGAGTCATCGTCGGTTATTAACATCTGTAGTAAACAACACGGTTCATGTTTACGGATACTCCGAGTTATACGGCCGGAGGGGGCGTGACTGTTTATAAACGAAGCGGTGTTTATTGCATGCTGTTACTGTATTATAAGATATTTGGTTATAATAATTAAACAACTGTTACAAGTTCTACTTCCGGCACCCCGATATAACCCAACATTAATTATTAATTACAATAATATTATAATTGTGTGTATAATAATTCTGTGTATAATAATTTATTCCTACGATTTATTAATAAATTCATTTATTGTTTGAGATTATATAAGTGCTATTGACTTCCGATTTAATTGTAAAGTGGGGTTGACAGTAGGATATAAATATGGCGGACTAAGGTAGTGCAGGTCATTATTTTTGTATCAGTTGTAAGGGGAAGTTCTGCCTGAATGTATACTTGTAAAATTAATTGGTAATTAAATATAATAATGTACAAAGTGTAGAGAATAATGTGTATGAGTTGTAATAAACTACGTGAAAACATGCTGCTGAAGTTTATTTTTGGGAAATAACCTAACGATAGGGAAGTTCATCGTCCTTGCTGCAGCCAGTGTGATAGTCATCATCACACTTCAGAAGTGGGGATATTTTCCTTTACAGCCCATATTATCTTGGTCAAAGGAACGGACATTTTTTTTTTTGACACGCCATCCATGTCTACCAAAGTACTCGCTGGCATGCGGCGGGGACTTCTTGTGATCGAAGGAACAAAGAAACGAACAGGTACGTCATATTCATTTTGTCTTAATCGAAAGAAGTGGTCTTTCTTAGAAGGTTATAAAATCTTATGACAGTTCTTAAATATTGAATGTTTTGGTTAGTGATTGCTGACCCGTTTCAGATTATTATTTCACAAAACTTTAATATAAAATTACCAAACGATAGGTATATCTACACGACAACACAGCACTTGTACGTATTCACATGAAAAAATAGTAATAACAATAATTGTCTTGTTGCTATCTAAAGTGAAATAACAACAACACACAAAATCCTCTTTATTATACGCCAAAACATATTACATGATCACAATATGTTTAAAGAATTTATTCTCATAAAGACTTAAAAATATAACATAATGCGCTTATACAATCGTTCGCAAAACATTATAATGAATACAGTATAGGTACATATTACCCGTAAAGATAATTTAAACATGATTCTCAATAATGTACTGACTTAAAACTGTTGGATTCCAACGACATGCATGCATGTCACGAATGCATAGTACGTTCACTTCGCTGGAATCCAATGGGATTGTCTTTTGAAATCTTTCCACTTTATTTTTTTTACAACTGAGGGTATTTTGTTGTAAAGATGTGCTCCTTCAAAAGTAATTGTTTTTTTGCCGTAGTTTGTTCTTATTCGGGGTAGAACTAAATAACTCAATATCACACAGAGATTAGTACAACAGGCGGCCTTATCACTAAATAGCGATCTCTTCTAGACAACCTATTAAGCTGAATACATAAATAACTTTGGAAACAGGGTAGGGCGTACAATTGAGCTATAGAAATTTATTTATTTTTTGTCAGCATTAGAACAGAATAGTATTTTCAAACGTAAATGCAAAAAGGAAATAAATAACAAAATAACAATAAGACTGTGTGGTTAGAATAAAAACATACGATCTAATAATATCAAGCCGTTATCTTGCATAAGTGACTACATGGCAGATCTGTGTGACCACTATGAAAATTCTCCTACTTGGCAGATTTTTACGGCTACTATAAAAATACTGTGTGTTTACATGGTGAATCTGTGTGGCTAGTATGAAAATGCTGTAGAACTGCATGGAGATCTATGTGGCTACTAAAGAAATGCTGTGTGTCCCCACAACCAGGTTGTAGGGCTATTATGAAAAACTTCAACTTATAACCACACCCAAAATAGATATGTGCTAACCTAAGTAGTAAAACCTTTATCATCTTCCCAAAGGTACTCTGGAAGAAATCGCAATTTTGCTATAGCCTTTTCTGCACAAGTAATATAAATTGCAATATTTTTGTTCCAATTTGTTGTTATGGTGTGCAATAAATTGTAATAAATAAACCAATAAAAATAAAGTGCGAAATAGATTAACCTAAGTAGGTATAAAGGGTTAAAAGAAACAAGCGCCCAATAGTAAGTTGCAATAAGTTTTTATTGAACATGCGATAATATTATTTTTTTTGTTTGTTATAATGATTTTGCGAATTAGATTGGACCTCTTTCAACATACATTCTGGTGTGACAACATACCTACATAATACACTTTTGACATAAACATGATCTGGTAGCACGCTCAGGATTGACTGCAGCCAAATCCTCATTTACCGACTTGCTTTACAATAACATATACATACGCTGAGTATTGTAAATAAGTTATAGGTCAATATCATCACTGTTGTAGAGTGATATGTTTAACGTATCTATGTATTATACGTATGTATCTTATATTTAATATTTGGTATCTATTGACGTAAGCTAGAGCATAGCTATACCTATAGCATAGCTATAGCTATGGCTAATTGACTCTTTCTCATGAAAGAGGGAATTTGAAAATAGTCTATATTATTTATTGTTACATGGGTCATTCATATTTAATGAGTAATTCAAATCAAATAATTACGTAACAACGTGCTATGTGTGCCGAAATAAAATTAATAGACTGTATATTTCATGGTCTTAATTACAGTTACCTACCATATTTATTGTTGAAATTTTGGGTTCAATCCAATTATGCTCTTGATTTATTAATTTATTTATGTATCGTTATTCACAATAATATACAATACGCAAACTCGAGCCACCTTATATTTTTTTGTTATATACCTACCTACTTACATTACATTTTCAATTAATTGGTATATTACTTACAACGCATGTTAAATTATTCAACACAATTATTTTCATCACGTATCATCTCTTAAATTACGCTAATTAATAATTTTGTCAAGTAAATACGTCAATTCGTTTCGTCATAATCATTCTATAATAATGATTTACTAAGATATGATTATTACTCTGTTTATTAAGAAAGTACCTGGTTGACCGAGCTTTGCTCGGTTGAAAATTATATTTAGTACTAGCGGCCCGCCCGCGGTTTCACCCGCGTGGATCCCGTTCTCGTGGGAATATATGCATGTATTATACATAAAAACCTTCCTCTTGAATCACTCTACCTATTACAAAAAACCGCATCAAAATCCGTTGCGTAATTTTAAAGATTTAAGCATACAGACAAACAGACAAACAGACAAACAAACAAACAGACGGACAAAAATAGCGACTTTGTTTTATACTATGTAGTGATGAATCGCAAGAAATACGAGGAATTCCGCCATCTATTCAGGAGTCAAATCATACAACTGTTCACTGAGCACAAAATTCATTTTACTTATGTTACGGCCAAAGGATCTCAACAGCGTGTTTCACAAAGTTGTACAGCGCCATCTAGTTTCATACTACTGAAATTTCAACACGTTACAAACAGTACCTCATAGAAGTTAACTGTGTGAGCGAATTAATTGCATTTTAAATAGGTACATACTTAATTAGATAAATTCATTGAACTTTCCTTCGTACTTTTCGCAGGCTTAGGCAGTCCCCGACTGAAATTTTTATTTGCGATAAAATGTATTGAATGTTTATGATAATTAAACAACATAAATAAATATACTTTTAGTTTAATGAGCAAGTTGTTAGGCGTACTTAAAATTTTATTGATTCTATTTACAACAATAGTAATTTCATCGATCTGACCATTATTTATTTAAAACTTTATTAAAATATATTATTAAATCGATAATAACAAAACTAACATTTATTTACAAATATTCTCGTAAATATCACAAACGCACGTTAAACTATCACTACGCGTCCTGCGAGGTCAAGCGAGATAATCGCACTGATTTTTAATTTTATTCAAACAGAAAATAGGTAGGTATAACGCAAAAATAGCGCTTCAACGTAAGAATGAATAAAATTAGCCGAACAAAAATATATTCGAGCGCCATCTAGTTTCATACTACTGAAACAAACAAACCGTATCTCATAGAAGTTATCCTAATGTTTCATAGATGGCGTCAGTTCAACACGTTACAAACAGTACCTCATAGAAGTTATCCTAATGTTTCATAGATGGCGTCAGTATGATGTTTTTAAAATCTCTTTATCTCGGGAACCGAGCTTTTCTCGAACCTGGGACCTTGATAAATCGATTCCTTGAGCCGAAAACCCCCTAATCTGAAACTTTCATGAAAATCTTTGCAGCCGTTTCCGAGATCGTGATTATATATATAGGTATAAATAAATAAATAAATATACAAGAATTGCTCGTTTAAAGATATTAGATTTATATGAAATACACTTAATGCATTAGGACGTAGCACCTGTAATGTTAATGATAAATAAAAAGTATTAATTATTTCAAAAAAATAATTGCTTATTTATGTTCCTATATTCATTAAAACATTATATTTACAACACAATGAAACAAAAATTTAAAACAAACAAGATTTATTTTAGCTTTATTTTCAATAGATATTAAGTATATTATTATAATATATAATTATTAATATATGATATTAAGATATTATTTACTCCACTTATATCACCTTCTTATATTATTCATTTGATAAGGTTCTTCAACAATATATTATTAGAATTTAATTTATAGGAGATTAAAACTTATTGATTATATTAGTGCAATGTGATCATGTCCCTTACCTACAGCAGTACACATCACTCATTAGTCATAAATAAAATTATTACATGTATATAGAATAAATAGATGCTGCTATTTATGCTTATTAAACATACGTAAAACAAAAAACAAATAAATATAATATAATCAGTTCTTGACGATTTCATATAAGTAGCACCAATACAATCATTTCAATTACATACTATTACATTAAGACACGAAGGATAAAAAAATACTTCCTCATGGGCATTTATTAATCAATTATTACTTATCATAAGAGAAAAAAAAACCAACTCCAATTTTATAATTTTATTTGATAAGGCCTTTACGCGTTGTTATACCATTAAACTCCATAATTATATTTGCCATAGGATTATGTAAATATCTTTCACCAATCATCACATGACCAACCACACGTTCACATTTATTACACACACATTAATATTTACTATTATTACTAGTTCACATTATAGTACAGCCATCGTATATAACGTCATAGATAATTATATTTTCTTGAAAATGTTTAAAAATATTTTGTATTATGTTTGTGTCCTTGTATATGTTTGTGCCCTTTGACGTCCTAGTATTTATGAGAAAACGGAGTCGGTTCGCATAAGAGTTTGAATTTGCCTCTAAAATGGTCGCTCCCAAAAAAAAAACATTACATACTTTCGTCTGTAACAACAAGAATAAAATACTTATTATGTATATGTACCATAATTTAAATAAAAAGAAAGCACTTCAACACACTTCAACATTATTATTTGTAATCTGTAGTGTAAAGCGAATTATTTATTTTGTTTTAAATCTACCCTCAAAAGTTCGTGGAATTATTTCTGACTAATAACGAGAAACAACCGCTCTCTTGATAAGTCCATGTTAGAAGAGTATATTTAGACATTTTTGTTTTATGGTGTTAATTTAAAATTGGTAGTTGTGCCTGATTGCTGTATGTGTGTGTGATTGCTACTCTGATTCGTGATGGACAAGCATAAGGAAAAATTTATTGATGAAATACAACCCTTTAGGTAGTGTTTATATCGTATCGTATCGTATCAAAATAATATGAACTAAATAATTGTTATTATTCTTTGTGCGACCCAGATTATAAACTAAAAATTACACAAAGGGGATTCAGTTGCTAAGTGCGCGCTCTCTATTCTGGTGCTTAATTCTTGTACAATTACGAACTAGATTTAACTAATTGGGTTTAACTAATACTTACAGTATTTGTAATATGTACCTACTGTTTAAAGTCATACGTGGAAATAATAAGTTTTAGAAAAACAGGATAAATTGAAAACAATATTAGATAAACAAATACAATATAATTTAACTACAAGCTGTGTAAATGAAATTAAGAGCTGTGTGAATGGACTGTGTGAATGAAATTAAAAGCTGTGTGAATAGAATTAAAGGCTGTTTGAATGGAATTAAAGGCTGTGTGAATGGAATTTAAACCTGTGTGAATGGAATTAAAAGCTATGAGAATTATATTAAAATCTGTGCGAATTAAATTGAAAGCTGTGTGAATCAATTAAAGCTGTCAAAATAAATCAAATTTGTGTAAGTTACATTAATAGCAATGGGATGAAATAAGTAATGTGATGATGGCTATCACACTGGCTGCAGCAAGGACGATGAACTTCCCTATCGATGAGTTATTTCACAAAAATAAACTTCAGCAATCTTTTCACGTAGTTTATTACAGCATATACACATTATTCTCT
Organism: Hesperia comma; assembly: GCA_905404135.1. Classification (NCBI taxonomy): domain Eukaryota; kingdom Metazoa; phylum Arthropoda; class Insecta; order Lepidoptera; family Hesperiidae; genus Hesperia; species Hesperia comma. The sequence goes on along the minus strand of FR990013.1, from coordinate 12,806,086 downwards.
ACACTTTGTACATTATTAAATTTAACTACCAATTATCTTTACAAGTATACATTCGGGCAGAACTTCCCCTTAGAACCGTTACAAAATTAATGACCTGCTCAACCTTAGTTCGCCATATTTATATCCTACCTTCAACCCCACTTTACAATTAAATCGGAAGTTAACAACACTTATATAATCTCAAACAATAAATTAATTTATTAATAAATCGTAGGAATAAATTATTATACACAGAATTATTATACACACAATAATATAATTATTGTAATTAGTAATTAATGTTGGGTTATATCGGGGTGCCGGAAGTAGAACTTGTAACACTCGGCCATCCTGCAACTGTCGTGTCTCACGGCGGTCATCATTAGGTCATCATTGCTAGCCTGTTCGCGTCCCGATTTGTCACTGGTCTACGGCGGCATCTGAAATTGAAACACCGAACGAGTAACTGGTTCTTGTAATTACTGCAAATTTAATGGAGATAGAATGAACATCTTGTCACATAGAAGCTCGCAATTTGTACTAAGTAATAGACTTTTTTTTTCAATAAAAGTTAAATAAAATTTATTTTTCTTTGGTGACGTTTGTATTTTCCTCAATCGCATATTTTTTTCTGTTTATATAACTTTTATTTACTGTTTATATTTTCTTCCAACACAGAACTTGAAATTTTTTTTTTTTTACAATCTAATGTTAAGTGAAGCCCATCAAAGTAGAAATCTGAAAAGTGCATTCAAATCGGATAAGCAATTCTAGAGGATTAGTGTGCACAAACCTACAGTCAAATAGACAAAATGGTTAAACACGCAAGACTCCGGGAATCGTCGCGGTGTCGCGTAGCGTTCCAAGGGCGAGACTCATAGCTAGCATCGCGTGAGCTTCACGTATTTTAGATTAGGTACATATTTCTTTAATTGTAAACTGAATTTAATCAATAAATTCTATAAAATCTTCGTCTCGTCTCCTTTATTTACCTCCGCCTGAAGCCGCTCGTAACTGACACGGGTGACACCGATATTTATTTTATCCCATTGCTATTAATTGTAACTTACACAAATTTAATTTTATTTCACACAGCTTTGATTGATTCACACAGCTTTCAATTTAATTTACACAGATTTTTAATTTATTCATACAGCTTTTAATTTAGTTCACAAAACTTTTATTTAAATTCACACAGCTTTTAATTCCATTCACACAGGTTTAAATTCCATTCACACAGCTTTTAATTCCATTCACACAGCTTTTAATTCCATTCACACAGCTTTTAATTCCATTCACACAGCTTTTAATTCCATTCACACAGCTTTTAATTCCATTCACACAGCTTTTAATTCCATTCACACAGCTTTTAATTCCATTCACACAGCTTTTAATTCCATTCACACAGATTTTAATTCCATTCACACAGATTTTAATTCTATTCACACAGCTTTTATTTCTATTCACACAGCTTTTAATTCCATTCACACAGCTTTTAATTTCATTCACACAGCTCTTAATATCTAACATTGTTTTCAATTTATCCTGTTTTTTTCTAAAACTTATTATTTCCACGTATGACTTTAAAGAGTACATATATTATTACAAATACTATAAGTATTAGTGAAACCCAGTTAATCTACATCGTAATTGTACAAGAATTAAGCACCAGATTAGAGAGCGCGCACTTAGCAACTGAATCCTCTTTGTGTAATTTTTAGTTTATAATCTGGGTCGCACAAAGAATAGTAATAGCACTACCTAAAGAGTTGTATTTCATTAATGAAATTTGCCCTATGCTTGTCCATCACGAATCAGAGTAGCAATTACACACACACACACACACACACACACACACACACACACAGCAATCAGCAACAATTACCAATTTTAAACGAACACCATAAAATAAAAATGTCTAAATATACTCTTCTGACATGGACTTATCAAGAGAGCGGTTTTGTTTCTCGTTATTAGTCAGAAATAATTCCACGAACTTTTGAGGGTAGATTAACTAAATAAATAACAAAAAATAATTCGCTTTACACTACAGATTACAAAATAAATATTAATATGTTGAAGTGTGTTGAAGTGCTTTCTTTTTATTTAAATTATGGTACATATAGGTACATGATAAGTATTTTATTCTTGTTGTTACAGACGAAAGTATGTAATGTTTTAATTTTGTTGTGCAATATTGTGAGTTGCTTTATGCAATAACACGTAGGTTAAAAACTGGGAGCGACCATTTTAGAGGCAAATTCAAACTCTTATGCGAACCGACTCCGTTTTCTCATAAATACTAGGACGTCAAAGGGCACAAACATATACAAAATATTTTTAAACATTTTCAAAAAAATATAATTATCTGTGACGTTATATACGATGGCTGTACTATATATGTGAACTAGTAATAATAGTAAATATTAACGTGTGTGTAATAAATGTGAACGTGTGGTTGGTCATGTGATGATTGGTGAAAGATATTTATACTATAATCCTATGGCAAATATAATTATGGAGTTTAATGGTATAACAAGGCGTAAAGGCCTTATCAAATAAAATTATAAAATTGGAGTTGGTTTTTTTTTTCTCTTATGATAAGTAATAATTGATTAATAAATGCCCATGAGGAAGTATTTTTTTTTCCTTCGTGTCTTATAGTAATAATGAAATCGTCAAGAACTGATTATATTATATTTATTTGTTTTTTTTTTTGTTTTACGTATGTTTAATAAGCATAAATAGCAGCATCTATTTATTCTATATACATGTAATAATTTTATTTATGACTAATGAGTGATGTGTACTGCTGTAGGTAAGGGACATGATCACACTGCACTAATATAATCAATACCTAAGTTTTAATCTCCTATAAATTAAATTCTAATAATACATATAATTGTTGAAGGACCTTAACAAATGAATAATATAAGAAGGTGATATAAGTGGAGTAAATAACCAGTACTTAATATCTATTGAAAATAAAGCTAAAATAAATCTTGTTTGTTTTAAATTTTTGTTTCATTGTGTTGTAAATATAATGTATGAATGAATATAGGAACATAAGCAATTATTTTATTGAAATAATGTTTACAGCATTAACACATAAAGTAACACCTTCAATTGCGTATATAATTACTTACTTTTTATTTATTACAAATTATTATCATTAACATTACAGGTGCTACGTCCTAATGCATTAAGTGTATTTCATATAAATTTCTTAATAAATAGAGTAATAATCATATCTTAGTAAATCATTATTACAGAATGATTATGACGAAACGAATTGACGTATTTACTTGACAAAATTATTAATTGGCATAATTTAAGAGAATACGTGATGAAAATAATTGTGTTGAATAATTTTAACATGCGTTGTAAGTAATATACCAATTAATTGAAAATGTAATGTAAGTAGGTAGGTATATCACAAAATAAATGTAATAGATGGCTCGAGTTTGCGTATTGTATATTATTGTGAATAACGATACATAAATTAATAAATCAAGAGCATAATTGGATTGAACCCAAAATTTCCTTCAATAAATATGGTGACTGTAATTAAGACCATGAAATATACAGTCTATTAATTTTATTTCGGCACACATAGCACGTTGTTACGTAATTATTTGATTTGAATTACTCATTAAGTATTCATGACCCATGTAACAATAAATAATATAGACTATTTTGTCAAATTCCCTCTTTCATGAGAAAGAGTCAATTAGCCATAGCTATGCTATTATAGCTATGCTCTAGCTGTCGTCAATAGATACCAAATATTAAATATAAGATACATACGTATAATACATAGATACGTTAAACATATCACTCTACAACAGTGATGATATTGACGTATAACTTACTTACAATACTCAGCGTATATGTTATTGTAAAGCAAGTCGGTAAATGAGGATTTGGCTGCAGTCAATCCTGAGCGTGTTACCAGATCATGTTTATGTCAAAAGTGTATTATGTAGGTATGTTGTCACACCAGAATGTATGTTGAAAGAGGTCCAATCTAATTCGCAAAATCATTATAACAAACAAAAACATTATCGCATGTTCAATAAAAACTTATTGCAACTTACTATTGAGCGCTTGTTTCTTTTAATTCTTTATACCTACTTAGGTTAATCTATTTCGCATTTTATTTTTATTGGTTTATTTATTACAATTTATTGCACACCATAACAACAAATTGGAATAAAAATATTGCAATTTATATTACTTGTGCAGAAAAGGCTATAGGAAAATTGCGATTTCTTCCAGAGTACCTTTGGGAACATGATAAAGGTTTTACTACTTGTTCATAATAGCCCTACAACCTGGTTGTGGGGACACACAGCATTTCTTTAGTAACCTCATTGATCTATCATGCAGTTCTACAGCATTTTCATAGTAGCCACACAGATCCACTATGTAAGCACACAGTATTTTCATAGTAGCCATCCAAATTTGCCAAGTAGACGCACAGAATTCTCATAGAAGTCACACAGATCTGCCAATAGTCCTACAACCTAACTATGGGGACACACAGTATTTTTATAGTAGCCGTAAAAATCTGCCAAGTAGACGCACAGAATTTTCATAGTGGTCACACAGATCTGCCATGTAGTCACTTTTTTATATAGTAGTCACACAGATTTATTTATTATGCAAGATAACGGCTTGATATTATTAAATCGATTGTTTTTATTCTAACCACACAGTCTTATTGTTATTTTGTTATTTATTTCCTTTCTGCATTTACTTTTGAAAATACTATTCTGTTCTAATGCTGACAAACAAATAAATTTCTATAGCTCAATTGTACACCCTACCCTGTTTCCAAAGTTATTTATGTATTCAGCTTAATAGGTTGTCTAGAAGAGATCGCTATTTAGTGATAAGGCCGCCTGTTGCACTAATCTCTGTGTGATATTGAGTTATTTAGTTCTACCCCGAATAAGAACAAACTACGGCAAAAAAAACAATTACTTTTGAAGGAGCACAACTTTACAACAAAATACCCTCAGTTGTAAAAAAAATAACAAAGTGGAAAGATTTCAAAAGACAATTAAGTCAGTACATTATTGAGAATCATGTTTAAATTATCTTTACGGGTAATATGTATACTGTATCCATTATAATGTGTTAAGTATTATGTTTGCGAACGATTGTATAAGTGCTTTGTGTTGTCGTGTAGATATACCTATCGTTAGGTAATTTTATCTTAAAGTTTTGTGAAATAATAATCTGAAACGGGTCAGCAACCACTAACCAAAACATTCAATATTTAAGAACTGTCATAAGGTTTTATAACCTAAGAAAAGACAAAATGAATATGACGTACCTGTTCGTTTCTTTGTTCCTTGGATCACAAGAAGTCCCCGCCGCATGCCAGCGAGTAGTTTGGTAGACATGGATGGCGTGTCAAAAAAAAATCTCCGTTCCTTTGACCAAGATAATATGGGCTGTAAAGGAAAATATCCCCACTTCTGAAGTGTGATGATGGCTATCACACTGGCTGCAGCAAGGACGATGAACTTCCCTATCGATGAGTTATTTCACAAAAATAAACTTCAGCAATCTTTTCACGTAGTTTATTACAGCATATACACATTATTCTCTACACTTTGTACATTATTACATTTAACTACCAATTATCTTTACAAGTATACATTCGGGCAGAACTTCCCTTTAGAACCGTTACAAAATTAATGACCTGCTCAACCTTAGTTCGCCATATTTATATCCTACCTTCAACCCCACTTTACAATTAAATCGGAAGTTAACAACACTTATATAATCTCAAACAATAAATTAATTTATTAATAAATCGTAGGAATAAATTATTATACACAGAATTATTATACACACAATAATATAATTATTGTAATTGGTAATTAATGTTGGGTTATATCGGGGTGCCGGAAGTAGAACTTGTAACAGTAAATAAATTTAGCTTTCTATCCTGTACGTAATAAAAGTTTAACTGATCGGTGTCTGTACAAGGCAACAAATTTAAAAATTCATAATGAAGTCTTTATTTAATCAAGAGAACCCAAAACAATGTTTTACCATTTTGTCTATTTGTCTGTAGGTTTGTGCATATTAATCCTCTAGAATTGCTTATCCGATTTGAATGCACTTTTCAGATTTCTATTTTGATGGGCTTCACTTAACATTCGACTGGAAAAAAATTCAAGTTCTGTGTTGGAAGAAAATATAAACAGTAAATAAAAGTTGTATAAACAGAAAAAAATATGCAATTGAGAATACAAACGTCACCAAAGAAAAATAAATATTATTTTATTTAACTTTTATTGACAAAAAAAAGCCCGATTATTATTTATTACTTAGTACATGTGGCGAGCTTCTACGTGACAAGATGTTCATTCTATCTCCATTAAATTTGCAGTAATTACAAGAACCAGTTACTCGTTCGGTGTTTCAATTTCAGATGCCGCTGTAGACCGGTGACAAATCGGGACGCGAGCAGACTAGCAATGATGACCTTAATGATGACCGCCGTGAGACACGACAGCTGCAGGATGGCCGAGTGTTACAAGTTCTACTTCCGGCACCCCGATATAACCCAACATTAATTATTAATTACAATAATATTATAATTGTGTGTATAATAATTCTGTGTATAATAATTTATTCCTACGATTTAGTAATAAATTCATTTATTGTTTGAGATTATATAAGTGCTATTGACTTCCGATTTAATTGTAAAGTGGGGTTGACAGTAGGATATAAATATGGCGGACTAAGGTAGTGCAGGTCATTATTTTTGTATCAGTTGTAAGGGGAAGTTCTGCCCGAATGTATACTTGTAAAATTAATTGGTAATTAAATATAATAATGTACAAAGTGTAGAGAATAATGTGTATGAGTTGTAATAAACTACGTGAAAACATGCTGCTGAAGTTTATTTTTGGGAAATAACCTAACGATAGGGAAGTTCATCGTCCTTGCTGCAGCCAGTGTGATAGTCATCATCACACAACACATGGATGCACATTGTTATATTTTAGGAACTAAGACGCCATTATTTCTTTTTTTACAACCATAGATTAACAACCATAGACTATATAGAACATACTTAAGTTTGTATGCAACATCTTCCCCAATAGTCAATTATTAACAACTAAGTATTTAAAACAAATTACTTAATTATAAGTCCAAAACAATACGAGGTTTTACTACTCTCCCACTCCTGGTAGTTTTAAAAATATTTCCGACAGCTTCTTTATTATCTAATGGTTTTACATTTGGTTCATGAGATGCTACATTATTTGTGCAATTATTGTATTGAGATTCAAAATTCCAATCATATTTAGGGGTAGTATATTTATTTGTAGTATGAGACATTTTTAAATGTTTTATGTTTCGTCTTATACTAGTTTCTCCTTCCCTTCCTATCCAAAAAGATCTAGGTTCTTTACATTTACCAATAATTTTTCCATTTTTCCAATATTTATCTTTATCTGTTTTATGAACAATTTCATCTCCTACCTTAAACTGAACTTCTTTCTTTCTTATGACATCTTTGTTTTGTTTATTTAATGACTGTCTTAAAAGTAATAATTTATAAATATTATTTTCTATTTTAGGCTTTAACAATATATCTGTTGTAGGTATAAGGGTCCTAACCCTTCTACTATTTAAAATCTGAGATGGGGAAACTTCTAAACCTGTCAGAGGAGTATTATTGTAATTTAACAAATAGTCTCTGTAATCTACACAATCATTACATGCTTTTTTTAAAATCAATTTACTAATATGAACAGCTTTTTCTGCCATACCATTACTTCTACTATAGTGTGGACTACTGGAAGTAAACATAATATCCTTAGATTTATAATACTGATGACACTCAAAGGAATTAAATGGATTGTTATCAGCTATTATCTCCTCTGGAAAACCAAATCTTGTAAAAACTTCCTGATACGCATTAATAACAGATTTAGATGTTTTGTCACTTAAAGGTAAAATTTCCAACCAGTGAGAAAAATAGTCCACAATAACCAAAAAAAATTCCCACCAAAATCTAAAATATCAGTACCAACCTTAGCAAATCTCGATTAGGTATTTTATCTATACTAATATTATAAAGCTGAAGAGTTTGTTTGTTTGTTTGTTTGGTTGAACGCGCTAATCTCAGGAACTACTGGTTCGAATTGAATTTTTTTTTTGTGTTGAATAGACCTTTTATCGAGGAAGGCTTTAGGCTATATAACATCACGCTGCAACAATTAGGAGCGAAGAAATAATGGAAAATGTGGAAAAAAACGGGGAAAATTATTCATTCTCGAGGGCTTTCGTTGCATGCGTTGCGAAAACTATTCAAGATACCAAAAATATATGTATGAAAGAATTATTCCTCTTGAAATGATCTAAAAAAATGTCCACGACAGTATATGTCTAATCTTTTAAGATTAACACACTAGAACCGTTTTTATGGTAATCAAATTTGGTCGAACCCACTGCCATACGAAACTTGCCGCGTTTCCAAGTTTAATCTGAATTAATCTTGCTGTGATCCTTTGCTACTTTGCTATTATTTTGTCGTAAGCTTTATTTCTAAGTTTAATTTAATTTAACCTGAATTAATTTTGGTGATAGTTTATTATCTTCCCGAAATTCCTACGGGAGCGGGACCTACGCGGTTGATACTTACGGGTCCCGAAGCGAAGCGAGGGCGGTTCGCTAGTGTAGTAATCATTTGTCATGAGAATTAGCTGGTCTAAACTTCTCACAGGTACGACACTCAAGAACAAACTTATGTATGTCCTTTGCGAGGCCAGGCCAATAAAATAATTGTCTTGCCTTATTAATATTTTTATTTATTCCTGGATGTCCCTCGTGAACTAAATTTAAGACATACAACCTAAGAGACTCTGGTACAATTATTTTATTTTGAAGAAATGCTAAACCACACTCAAAATAAATGTCATCCTTAATTTTATAGTATTCTTTACATTCTTTTGGAATCACAGTTGGCTCAGGCCATCCATTCATATAATATTTATGTAGCAAATTTAAAACATAATCAGACTTAGTTTCAGTTTGGAATTTATATTTTCTTTCATTAAATTTAAATCTTTCGAATACTTCGTTATATTTTGGGTTGACATATGCATCAATTGCTTTAATCACTTTGTCATAAGTTTGAAGGTCTTCCTTAGACAACTTAAGACTCATTATAACCTTTGTCGACTCGGGACCCATCATATTTCTAAGTAACGACAGTTTAATTTTATCTATCGCCTCATCTTGGCCCACACTCACCAGGTAATCTTCAAAAAGACATTTCCAGAATCTCCATTCAGAAGCGGCGGACGGAGAGCGTATATCAAAATTTGGAGGCAATTTCACGGAATTTTCCATCTTGAAGTTTTTGAAATTTTCGATACAAGTTGACGATTAAAGATTTTGATTTGTGATACACTTTATTTTTCTTTGTTTTCGACTGCGCCATGTATTATAAGATATTTGGTTATAATAATTAAACAACACATGGATGCACATTGTTATATTTTAGGAACTAAGACGCCATTATTTCTTTTGACGTGACAACGTCTTATAAATTGGTTTGCCGGGTGACACTTCAAGAAACTGCGTTACGCTCCGCTCACGTTATGCGCTCACAATGAGAGCGAGTGAGAGGCACGCGTCCCTTCCACTCGGGCATGGTTAGCCCGCCTAAGAGCGAGAGAGACAGACATAAAAAGCACAATCGGCCTTTGCGTTCGGCAGCTTGATTACTTTGGAGGTAGATATTTTGGTAATGTATCCAATTATTACTTTGTTATTGACTTCTGGGACTATTTATAAATTTTAAATGTTACCTTTTTATAAATGTTTCCTGTATTCCTTCTTTATTTTTATTGATAAATTTCTGTAACTTTAAATACGATTTCATGACGTTTGTTTACTTTGATGATATGATATTATTTGTCAATCATTCCATCAGTATTTTCTTAAGACGTTGTCACGTTCAACTATCGTCAGTAAACCGACTTTACAGACAACCAGTTTTTTTTACGACCATAGATTAACAACCATAGACTATATAGAACATACTTAAGTTTGTATGCAACAGTTACGTCTATTGGGAACTGTTATTTGTCCTATAGACGCACTTTAGATATGGATTTTAAGATGTTTGTGATTCAATCACGCAAAACTGGTTGAAGTGATTTTGACGAAATTTAGCACACAGATAGCTTATAATCTAACTTAAGTGAAAGAATCCCGGAATTATGCGAGAAATCTTAATTTCAATTAAATAGCTCCTTGTGTGAATTAGTTTTGGCTGTGCGTTGTCTCACAGTCACAGTCTCACAGTCTTAATCACACACTTACTTAGTAAATAAAGTTTTAGTTTAGATTTTAACTAAAATTACTTTTTGTTTTAAATCTTGAAACATTTATGCACAAAAACGGACGAATTTATTAAACTTATCTAAGTCACCGTGAAATAACTTGTAGAATTTTTATAACTGTAAAATATTCTCGGCGGGAAGTTAAAAACATGAACAGCTAGGGTCGAACAATGTTCCAACTCGGAGTCCGTTAACTTAACCGCGTTCCAACTTTGTCGTGGCTTTGATCTCCGCTTTCCTTTTCTTCGAACCGTCTCATTATTAGAACATTTGAAGCTCGAGATGTTCTTTAATTGAGTTATTTTACTCTGCAATATTCTCCGACAAAGATAAGGAAATACGCGATTTACAGAAATGTTTTAGCGTTTCGGTTGTCTTTTAAGAGAGTAAGAAACAATAATTCAAAATTTATTTCATCGCGGATACAAAATTTTTGAATAGGCCAATTGCACGGGTCGTAGTCAATTGAATTATAGGTAAAATAATTCAAAATCGTGAGTACGAATTTGCAGTTAGAAAAAACTTTCTTTTTTTTATGATCATTAGGCGTTTGTGATGCATTTGCAGACGCATTGCAAATGCCGACTTCTCTCTAATATTCGACAACGAAAATTCGTCATTTTTTATGCGCACTGGCAAAGACTGAAATAAATTGTCAGCGTTAGTGTTTCCTTTCCATAATAATGTGGATGTTTCCAAATCTAGGCTGAATAGGCTTGTACCTAAGTTTTGTTTCTTCTAAGGGGCGATTGCAATCAAAAATTTAAATATAAAAACTCACTTTTTACAAAAAAACTACCTCAACATCAACAACTTTAAACAATAAAAAAAAAATAAAAAAAAATTAAAAACTACACTCCAATTAATGTGCGACCAGATGACAAGCACTAACATTCGAATAAAAAAAAAATAATCAAACTTAGTTCGCCCAGTACAAAGTTATGAAGTAACACACGTAAAACGTAAATTTACCAACAATAAGTAAACAAATCATGTAGCACCGTGAATGCGGTCAGCTACCCAAAGCCCCCCACATTAATTCAAATCTCTGTGGTCGGGGCTGTAGCGACCACCTATCGCTGTTGCTCGTGTCACGTGCTGTGGTGCCTGTGGTCACCATTGTTGAACCATGGCGGATTGTAGTAAATATTTAGCAATGCTATGTTATTGAATTAACGTTTCTGTATTATAATATTACAATCGTACAAAAACTTGAATTTTAATATTATTAGAAATGTAGTATGGAATGAACGCGGAATTACAAGCTTTTATGAGCTTCACGCGTGTGTCAAAACTTAATGGTATATTTCAATAGGTTTTTTGGATTTTTTGCAATATGAGTTACAAGAGAAACATAATATGGGACCACTGAGCTAATCTAATAATGTCATCGACGTCCATGGTCAATAGTACAAGCTTACGATAAAGTTGACTGGTCTACTTGTTTGCAAGAATTTGATTAAAAATATACTGTAAAAGCTTAAACTAAACCATAGCTCATCAATGACGAAACACAACAATACTGAAATCATCATCATCATCATCATCATGATCGGCATGAGTTTCTTCTTAGAATGAGAAGGTTAAGGCCATAGTCCACTACGCTGGCTAAGTGCGGATTGGCGGACTTCACACCCTTTGAGTTTTGCGAACTCACCTGCATGTAGATATCTTCGCGATGTTTTTCTTCACCATTATAGCAAGTGACATTTAAATGCTTAAAACGCACATACGCCGAAAAGTCAGAATAACGTGCCCTGGGATTTGAACCTGGACCCCCGAGTAGTAGGCCGAATTCTTAACCACTAAGCTATTATTATATACCTTAATTTCATAAAAAACTATATATTGAGTCGTAAATATAATTGCTGGTGTGTAGCGTGGAAGCCTTAGAAGCTGTGCATATATGCTATGTGTATGTGTGTGTGTGTGTTTGTGTGCAGAGTTAACGAACTGGGAAGCACGCGATACAGCATGTAAATTGTACCCAGGGCCAGTGTATGGTGCAAGTTACAAGAGTTAGTGGAGCGTTATTTGAATTAATTTCAACTTAATGTTTAGAGGTAATTCTTTAAATTAAATTGAAAATATAATTTCAGTTTACTATCCGATAAAATTAATAAAAAGGTTCTGATAGCTCATAATGTTACATAAGCGAAAATTGCACATCTGTTACTACTTTTGAGATCGGATACATGAATGATAAATGCAGACAATATTTAAAAAAATATAATTTTACATTTTCAAGTAATAAAATCATAATGTCGTCTGATAAGTCGGACAATTCAAAAATTACTCGTTAGATCCTACTCCAAACCTTGTTAAAATAAAAAAAACTACATTGCAATGTTTTCTTAGCGTTGAACAAGACGCACACAAGCACAACTCAGTCCAAAAAATGTTACATATTTTAGAGTCGAACATCTAAGGCCCTTCTCACACTACGCTATTTATTAGCTACTCGACTGCAACGCAATCCAAAATTCGCTGTATCTGACACTGTTCACTGACAGGAGATGCATCGTAGACACGTCGCTCTTTACTTTGACAACATCCTAGTCGCTTACAAATAGCGTTGTGTGAGAAAGGCCTAAGTCTTCAAGTTATAGCAACATCTGTGACTGAATTAGAACGAGACTCACAATCAGTTGTCTTGCATACTAACCAAGAAATGTTAACACCGTCTGTAAACTAGTTAGTCTAGTCTGATTTGAACGTTATTCTGTGTCTGGCTCAGACAAAATAGTTATTTGGTCTAAGGTGTCTGGTTACTTAACTGCTATCTTAACACCACAAAAAAAGAAAATATTTATACCTACTTATAAGTATATGCGTATATGTATATTAGCTTAGTCTTCAATGGCAAAGCTCAATGACTAAATAGAAGCCTATCGACTTTTGAGCTGAAGAAATTACGCCATTGGAGTTTGACGTAAAACTTTGTGTGTCATTGTACTGTGCCCACACACAAGCGCTGCAATTGGTTCATTCCGCCTGCTCTTGGCGTGCAACTAGTTTAAGTACCGCATTCATTTACCGTAATTACCCGACTTATTGTCGGTTCACACTAGTCTTTAGCCGGCGTACTCGTAAACTAGGCTAAAGGTAGAACAAGTTGCCTAACAACAATGAGAACGTAGAATTCATGAAGTTGTGGAATGAGTACTTGTATTGTATATAATAATATGTAACTTGTATGTTGGAAATGAGTGGTTGATATGTGGCATATATGTTGGACTTCCGAAAGGGAACTTTACTTTTTGAAAAGTATATATAAAATTACTAGAACTTTTAACAAAAAAACCTTGTTCAACATTGGTAAGTAGAGATAACTCAAAAACTACTCGTCGATTTTAATACAGTCTATACCTAATAAAAATAATATATAAAAGAATAAGACAAAATAAATCTAACTATTGTATTAGCAAATAATTCGTTAAAGGTATCAATTAAAAGTCGTGCTTATTATATTAGCCATAGTACCTATTGATCGATTTAATTTTGGATGTGTAAGAGGTCCAAGCGATTTAAGAGTTCCGAGTATACCCTGCAATGTGCGACACAAAGAGAGAACAAAGACAGAAGTTATGACACTTCATTCTGTCTGTTGAAGGTCGCGCGACAACTGTATCTGTGTTATTTAAAAACTACGTTAATAATTTTAAGCACATTGTTACGATTTTACTGAAGTCGCCCTCATTAAAATCTTAAAAATGTGTGTATTGTTATGTTTATAAAAACATATTTTTTGTCTTAATAAGGACTAGAAAACCATTTTTATATATCTTTTTATGTTATATATTTGTAGTGTATGTAGTCTGTGGTAAGGATATGACGTTATCTCTGGCATGCGGGTTCAGGGTGACAGTTACAGAGAGCGTGGCAGCGGGAGCGCACGTCACTCGTGGACTGGCATGGAACGAGCCAAAACACGTACCTTTACACATACGGAGTACTACATGTGGCGACGAGGTAAAAGGTCAGTGGTAAACACAAAAAAAAGAAGGAGGAAGTATGTAAATGTAAGTGAAAATTTGATGGTTTCAAGTGCGTTACTTTTACAGTTTATACATTGGATAATTACTTACGTGATTATAGCCTGTTTTCTTGCGATGGTTCTTAGCTATGTTTGAAGAAGAAATCAGTGTGGCTATTTGAAGAATGCCAGTTCTTTTCCAAAAATAATGTAAGCCAATTGGCATTCAACGACATCTAGATGTCGGGTAGTGAACAATTTTGTTAGTCCAAATGATGGAGGAAAATTTGACTTTATTGTAGTTCAATTGCAGGATACAAGATGGAGCTGTATCAAATGCCGGCTGAATCAGTCATGGCATTAGTTGTGATTTAACATGATTGAGTGAGGTGTAATCATTCATAATACCTAACTACTTCGTGTCCCACTTGACTACTCATACAAATAATTTTATTGTTACTTGTTACTTAGGTACTTTCTTATTTAAAAAAAAGTATTGGCAATTTTGCCTAGGAGTATGTTTGGGATATTCAAAAACATTAACAAGACTGAGGTCGTAAACAGATTGAGAGTTTGTACTGGACTCATATCTATATTGCGCAATCAACCGATTGTCGTCTAAGCACCGAAATCTAAGCTCAATTCATATGTGTGTATAATAATCAAAACTATTAAAGATAGTTGTAGTACTTTTCTGTTGCGCTGTGAACCCAAAGTGAAGCTGGTGCTGGTGATGTGTAAGTGAGTGCCGTGGACGAGGGTTTGGATGCTGGAGGCCTGTGTAGCAGTCCTGAGGTGAGTCTTGCACATTATTTGCTTTGGCTTTCGAGCAGACATTGAATTCTGGTATGTTAGCAGGGTGGAGAAGAAGCGAACTGTTAGTTGTCATCCGTATTTCTCTCATTTTAGTTGGGTGTTGACCTATGAACCCCCTAAAAACTAAAGGGCTAATTATTTATAGCTAGGTTACCTAACTGAAGGATTGTTCAAGCGAGGGTAGGTAAAAGTATTGGTTTTAATTCCAATCTGGATTGAAGGAGATAGATATGCATTTGGAAAAGTCCTAAATGTTTTCGGGTGATGAAGTAATTTTAATATTGTCATAATGTTTAGTGCAATCGTACCTTCTACAATAACTAGATTGCCCTGGTGGAATTTATTGCTTTTTTTATGGAATTAAGGTAGCAAACGAGCATGCAGCACCACCCTTCCGCTGCCGCCCATGGCAAATGTGACCGACTTAGAACAAGACCCAATTTAGGGACTAGGGTGGTTAGTCCAGTTAGTAGATGGTGTTAGAATATTAGTTGGTTAGTTTGTTAATAAGTGTGAGGACAGGGACTGTTAGGAAGGAAACAATTTTAGTATGTTTTGCCAAATCAACATAACTAAGCTTTATCCTAAGCTGCTCCATTCGCCATATGTATCACTACACTAGTATGGTTAGCGAGCCGGAGGTGGTAGAAAAACTTTATGAAAACGCGAATAGTGATTAAAGCAGGGGAGTAGGTAAGTTCTGCCACCCTTTCTAAATAATAAAATCCTTACTAATATTATAAATGTGAAAGTGTGTTTGTTTGTTTGTTTGTTTGTGACGCTTTCACGTCGCAGCAAAGCTATTATATGGTAAGGTTTATGTGTGTGGGGATAGTTAAGAGGGTGGAGAGTGACGTAGGCTACTTTTTACCGCTGAAAAACATCCCATTCCCATGGGAAGATCGATGTTTTGTTAGTTGCTAGATATTTATTTTCGGAGTTGTTAATAGATGGCGTTAATAAAATTCATTTGCAAGTTCTGAATTACGCTATCAAATACTACATGTAATTTACTTAAGTCAAATGTAATAGGCTACTTTAGCTCTGCCTCGAGAACTCCCCGCTCCGGCTGTATTCAGTGTACCGCCCGCCCGCTGGCACTATCCTGTTGGCTGATGTCCGCAAGTTGCTGGACTCGCCGACACCGGTGGTGGGCGCGGGCGACTGGAACTGCAAGCATCCGGGGTGGAATAGCCTAGCTGCCAACAGAAATGGAAGGCTACTTTTTGATGCCGCTGAACAGCACGGCTACACTGTTGAGGGTGTTGCACACCGTTACCGCGGCTCTGAATAAGAGAGAACGCGTGTGTGCAGTATTCCTCGACATGGAAAAGGCGTTCGACCGTGTTTGGCACGACGGCTTTCTCTACAAGATCTCGCAGTCGTCGGCGCCCCGGAGTGCCGTTAAGGTGATCTCCAGTTTCCTCGAAAATAGAAGCTTCAGAGTAGTGGTTGAAGACGCCGAATCCACCGAGCGTCCGATCGCAGCCGGCGTCCCGCAAGGGAGTTGCCTGTCCCTGGTCTGCTACGCCTGATACACCGACGACATCCCGGCGACAGGGGGAGCGTCGCTTGCCCTGTATGCCGATGACGTGGCGTACATCACCACGTCGCTGAATAGAACCCACGCCATCGTCAAGATGCAGCGTGCGCTTGATGCCCTCCCCGAATGGCTCGCCGCGTGGAGACTGTCGGTGAATGTCGGGAAGACGCAGGCCGTGAACATAGGAGGATACCTCAACAGGCGGGACCCTATTCTATCCTATTTTCGGCGGTAGTTGTAGAAAAAGGTTAGGTTGTGCTCCAGTATTAATTTTAATTTAAACTCACTTTTTGATAAAATTTAAAATATATTTCAATATATATACAAAGTTTACTCACAGTTGTGCTGATAAAGCTATAAATTTCACATGTCTAAGCATTAAATAAAATTTTTGGAGTGCTGTCCCACTGGTTAACCTCTAATTAACTGCACATCACTACATTTCCGCACAAGTAGTCAAAAATGGCAAACTACAACACTGTAGTCGAAACACAACATGCTCTGGAAGCTACCTTATTGGAGAAAATGTCGGTGTTTGAGAGCCAGCTTAAAGCAGCGGTGCCCCAAGGCGCTGTCACATTGGCCCGGCTGCATGAAGAATACTTGGAGTTTAAGTCACAAGTGCATTCCATTATTGATCTGCTTCGACAACAAATTGCTGAACTCACTAGAGCATTAGATGTGGCTGAAACAAGACATCGCAGGAAATATCTCTTGTTTAGTGGGATCCCGGAGGACATAGATGGTACTTTAAGCAGCCACATGGTTAAATTCATTGCAGAGAAGCTTGGATTGCCTGAGGTGGGTCACAACCAGATCAAGGTGTGTCATCGCTTGGGTCGGCCTGTTGATGGAAAATGCAGACCTGTCATAGTGCGGTTCACTGATTACTCATACAGAATGTTGGTCTGGAAGAAAAAAGTGAACCTCAAGGGCACCTCCATCACTGTGTCAGAGTTCCTCACTCGCCAGCGCCAGGAACTATTCATTAGAGCTCGCAAGCAATTCGGTGTTCGCAATTGTTGGACCATAGAAGGAAACATCTTTTTAAAACTCCCAGACGGGTCTCGGCATCGCATTGGTTCAGAGAGAGATTTAGCAGCAGTCGCCAACACATCGGAAAACGCTCCTGTGCTACCTGACCAATTGGCTGGCTCGTCCTCAACTTCACATCCTGCGACCTTCTCGGAAACCAACATTAAGACTAAGAGAACGGCCAGGTTGAAAAAATAAGTTGCATTGGTATGTCAATATCATTATTTTGAGAGGTCTTTTTCTAATTATTGTTCTCAGTGTAAATAAGTCGTTCTCGATTTATGTAGTCTTCGTCATTATATAACGCTCGCTGTAACTTCTCGAGTGACTTATAAATATTGTACTTTTTATTTCGCTATACCTTCTTTTACTTATTTAATTAACAACATGATTATTAATTTATTATGTATAGTTTTAGTAGGTATTTTGTATTTTGCATTGCGCTCATGACATGACATTTGCGACAGTTGACATATTTCATAAACCACTGACATTGTCATACCATAGATGCATCTTTCTGCTCATGTCATAGGCGTGGACGCATGTAATATGGCCACAAATCAGTATAGTATAAGAATTATTTTTACTTGCACATTTGCCTCTCAAAATAATATACTGAAACTGTTTGTTTATGTTGTGTTTGAATTGCATTCTCAGATATTTTATTCAAAATCGTATTTAAGTTTGTGGTAGTTAAGTACTTTAGTTTTTTACTTGTTTCTATATTGTAACATTCTTTGCCATGGATTGACTGGTGGGACAGACGACATTATGTACCGTTATTATATTATTATACATTAGTATTATTATTAGTTACCTATTTTAATAGTTATATTTGTCGGAGACGGAAATAAAATTAGATTAAAATCAAACTAAATAAATCATTAAACTTTGAATAAAACGTAAATCCGGAACTGTAATTTAAATGGCAACACTATACGAATTGTAAACGTGTCTCGATGGGATATCGGAGGGGGAACCCAACAGAGGGCACCTGTGGTGTCGGCTACCAACAGCGGGGACTTCTCGGGCAGACGTCGAGCAGAACGGTCGCATTAAGTTAACTAGTGTACTTTGTAATAAAATCCTATACTGCGTTGTACCTATGCCCGACGGCATAACGTTTCTCTAAGTGTATTTCAGTCGTATCACGTTTTAACATAACCTAAAAGCTTTAATCAAATTAAGTTAAACTGTGTAAACCAAATTTAAATCATGAAGACACGTATTGAACGCCCACTGTGTTTTATTTTACACCTTGCAACCTGATGATCGGAGCATTATACCACCATCCTGACTAGTGTCTCCGAGATCAGAAGTTGGGATAAAGAACTCACTGTGGGTTTTCAAGTTGCGATTTTCAGGTGATAACTGGATCCATAAATGGCAAGTGAGTTGCCATGTGCCATTCCATCTCACATGGCATGGATGGAATGTGGCGTCGAATTTTGGTAAAGCTAAGTAACACAGCGAGTATGGGTATGGCATTATTTTTATTCCATTACGTCTGAGGTGATACAATTTCTTTGCTTAAATTTTAATTTTTGTGTAAACTATATTGTGTGTAGTTTGTTTGATAATCGTGAGTAAAAATAAAGACATCAATTTCCGGTAATAAAATCATTTAAGGCAGCTCCGTAATTAAAACAAATCGCTCCTCATTGTAATCTTATTTTGATGTTTAATCGCTGAAAAACAAAAGAAATCGTTTTTATTATGACCTCTGTTTTATTATGAAGGGAAAGTTACACCCTTGGATTTTAGTGTAATTTAACCAAGTACAACATCGGAACACACTTTTATCATGCGATCATTTTGTTGAAGTTTAATGTGGGTAGATTTGTGGTTAGTTTGTTAGAATGCCCAAGGGCTAAGTACCATTTGAAGTGTTGTGATATAAAAAGTGAATTTGAGTCGAGTAATGGTGATGAATCTGAGTTCGGTTGGTCGGGTCCAGGTTAGACCACGGAAAATCCGTGCGACCCGTGAATTCTGAGTTCGGTTGGTCGGGTCCAGGTTAGACCACGGAAAATCCGTGCGACCCGTGAATGACTCTATCGGCCGTAGTGAGTTCGACCGTACCAGTAGTTATTTCGTAGTCGTAGCCCGGTAGAAATCGGTGTCTCTCGAGGAAACTCGAGTAGTCCGTGGGTGCGCGGTGTGCGTTTAACTCTGGCCGAGGTCGTGGTCTATTTAGACCGTATCGTGTAGCAGCAGGAGTGCTGTACACGTGCTATCCACGAGATGGATATGCGTACTGAGAGAGAGCAACGTGTTTGCTGTTCGGCGGGAGAGCCGTGGCGATAGAGGTCATTCGTACTCGGAAGTTTCAGTTTCAATAAACTCAAGTGTAACTTGTTATTTTGGTAGAGTATGCGTACAGTTTTGGTTATGATAACGACGATGGTACTTGGCTCACGGCTGTAGAATTTACGTGTAATGAATTAGTGGCGATTTTGTTATCAATGTTGTTTTGCAATCCATTTGTGATTTGGTTACAATAATAATTAATCTACGTTCATAAAATTGTTAAAGATAAAGGGGGTACATAGATTAGATTTGGTAGTCTGGTCGAAAAGAAAAACAAACGTTTTAAAGTCAGGCATTTTATTATGCATTCCGTGTGTACAATTTTTTGATAACGAGATATGGCGTACAGTGCAGTGACTTTTATCAAACGTGTAATGTTCGTGATAGTTATTTTGGTTTTCGGTTATTTGGTGCGCCGCTTAACGCTGAAAAGGATTAATTGGAGAAAGATAAACACACACAAAATAGTTTTTGTGCTCAACTTGACGAAGTATTTATTCCATTTATCGAGTACCTACAACGATAATAAAAGCCTACAACAATAATAACAATAAAAGCGTAAGCTAGTTTTTAAAAGGTGAACGGTTTGGTTGTTCATTGGTGACGCCGATCGAATTTGTTGCTCATTGGTTCGCGTTGTTTTAAAAGTGAAACACAATACAATTTTCAAAGTTTTATTTACTATGTGACAAAATAATTTCGAAATTCTAAATACCCGCGTAGTTCATTGTTAATTTTAAATATTGTGTAAGCGTTATCTAATGATCCAAAACATTGTCGTTAGAGTTATTACAGACTAATTAGTTGGATTCTTACCCGCTTTAGTCACTATATTTTCGAAATAAATAAAGTCGGCGTAAGTGTTTACGTCGGATTTATGATGCGTTTAGGAAGCGTTTCTAGGTTGTAAGGAACTGGAGACCAAGACCTTTTCTGGTTCCTGTCTGCAACCAAGGGTGACATTACCTAGATATAGTAACGGCCAGACGAGGTAAAAGTGAAACGGCGTTTTTGGTATGACTTTTATTTTATTACACCTGGTGTGTTGGAGTTTTATAACTTCCATTTTATTTTCGTTCCTTGTGAAAATATGACCTTTTAATGTGTCTTGTAATTAATGAACAATGACAAAAGATAACAATTAAGATATCGGAAGTTCAGTGAAATTTTTAATTAAAGTAGCAGTTGGGTACAATCAGTTCCCCAATTATTTTTACAAGTGCAGCACACTTCGATTGGTTTTGGTTTACCTTGTGAAACCAATGAGTTTTGAAGTAATCTCACATGTGGCGATGCAATGTGCATCGTCCTGTTTTCAGATAAGTTTTCGAGGATGCACAGGCAGCAGCACACGCAGGTTACACATGTGTTGTCTGGAGCCGAATCGACGACTGCGTGCGTGCACTCGTGGGCTTCCTGGAGTTCATTCGTGTGACATTGAAGGAGGAAGCTCTGGCAACTGGCAGCCGCAGATCGGACGCAGCGAAACAGGTGATCTGTATTGTTCATACTTGTTTTGTAATAGCTTAAAGAAGTAGTAAATTAACTTTTCTTTTCGAGACGTAGTTCACTTGGTAAAAGACTATTTTTGAAAGATTTAGTTTTCGGTCAACTTGTCGAACGGAACTTTTGAAATTGTAATTGAATGGTGTTGTTACTTTGAAAAATGTATAGCCCTTAGCTATGTATACGGTTTGAATGTTATTTCTGGACAGAAGTACTGATTGTACTTGAGTACCGTTCGATGAGTCAACTTATTTGAGAAATGATAACTTTTTGAGAAAAGTAACTTTTATGAGAAATGTAAAGTTGTTTTGGATTAATCTGTAATGTGATAGGCTAAATAAAGCGATATGTTGAACAAACCTTTTTAAGATTATTTTTGATAAAAGTTCGAAATAATCATCTGGGTGGTGTAGTATTTTAACCGGATGGAGGTTATAAGTGTGATGATCAGGAGGTCAGGGTACGAGCACTGCAATATTTCAATGAGTTTCCTATTATTTGAATGAGTATGGGTGTTGATCGACATGTCAGCTTTGGCCTTTGAGAGAAATAATGTGTTAACATTTTCAAAATTTCTAATGATTTGATAAAGTTGTTTTTATTCCCTGCCCACTTACGTCAGGAAGGGCCGAGCTTTAAGAGATACTTTCGTTTGTGTTTATTGTTACAGGTAAATTCCGACACCACAGCCGATCGAGTCATCCAGTTTTACGACGATTGTACGACGACGTATTGCGTTAAACGTTAAAAACAAACCCGCGTTAATAATAAATTTGGTAATTTTGCTCTAAACAAGTGTCATGTTATGGAGTTTGTTTAGCCGTCTTCTTCTCCATAGCGACACCGGAAACGGCGCGGCGGGAGTGTAGGTAGTTAGGGCTAAAAATAAATGCAAAAAAAACTTAAAACAAAAACTTGGCGTTCAATCAAAGAAATTTTAAGTAATCTGAAAACTTGTTGCTCAAATTAAATTTGTAGTCTCGTTTAAAATTAGTAGCTTTTGCTGAATAAAATAAAATTAGAGCTTTGTTGTAACCTAAAGTAAAAGGCATCACACGAGGACGTGTGCTAGTCAGAATGGCCGTGTCGGAGACGGAAATAAAATTAGATTAAAATCAAACTAAATAAATCATTAAACTTTGAATAAAACGTAAATCCGGAACTGTAATTTAAATGGCAACACTATACGAATTGTAAACGTGTCTCGATGGGATATCGGAGGGGGAACCCAACAGAGGGCACCTGTGGTGTCGGCTACCAACAGCGGGGACTTCTCGGGCAGACGTCGAGCAGAACGGTCGCATTAAGTTAACTAGTGTACTTTGTAATAAAATCCTATACTGCGTTGTACCTATGCCCGACGGCATAACGTTTCTCTAAGTGTATTTCAGTCGTATCACGTTTTAACATAACCTAAAAGCTTTAATCAAATTAAGTTAAACTGTGTAAACCAAATTTAAATCATGAAGACACGTATTGAACGCCCACTGTGTTTTATTTTACACCTTGCAACCTGATGATCGGAGCATTATACCACCATCCTGACTAGTGTCTCCGAAATATTTATATATTTTTATATTATATTTATATATATTTTATTAGTATGTCTGATGATGATTCATTTCACTCTGCCTATGACTTCAACATTTCTATTGAATCTAGCGAACTTTCTTTTGATGAGCCACAAACTTTAGGAAATCTTTTAAATGACAATTTAAAAGGGCTAACCGGTACATTAAACATATGCCATCTAAACGCTCAGAGCATACCAGCACACTACGGCGATCTCTTGGATACTTTTACTTCTTCTTGTATACACGCAATACTTATATCTGAGAGCTGGTTAAAACCTAGTCTGGCATCAATTCAATATAGCTTGCCTGGATATGTACTTGTTAGGAACGACCGTATTAGCAAAGGCGGTGGAGGCGTAGCTATATATCTACGTTATGACCTTCCTTACACCATAATTACCTCCTCGCCACCTGAATACTCTGCGTCGGCAGAATACCTGTTTTTGGAGGTTCAGGTTTATCATTCCAAAGTTGTCCTTGGTGCTATTTACTGTCCCCCTGCTAGTAATTACTGTTCCAGTTTGGAATCAGTTTTTGAATCGCTTTGTTCGGAGTACACACATATCATAATCATGGGTGATTTCAACACTGACCTTATAAAGTCCTCTCCTCAAACTATTAAACTTCATAATATCCTATCCTCTGTCAATCTCTCCATACTTCCTTCTGGCCCCACACATCACAACCTTGATTCCCCTGATTCTTGGCTTGACCTTATTATTACCTCTCAACCTCATTTAGCTGTCACTCACGGTCAGATGTCAGCTCCAGGATTTTCGCGCCATGATTTGATTTATCTGGCGTACAAAATAAAAAATCCTAAGGTTAAGCCTGAGACTATTTCGGTGCGGAGTTTTGCCAGAATTGATCCTGACGCTTTAAAAAACGATGTGTCGTCCATAGATTTTTCTCCGGTGTACGCCGCGAACTCAGTCGACAGCAAGGTTACACTTTTAAATAAAATTATGTTGAGACTGTTCGACGTGCATGCACCGGTGAAAACTATTAAAGTGAAACGACCGCCTGCACCCTGGATCACTAGGGGCATACGTATGGCCATGACACGTCGAGACAGGGCTTTTCGACGATTCAAGCGTGACCGATGTGACGAAAATTGGTGCGCTTACAAAAAATGTCGAAATCGATGTAATCAGATGGTAAGAGCAGCAAAGCGCAGTTACTTCTGTGAAAATTTATTAAATTCTTCACCGGCCGATTCATGGAAATTTCTCAACTCTTTGGGTATAGGCAAACGGCCAAGCGCGACTGAACCCTTACTTTTTCCACTTAATGATTTTAATTCACATTTCGCTTCTGGCTCGCCTGTTGATCTTTCCATTAAATCACAGACTATATCGAGAATACATTCCATGGCCTTCTCTCAAAATACGCCGTTTTCCTTTTCTGACGTCTCAAGAAATGAAGTCCTGAAAATCTTTTTATCTATTAAATCTAAGGCAGTGGGCTGTGACGATGTGAGTCGTACCATGATCTCTCTTGTCATTGATGACTTTCTTCCCGTTATTACTCACATCATCAACTTTTCCTTGTTGACCGGGGTGTTTCCTAGTCTTTGGCGTAAAGCATACATCATCCCTCTTCCGAAAATTGCTAACCCTAGCCAACTCAACAACCATAGGCCGATATCGATTTTGCCTTTTTTATCTAAAGTGCTTGAAGGTGTTGTTCACAAACAGATATCGGACTATGTG
Source organism: Hesperia comma (assembly GCA_905404135.1). Classification (NCBI taxonomy): domain Eukaryota; kingdom Metazoa; phylum Arthropoda; class Insecta; order Lepidoptera; family Hesperiidae; genus Hesperia; species Hesperia comma. Next base: position 12,781,250 of record FR990013.1, on the reverse strand, counting down.
TTGAAAAATAATTATTTGTCACAATTTCAATCTGGCTTCCGTCCAGGTCACAGCACCACCACGGCCCTTCTTAAGGTGACAGAGGATATTCGTGAGGGAATGGAGAATAAATTGGTCACTGTCCTTGTACTCGTCGATTTTACAAACGCTTTTAATATGGTCGACCATGACATTCTCCTTGCAATACTTCGCCACCTTAATTTTTCCCCTAACACGTTGAACTGGTTTTCTTCCTACCTTTGCGGACGCCAGCAAACTGTTCGTTCAGGACGAAACACATCGGATTGGGTAACATTATCATCTGGTGTTCCGCAAGGTGGAATTCTCTCACCAATCTTGTTTTCTTTATTTATTAATTCTCTTCCTTCCTGTCTTGACTGCTCTTACCATTTTTACGCTGATGATCTGCAGATATATACACAAACTAAGGTATGTTCCATTGATAACGCTATTAACCAAATTAATAAAAATCTGGATCGTATAGCCTCATGGTCTCGCACTTACGGTATCAAGGTGAATCCAACCAAATGCCAGTGTATAATCATTGGCAGTGATCGTCAGTTAGCTAAACTGGACTTAAGTCTTGTCGCGCCGGTCACGTTTGAGAACTTAATTATACCTTTCTCGCCTACCGTCAAAAACTTAGGTTTGTTTCTTGACTGTAATTTTAGTTGGGCAAAACAAGTCCGTGAAATCTGTAAGTCGGTCATTGCAAGGCTCTGTGCTCTTAATAGGCTCAGAAATTTCCTTCCAACCCAGGTAAAGATAAATCTGGTGCATACTCTGATCCTTCCGTTAATTGATTATGGTGATGTGTGTACTACTGATCTTAACGTGGGTCTTCTTAACAAACTGGATCGTCTCATCAACAATTGCATCCGCTTTATATTCTGTCTCCGTAAGTTTGACCATGTGTCTTCTTATCGGCGTCAGCTCAATTGGCTTCCCATTTGCAAAAGGAGACAAAGCAGGATACTTTTAACTCTCTTCACAATTCTACGGGATCACCTCGCGCCCTCTTACTTAAAACGTAAGTTTCTCTTTCTAAAAGATACGCATGAACGGCACTTACGCTCTTCTGAGACTTTAACTCTCTCTATCCCTCTTCACCATTCTGGTTTCCAGTCATACTCTTTTACTGTGCAAGCTATTCGACTGTGGAATGATCTTCCTGAAGATATCAGAAAGCAGGTAAGCAAAATAAGCTTTAAAAATAAATTACGAGCTCATTACCTTAATTTGGAGTTATAGGTCATTCGAATCCATCATCAAGATAATATATATGTATGTGTATATATATATATATGTATATTATATATGTATTTGTATATGTGATTATATTGTTTATTTGTATTTATGTATGAGGTAGGAATTATTGTATTTATTACGAGTTTTATTTATTCCATATTTTGCATACCGCCATCGTCGTTTTATCACTTCCCGAAGGTCGACTGGCAGAGAATGCTTTTAGCATTAAGTCCGCCTTTGTTTCTATACGTTTGTATGGTACATAAAGCAATAAATAAATAAATAAATATTCTGGAGCTTCACGGACAAGATATCCAATGGGCCCCACAGGCCAAATACCTGGGGGCAAAATCGACGGAAGACTTTCGATGAAGCCACAGGTTACGAAAGCCGTCGCGAATTCCAGAAGCGCGATGGCAGAAACCAGTGCTCTCCTCGAGCCTCCCTCTTGGACTGAAGCTCGGGGTCTACAAGACCTACATCAGATCCCGCCTCACGTACGCGGCACCGGCGTGGTACGCGCTCGCCAGCGAATCGCAGCGCAAGAGGATGCGTGCGGTTCAGGCGATTGCGCTCCGCCGGCTGACTGGTGCGCCGAGGTACGTCAGGAACGCCGTCATCCAGAGGGACCTTTGAGTCGAGAGCCTGGACGACTTCATCGAGAGATTGGCACGCAACATGTTCGGGCGTGTCGACGCGTCGCGATTCCCGCATCTGCAGGACCTGGTGCCGCTCCACACCCGTCCACCGGACCGCTGGGCCTTCCCGCGCGACTTGCTGGTTGCGCAGGACGGGGCTAGCACTGACTGATACTGGGGCTTCGTAAGTCGTCGCCCGGCGCTGATCGGCTCCTGCTGGGCTTCCCACCAGTGGGATTCACCCGGTAGGGCCTCGATCGCCTGGGCGGCGCGAAGATGAACCCCATCCCGTTTAAGACTCTGTGGCCTGTAAAAAGGCCACCACTCACCGGACTTGACCTATTGGTTAACCACAGATGGACAACCAAGGGCCTTAGGGCCCAACCCAAGGACCGGCCCGTTTTAACGGGCCGCGAGAGACACCCCCAAAGGGGAACTAAGTGTCCCGAGGGCTCCACACACCTCAGACAGGGTGGAGTGAAGAGAGCGAGTAGTAGGCTACTTTTTCGCCTAAATTCCTACGGGAGCGAGACCTACGCGGCTGTTACCTACGGGTCCCGAAGCGAAGCGCGGGCGGTTCTCTAGTAAAATTCTATATCTCTAGTAAAATGTAAATCTCTATAATTGTTTGATGCTATTTAATCTGTGGTATGCGCGGATCGAAAGTGAATCGATAATCTGTGACGAAACGTCAAGTGGTACTAGCTTGGGTAAGTTTGACAGAACCGGCGATGACAGATGACGGGACGAAACGTCAGTCATGAGCGGGCATCGGGGCGAGGATGCGAATGTGCCGCGCCGGGTTCTGGTCCAATTTGCCCGTTTCGTAAATACAGAGTATCGGAATGAGAGTGACTGTGAAACAGTAGTTGAAAGTCCAACAGAGATAGCCTACTTGTTATCCGAAGTGGGATTAGTAATCCGACGCCTACATACAGCCCCAATCGGTGATCCTACAAATCTTTCATTGAGTTGTTTTGAAGTCGAAGCTTCTTTAGGACAAGTCCTCAGGGAATTATTCAGATACAAAAGGCAAAATAAATGTGTCCGGCAAGTTTTGTTACCCGGGAAATAACAATTGAAAGTTTCAATTCGTCAATTCAATTCAAGTGCGTCATTAACCCTCTACCGCATATGGCACCATATATGAGGGTTAAGTTCATAACATGAACGAACTTAAGCTTGCAAGTTATAGCAAGCAGCAAGCAGTGATTTGAGTGTAATTGTAGTTAAAGCTGTTAAAGAAATATGTTTCAATCAGTCAATGATAATAATTGATACGTCATATTATGTACCTAGTTTGTGTTTCGTTGTGGTACCTATTATACAGTGCAGAATAGGTAGATTGTAACAAGGTTTCAGTCTGTATTGTGGTGAAATGCAATTGTTGTTGTCGTGAGATAAAGAATCCTGAAGAACTAGATGTTAATAAGTCATGAATGACAATTTGCCGGTTCATGGAACATAACCTAAGTTTACGAAACATTGGCGAGAAATATTTCGATGATAAACGATACGAAATCATTCATGGCAATCATAAGTAACGAGCTATGCTTGTGAACGTGTGATTTAAGAAAAGAAATGACTACCTAAGAAGTCTGTGTCATAATTGTGAAGGTATCAAAGTGGAACAGGGAAGTATCAACAAATTCTTTGAATATTGTGCAATGCCATTGTTGAGTGTGTGCATACTACATGAGCCCAAAGGATCTTCATCATGGGCTTGCAATGCTGACCTGCAAAAGTGTTCCTGGAGTTGCGCTGCTGGATGTCAGGTATCTCTGCATTGTTTTTATTGTGGGATAGGAATAGTTGGGAGCTATTTTGAATAAGAAAGAATATCACAATTAAAGTCTCCGGGACAACAAATTAATTGAATTAAAGTTTTTAAAAGTTTGTTAATAACACATGATATAATCACAAGTAAAGGTACCATTGAGTTATTACTAGTTAGTATCTTATGGGTTTTTAAAGGTAAAAGACCCATTAATGGAACATAAAAGAATTTTTGTGTTAATAAACAAAGTAGTGAATATCCATTCAATTTAATAATGAGATAATCTGTTTACTATTACTTTGTTGAATGGTGATAGTGTTCCCTATCAGTTTACAAGTTATTTGTAGTATTGATTTTGAGATAATAACAAAATCTAAGTTTTTAACTGTAACGGGTACTCACGATATTTATTATTTATACCGATATTTCGACCCAATTGCATGGATCATGGTCACGGCGAGACTGCGGTGGCGGGGGGAAACTATTGACAGCTGACACACGAAAACACTAATCTATACTAATATTATAAAGCTGAAGAGTTTGTTTGTTTGTTTGGTTGAACGCGCTAATCTCAGGAACTACTGGTTCGAATTGAAAATTTTTTTTTGTGTTGAATAGACCTTTTATCGAGGAAGGCTATAGGCTATATAACATCACGCTGCAACAATTAGGAGCGAAGAAATAATGGAAAATGTGGAAAAAACGGGGAAAATTATTCATTCTCGAGGGCTTTCGTTGCATGCGTTGCGAAAACGATTCAAGATACCAAAAATATATGTATGAAAGAATTATTCCTCTTGAAATGATCTAAAAAAATGTGTAAAAAAATGTACCGTTTTTATGGTAATCAAATTTGGTCGAACCCACTGCCATACCAAACTTGCCGCGTTTCCAAGTTTAATCTGAATTAATCTTGCTGTGATCCTTTGCTACTTTGCTATTATTTTGTCGTAAGCTTTATTTGTAAGTTTAATTTAATTTAACCTCAATTAATTTTGGTGATAGTTTATTATCTTCCCGAAATTCCTACGGGAGCGGGACCTACGCGGTTGATACTTACGGGTCCCGAAGCGAAGCGAGGGCGGTTCGCTAGTGACAGATAAGCCTGTCAACCTTACGTCTTGTCCGCTTGACGTCCTTTGTCACCATATCACGACACAAGACACTAACGACATCTTCGCGCACTGACTTTGAACTTACTGTTTTTGTCGAACACATACCGACCACTGGATTCCACGTTTGAGCTAATTTAAACCCATCTTCCCTGTTAAAATTATTCGGGTGTTTCTTGATCTCTATGGCCTCTCGTACTAATCGTGGAATGTATTGGCGCTCAACTGAGATCATCTGAGGACTATGTAGCTCAATCCAGTGGTTAGCACCGGCTTGGACGAGATGTTCTGCTATCGCGGATTTCTTAGGGTCGTTCTTTTTGACTGCGCTGATGTGTTCTTTTATCCGTTGAGAGATAGCCCGTTTTGTTTGACCAATGTATGAGCTACCGCAGCTGCAATCAATTTTATATACCCCGGGGCACTGATAAGGTATAGAATCTTTCGCTGACCGTAGGTAGGATGCGACCTTTCTGCATGGTGAAAATATCGCCTTGATATTATATTTCCTATTTAGTAACCTACCGATTCTATCTGTTACCCCTTTAACATAAGGTAGAAATGCCGCTTGCCGTTCTGCTGTGCTAATAGGAGTGTGTTTGTGCGTGGATTTTGATAACGTTCTGTGCCCATTTTGACGCAAAACATTATTAACGTAATCTAGTTCTTGCGTTAAATGTTCACCATCACAAATGTCGTAGGCTCGTTTAGTGAGTGACTTAGCAACCGATGCGAGATGTTTAGGGTGATGGTGTGAGGTGCCATGAAGGTATCTGTCCGTGTGAGTGGGTTTTCTATAGACTGTGTGGCTAATCTTACCGCCGGGGTATTTCTCCAACGCGACATCCAGGAACGCCAGCCTCCCATTATTTTCTAATTCGTAAGTAAATCTCATGTTCTCATGAATAGAATTTAAATGTGTTAAATAACTCTCTACTTCACACTTACCTCCCTTCAATATAGCAAAAACGTCGTCTACATATCTTCTCCATAACCTAATATGACTGGGCCCGGTAGTGATGGCTCTCTCCTCAAAATGTTCCATCCATATATTCGCTACTACCGGTGCGACAAATAAAAAGTGCGTTTTAAAATCTTAAAATCTAAGTTAATCTTAATCTAATGAGAATTTGGTATGTCAGAATGATACTAAATTATCAATATTGAGTTCTAAGTATTAAAATGAGGAAGTTATTATTTGATTTCATAACTTTGAAGAAACAAGTTACTAGGTATGTAACATTTGAGATAACTACTTGTGGTATTATCTCATGAGGTTTTTTCATGATATATTTTGCAGATTTATATTACAGTGAGACGGTCACAGAATAAATTTCTTAGTTAAAACAATCTGTAAAAAAAAAATGGATTGCAGTAGTCATGATATGGACTAGGCAGTTATTTGGACTCTTTGATAATGACTCATTGAAATAGATTTGAGAGAAACTTCATGTAATAAGTTTTCAGTAGAAATTGACTCCGTATTAAGTATTCACTTTGGAATTCTTGATTAATGGCTTTAATGACTGGTTTACTTTTATGCACTGGATAATTGATGTCAGTTGACAGTATAGACAGCATTATAGTGGCGTGGTAGTCAACTAATAGGACTTCTTTATTTTTTTTTAGAGTTTTATTAAATTTCAGTCAACTTGTCGAACGGAACTTTTGAAATTGTATTTGAACGGTTTTGTTACTTTTAAAAATGCATAGCCCTTATATGATCACTGGAGATAAGTGTTCTGTGCTGTTGTTGGTGGGTGCCAATGAACAGTTTGCATCGGGATAGACGTTGCAAAATATTATGAGAGTTATGCATTCAATTTCATTTGTGTGGCAAGTACTTGAGTATCGTTCGATAAGTCAACTTGTTTGAGAAATGACTACTCTTTGAGAAAAGTAACGTTAATGAGAAAAGTAAAGTTTGTTTTGAATAAATCTTTGGAGACAAGTTAATTTATTTTGAGTACAAGCTGTTATGTTTTGAATTAATGTAAAGTAAAAGCTATGAGATTAAATAAGGAGAAAGTAAACTAGTTAATTTGATATGGGAGACATTGTTTAACCAGTATGTTTGTTTGACATAATCATTGTTTTTAACCTAGTACGATTTAATGGTGGTTTTTGATAACCATGACATTGTAATTGAAGTGCCTTAAGGTCAAGCTGTTGAATTTTATGTAACGATCAGTAATGAGGAAGTTTAAGCAGATGGGCCTAGTGTTGGTCAACGCGGCTTTGGGTACCTATTATTTAAAGTCATTATTATTATTTACTATTTGATAAAACAGGGCACGGGTAACAATTATTCCTGTGAGGCCACTGTAACCATTCCTGATCTATTATGGCCACCTCATTCTGGTCTCCTACACCTACGGTCTGGACGAACCGTAGTATGGTTTTGGGGTTCAGGTCTTTAATCTGGTCAGCTGTAATTAAATACCCTCTCAATATAACACTCCTGCAGTGAGTGATTGCTAAGTATTCACAGAGGATATAGATGGAAGTTTCCTCCATCGTACAACAGAATCTACATGTTGCATTATTACTTAAACCTATTGTGTGTAGGTGTTTGGTAAGTCTGCAATGAGCAGTGAGTAGCCTAATTAATAATGGGATCTCAGTCCAGCTTAGGATGAGCCCTAGATAGCAAAGTGATGATTTTGTTGACTTGAAAAGTTATTTGATAATGATGGTGTTTTTGAAGTTGACTTAATAACCTTCAGACATTTCGGTTCATGGGTGAACCGTGACAATACTGTGCTGTATATAAATGGTGTAAATACCGGTTTGACGATAGCTCATTGTTCTGGAATACTGGTTAGTCACATGAGATGGACATGTTGACAGGTTTGAAACTAACTTTGAACTAAGTTGGACAGAGACGACATTTTTGGAAATGCGATTATTGTTTTTGGAAATTGACATTGATGAAGTCAGATAAAGACGAAATTTGAGAGTTTTGAGATACCCATTTTTGATTTCTTTAAAATTAACATTGATCAAGTCAGATAGAGACAATATTTTAAGGCTTTAAAGTAGACCAGGAGCGACTCAAGTTTTGCTATGTTGGTGCTTTTAGATACCCAGATGAAAAAAAATGCAAGGGAAAATGAATATCAATTTGTGCTATGGATAAATAATGCATTGCAGATATGCTGTGTTTACTTTATATGTTTGCTTTGTTTTGTAACTAGTGACCTCCTGGTGGAAATTTGGCCTCCTGTTTTGGGGCCTGGAGTTGAATGCGCAATGCTCAGGCAGAGCATGTATTACTACTGTTTGTGTGCATTTTAATGATTAGTTGAGATGATGATGACCTTGTTTGAAAAAGATTTAATAACTTTCAGGCAACTTATCAAACAAAGCTTATTGAAATTATTACTTTCTAAATGTTACTGTTGCTTTTACACATTGCATGGCTTTGGTGTGGACATGGGATACACATGCTCCCTACGGATGTGATGTAGTTGATGATGGGATGGACATCATCAGCTGTAACAATTGTTTAGAGTTATTGTTGCGAGGCTGGAAAGAGGCTACATAATTATACCCTTATACTGGGCAGAGGTACGAGGGCTATACTATAATGAGACTATAGAACTATGAACAATATTTACTAGATATCTGGACTGGGTAAGTTGATGATTGGATGGAGATCATCAGCTGTGATACTGCAATATTGCAAGTCTAACCGGAAAGAGGTTATCAGCTAAAGTTAACATCTTGAGGCAAATTGTTTGACATGAGTTATTGTAGAATCTCTAGAACTGGATTTAGGTACAGAATTATGGTAGAGTGAACCATAAATTGTTGTTTACATTAATTTAATTTAGTAACTGGACAGAAGTTAAGCGAATTAATTAATTATGGTAGAGTGAACCATAAATTTTGTATTTGCATTAATTGAATTAAGTAACTGGATAGAAGTTACACGAATTAAATAATTATGGTGGACTGAACCATAAATTTTTGAATATGCTATTTTTGTACTAGAAGGCAGTACAAAATTGAGTAACTGGATGGAAGTTACACGAATGAAATAATTATGGTGGACTGAACCATAAATTTTTGAATATGCTATTTTTGTACTAGAAGGCAGTACAAAATTGAGTAACTGGATGGAAGTTACAGGAATGAAATAATTATGGTGGACTGAACCATAAATTTTTGTGTATGTTATTTTTGTACTAGAAGGCAGTACAAAATTAAGTAACTGGATAGAAGTTACGCGAATTAATTAATTATGGTGGAATGAACCATAACTTGTTGTTTGTATTTTTGTACTAGAATGCAGTACAAAATTAAGTAACTGGATGGAAGTTACGCGAATTAATTAATTATAGTGGAATGAACCATAACTTGTTGTTTGTTTTTTTTTTGTACTAGGAGGTAGTACAAAATTAAGTAACTGGATGGAAGTTACGCGAAATTATTTAATTACTAGAGAACCGCCCGCGCTTCGCTTCGGGACCCGTAGGTAACAGCCGCGTAGGTCTCGCTCCCGTAGGAATTTAGGCTAAAAAGTAGCCTACTACTCGCTCTCTTCACTCCACCCTGTCTGAGGTGTGTGGAGCCCTCGGGACAGTTAGTTCCCTTTTGGGGGTGTCTCTCGCGGCCCGTTAAAACGGGCCGGTCCTTGGGTTGGGCCCTAAGGCCCTTGGTTGTCCATCTGTGGTTAACCAATAGGTCAAGTCCGGTGAGTGGTGGCCTTTTTACAGGCCACAGAGTCTTAAACGGGATGGGGTTCATCTTCGCGCCGCCCAGGCGATTGAGGCCCTACCGGGTGAATCCCGCTGGTGGGAAGCCCAGCAGGAGCCAATCAGCGCCGGGCGACGACTTACGAAGCCCCAGTATCAGTCAGTGCTAGCCCCGTCCCGCGCAACCAGCAAGTCGCGCGGGAAGGCCCAGCGGTCCGGTGGACGGGTGTGGAGCGGCGCCAGGTCCTGCAGATGCGCGAACCGCGACGCGTCGACACGCCCGAACATGTTGCGTGGCAATCTCTCGATGAAGTCGTCCAGGCTCTCGACTCGAAGGTCCCTCTGGATGACGGCGTTCCTGACGTACCTCGGCGCACCAGTCAGCCGGCGCCTGAACCGCGCGCATCCTCTTGCGCTGCGGTTCGCTGGCGAGCGCGTACCACGCCGATGCCGCGTACGTGAGGCGGGATCTGATGTAGGTCTTGTAGACCCCGAGCTTCAGTCCGAGAGGGAGGCTCGAGGAGAGCACTGGTTTCTGCCATCGCGCTTCTGGAATTCGCGACGGCTTTCGTAACCTGTGGCTTCATCGAAAGTCTTCCGTCGATTTTGCCCCCAGGTATTTGGCCTGTGGGGCCCATTGGATATCTTGTCCGTGAAGCTCCAGAGTAGGGTCCCGCCTGTTGAGGTATCCTCCTATGTTCACGGCCTGCGTCTTCCCGATATTCACCGACAGTCTCCACGCGGCGAGCCATTCGGGGAGGGCATCAAGCGCACGCTGCATCTTGACGATGGCGTGGGTTCTATTCAGCGACGTGGTGATGTACGCCACGTCATCGGCATACAGGGCAAGCGACGCCCCCCTGCCGCCGGGATGTCGTCGGTTTAGCAGGCGTAGCAGACCGGGGACAGGCAACTCCCTTGCGGGACGCCGGCTGCGATCGGACGCTCGGTGGATTCGGCGTCATCAACCACTACTCTGAAGCTTCTATTTTCGAGGAAACTGGAGATCACCTTAACGGCACTCCGGGGCGCCGACGACTGCGAGATCTTGTAGAGAAAGCCGTCGTGCCAAACACGGCCGAACGCCTTTTCCATGTCGAGGAATACTGCACACACACGTTCTCTCTTATTCAGAGCCGCGGTAACGGTGTGCAACACCCTCGACAGTGTAGCCGTGCTGTTCAGTGGCATCAAAAAGTAGCCTTCCACCTCTATTGGCAGCTAGGCTATTCCACCCCGGATGCTTGCAGTTCCAGTCGCCCGCGCCCACCACCGGTGTCGGCGAGTCCAGCAACTTGCGGACATCAGCCAACAGGATAGTGCCAGCGGGCGGGCGGTACACTGAATACAGCCGGAGCGGGGAGTTCTCGAGGCAGAGCTAAAGTAGCCTATTACATTTGCCTATGACTTAAGTAAATTACATGTAGTATTTGATAGCGTAATTCAGAACTTGCAAATGAATTTTAATAACGCCATCTATTAACAACTCCGAAAATAAATTTCTAGCAACTAACAAAACATCGATCTTCCCATGGGAATGGGATGTTTTTCCGCGGTAAAAAGTAGCCTACGTCACTCTCCACCCTCCTAACTATCCCCACACACATAAACCTTACCATATAATAGCTTTGTTGCGACGTGAAAGCGTCACAAACAAACAAACAAACAAACAAACACACTTTCACATTTATAATATTAGTAAGGAAGTAAGGATGGTGGAATGAACCATAATTTGTTGTTTGTTTTTTTATACTAGAAGATAGTACAAAATTAAGTAACTGGATAGAAGTTACGCGAAATTATTTAATTATGGTGGAGTGAACCATAAATCTTTGTGTTTGCTTCTTTGTAACAGAAAGCAGTACAAAATTAAATAACTGGATGGAAGTAACGCGATCAAATTAATTATAGTGGAGTTGTTGTTTTGGTACCAGATAGAGGTGCAAAATAATGTAACGGGACTATAGACAACAGATTTAACTGATTGCGATAGAAAGATGTTTTGCCACATAGAGGTATTGAAAGAATATGCCGTAGGAAATTGGAGGTCAGAATACTATGATCTCGAGCTCGATTGTAGAACGGAGGCATACTAACTTTAAAGCAACCTGTTGGGGGTTACCATGGGGTTGAAATAGTTAGGTGATGCAAATGAAAGGAACCGAGATAATTGTTTGAATAATGTTAACAAGCTGTTTACTTTGGTTTATTGTTGCAGCTTATCCTTTAATAGAAATTATGATGTTATTGATATTGAATTATGCTATGCCATATAAATTTAGCTTTATGGTTAGAATCAACCATGTGTTAAGTAAAGCGAGGTAAAAATGATGTTCTCTTCATTAACTCAGTCAGGTAGGCCGAGTGGTAAAAACGGTAGTTAGGGTTAAAAAAAAATGCAAACAAAATTTTTGAAATCCACTCGCAGCTTGTAGCAGCAGTAGTCATTTCTGATGTTAAAGATTTTGAGTTTTATTTTGGTTTGAAGTAATTAAAAATTGCGGATCGAGCAATTGAGATGGAGATAATAACGGAACGGAGCATCACCCAGGGACGGGTGACATGTCAGCGATGACCGTGTCGGAGATGATAATTGTTTGATGCTATTTAATCTGTGGTATGCGCGGATCGAAAGTGAATCGATAATCTGTGACGAAACGTCAAGTGGTACTAGCTTGGGTAAGTTTGACAGAACCGGCGATGACAGATGACGGGACGAAACGTCAGTCATGAGCGGGCATTGGGGCGAGGATGCGAATGTGCCGCGCCGGGTTCTGGTCCAATTTGCCCGTTTCGTAAATACAGAGTATCGGAATGAGAGTGACTGTGAAACAGTAGTTGAAAGTCCAACAGAGATAGCCTACTCGTTACATAAAATATATTCATTTCACAACAGATTTGGAAATTTGATGGTGGACAATATTGAATGGGTTTCTCTGAAGCGGTGGTGGCGTCTTTGCCATCGAATCATTACTGGAAGAAGTGCAACCTCTAGGTTAATGAACTGAATTAGAGATGGGTTCATTATTTACTTAGGTAAAACACTTAGTCGTCTTGAATAAGGTTGCCGTATTAAAACCTAGGCTTTGGTTTTTATCATACATGCAGAGTGGTACAATACTATTTAAACTACTTGAATACATATATAATATATACTTGATATATATATATAATACTTGAATACAAAAAAGAAAGATAAGAATACTAGCATCGACTATCAAAATATAAGAGCGGTGATAGTCTGGTAGTTGGGAGTACGGTGGTTCAAAATCTCTGGGTGCACACTTCTGGCTTTTCGGAGTCATATGCGTTTTATAATGATTGAATGTCGCTCGCTATAGCGGTGAAGGAAAGCATCGGGGGAGGCCTTCAGTTCACAAAGCTTAAATAAAGCTTAAATCTTAGTTTTATATTTTGTGTTAAAATTTTTAGTTCTGTTTTAAAATATTATTTTTTTAAATATTTCCTAATTCTGATACTCTTAAAAGAACATAATAATATACATTGTCGTTATCAAGCACTACCCGTCATTATTTGTGGTAGCTCTTATAAGAACTTTTGGGATGGCACTGATAAGTGCCTTTTGGTTTGACTCTGATAAGAGCCTTTTGACGGAAGTATTAGTCACGCCGTTGTCTTCACTAAGTCACTCCTGGAGCGACGTGTCCAGGGTGCGCAGGGCGCTCATGTAGGCTTGTCATGTTCACCGCACGGGAAGGCTCCTTATTTATTTTATTTTTAATATATCAGTTATAATAAGTAGCTCGCTCTAAGTTTTTTCATCATACTTAATCTTGAATATCAATTATTAAAATCAATATACAGTAGACTTTTCTGGTACTAAGCAGCTGACTGATGTTCAGCACAAACAAACAAACAGTAGTAACTATGTTGTATTGTTTTAAGCATGTGTATTTCGGTATAAAAAACGATAAATTGAATAAATATAACCATAACTTTTAATGGATAAAAAATTTGATGAATTAAATAGCTAAGTATAACGGTTCTATTAATTCTTGACCTCGTGAATAGTGAATAGTAATAGTATCAATCATAATATATCATAACGAGGTACTTAGATACTTGAAGGATTGTTAGGTGACTGTGCAACTACAGACTTCAATTTGTACCGCATAAGAGGATTTGTTAAAAAAAAATTTGGTTAGTCTTTACGGTGATTTAATAAAATTAATGGAGTTTTAATGCAAAAATACTTAATGCAATAACTATACCCATTACGCGATAAGGTAGTACAAACCTACATGAAATTGTAAATTGTACGTACACGTTGTGTGGCAGGTAGTACGAACCTACATGAAATTGTAAATCGTATGTGATTGGATGTATAAGGTAGTACAAACCTACATGAAATTGTAAATTGTACGAACACGTTGTGTGTCAGGTAGCACGAACCTACATGAAATTGTAAATCGTGCGTGATTGGATGTATAAGGTAGTACAAACCTACATGAAATTGTAAATTGTACGAACACGTTGTGTGTCAGGTAGCACGAACCTACATGAAATTTTAAATCGTGCGTGATTGGATGTATAAGGTAGTACAAACCTACATGAAATTGTAAATTGTACGTACACGTTGTGTGTCTCAGGTAGTACGAACCTACATGAAATTGTGAATCGTACGTGATTGACGACCCTGTAGCCTAGTTGGTAGCGACCCTGCCTGCGACGTGAGGGGTCCCGGGTTCGATTCCCGGCCGGGCAGATATTTATGTGGCAGATAAATATTGTACTCGGGTCATGGGTGTAATTGTGATGTCTTATATGTGTAGTCAATGCCACCCGCGACACAGGTACCTAGTAACCTACTGCGTGGGTATGAGTGTGTTAGCGTTTATTATTATTATTATTGTGTATTAGGCAATTAACGTACTCTAGAGACACGGAGTACTACAATCGGGTAGTGCGAACCTACATTAATTGTAAATCGCAACATGATCGTGTGATCAGATGTGTTGGGTAGAGCGAACCTACATTCAATTGTAAATCGTAAGACACAAGAAGTATATAAAAACATAATAATAATAATAATACTGTTTATTGTACACCAAACACAATAACAACAACGGAAAGACAAAAATCAAGTTTATACAAAGGGCGGTCTTATCGCTAAAGAGCGATTTCTTCCAGACAGTCTGAAGGGCTAGAAGTTATGACTATAGGATAGCGTTCCTAGGGGCAGGGTGTACATATAGATATATTATGAAAACAGTAAAACAGTATATTAAAATATAGAAATATATAAGTAAGTAGATAATATAACGTGATATGTTGAAAAAAAAAAGAACACAGATTTACATACTTAAAACAAAACATGAAGTGTTCATAGCAATGTCTAACAGGTCATCGATAGTTAGAACAAAAGTAAAAATAAATAAATAATTATTGTGATGGTAAGAAATAAGATTTGACAAGAGTTTGAAGCTTTGAAGGAGCATAGGGATTGAGCTTATTGAATGGACTTGGGAAGGGAGTTCCAAAGTCGAACAACGGTTACAGTGAAAGAATTGTATGGTGGGATTGTAAATAAATAATTTTCTTAATCGGAAATGCTTACTTACTTATAAAGTTACAATCAGGTAGTTATTGTGGGAATCGTCTGTTGTAAAATGTGGCCGATAACGACACCCTTTTTATAAAAGGATAACTGCGCAGCGGAGGTAATGGTGGTTGTCACGAATAAATTGCTGTTGTTTCGGAACTTGTGCCTAAAAGAGATAAATGCTATGTTCAGATTTCTAAGAGACATTAAGGGAATAAAACATGTAAACTGAATACCGACACATTGTTCGTACGGCACATTTTGCATTACCTCGGTTTTGAGTATGCCCGCCTATTTTTATATTATGTTGGATCCACAGTAGACCAGCAAAATAATCCATTAAAATAAATTGGTTATGAGCAATTGGGATTATTATTATAAAGACACGAATAGTTGTCATGTACATAGGAAGGCGCTTTTCTGTAACCCAATATTATTTATATTACGGAGTTAAAGTTAAGGGGTATTTATGTTTTGGTATTTATTTTCACAGTTCCCCTAGAAGCAAAGTTGAGAAGATTATTTTTTTTAATAAATTTCATAAGGTCTCACCATGGCGCACTCTATAAATTCGTAATTTTTGTAAAATGAGTATTGTCTGTAAGTGTAAATTGACGGAGTTAAAAGAAAAAAAAAACATTAAAAAGGGTAGAGGGAGAATGGAAAGTTCATGGTGAAGATGAAAGGGAGAATGGAAAGTTCATGGTGAAGATGAACGGGTGAATGGAAAGTTCATGGTGAAGATGAACGACTGTGTAACTTGATTGCGTCATCGTTCACCATTCAACCAAGAGTAACTTTAACCAAGAGAAGTATCTTTCATCAATTTTATAATAAGGAAAGGATGTAGTGTATGTAGTCTGTGGTAAGGATATGACGTTGTCTCTGGCATGCGGGTTCAGGGTGACAGTTACAGAGAGCGTGGCAGCGGGAGCGCACGTCACTCGTGGACTGGCATGGAACGAGCCAAAACACGTACCTTTACACATACGGAGTACTACAATATTTATTTTTAATTGAAAGCTGGTGCCTGTCTACTGATCTTATCTTGTTTCAATTTAGATTTGCATCCCATCCCAAATTTTCTACCTATCGTTTTTGAAGTCTGTTATTTTTTTTAAAGTTTTTTTATTTTATTTTTTATTTATATCTTATTGTAATACCTATTAACCTAGGTTTACAAAGGGCGGACTTAATGCCTATAGGCATTCTCTCCCAGTCAACCCTGGGTGACGGTGAGAAATTGTGGCAGGTGTTAACAATAATAAATGACACATTAAATAAATACAACAACAGGAATACAACAGGAAGCAGAAAATTGAGAACTGACTAGATAGTCTCTATCCAGGGTTAAAAGTTCTAAATTTATAAAGGTAAGCTATTAAGACCAAAGCGTTAATTATTTGAAACTTCTTCGAACTATCCATTTCAAGTACCCACACTATTCAAACTAGCCCCGGCAATACACATACGTCATACTGCACAGAAACAATTAACACAAAGTAATCTTGTAACTGCACGGCCTCTGAGCTCAGTGTGTGCCCACTTATCGCTTTGTTCTTTGTAAAGGCAACTTTAGTACCGAGCCTTTGAAATTTAAGTTACTGTGCTAAAGAATATTAAAATTTTCGGTAGGCTTTCCGTTGGTGTTGGAAAACTTGGTAGAACCTCACCGTATTTACAATTTAAATAAATAGAACCAAATAGAGCACGTGAATAAGAAATATTGAGTTTGTATGTACGAATATAGAATTTCGCAAATGAAATTAAGACACAAGATACCTATTCAACTGTACCCCACTTGACATAGTTTCTTTAGTTTGTAAGTATTAGTTATTTCTTTTGTAAAATATGGCGTTTGGTTGTCGCTCACCATTTGCCGTAGTGTCCATTGGTAGTGGAATCGACGCTGGTGAAGGTCCTGGTGTTGGCGGCCGCTTCCGTGGTTTCTTCAGCTTACGATTTTGAACCTTTTAATTAAATGAGTTCTGATCCGAATTAGTGAACAACTCAGACATTAGTTTACCCTTTTGAGCTGGCCGGGTCGTTTCTTCAATTTCGTGATTAGTGTCCGACTGCAATGTGTGGGTTTCCTCAACTACTACAGGAGCATTCGGTTGCACCATTTGTCTGTCACAAACCGGAGATGGTGGGACGTACAGGGTAAGGGCCTTTCTATATGTACAATTAAATTCAGACATAAGTTCTCTTATCCTTCTTTCCTTTTTATACACGGAGCAAGTTTTATTCAGAGCCATATGGTCGCCGGTACAATTAACGCATTTAAATGATGTTGTTTTACAATTCTCATGATTTTTTGTGCACTTAGGGCACACTACTTTTTTGGATGGACATAACAAGCGAGTATGACCAAATTTCCAACACTGGGAGCACTGAGTGACTGGGAAGGTATAAGGTATTACATCAACTCTCATTCCATGGATTGTTATATATGGAGGAAGATATGGTCCTCTAAAAGCAAGTCTCACCGCTTCACACTGCACCCATCCTTTGGCTACACCATTATCATAACCTCTTTTATTTAGTCTCTTTGCGTAAATTAGTTCGGTATCACACGACATGTTGTTCATAATTTCTTCTTCTTTGATATCCAAATCAATATTTCTGATTATACCGAATGATATCCCCACCTCAGAAGTCTTTTGACACCTCCATCCAAGCTCACAAAAAGCTTTGCACTGAATAAATCGATCGGCATCAGTCGGTTCTTCAAATGTAATAATAATTTTAAACTGATGTACGTACTTAACACGACTAACACCAGTGATATCATTCGCTTTGAACAACCGAGCTAAGGCAAATTGTTTAGGCATAGGGGAACTGCATGTAGCGAGAACTTGAACTTCTTTCTCCACCTCCTGACTGTCTTTTCTAACTATTTTACGCCCTCGGGATACAGTCTGCCATCCTTCCTCTGACGAATTATCCCCTCGAATTCTCGTTCTTTTCCTACTTTCATCTATTTCCTCTCCTACATCATTCATTACCTCGCATTCCACACCGTCCAGCATGCACGTTTCTTCCTGACGACTGTTTATTTCCTCACTCAACTCGTTTACTTCACTCGAACCGCATACGGAATACGGCTCATTATCCATCGCGCGCCAGTACCGGCCGGCCGGTGCGGCCGAGCGCACGCTTATCGCAGATGACAATACAGTTGTTTGTTAATTAATTTCACGACACGAGTGATCCGCTCGACTAGTCAACAACAACTGAATTTAATTTATAGGAGATTAAAACTTACTGATTAGGCATATTAGTGCAGTGTGACCATTTCCCTTACCTACAGCAGTACACATCACTCATTAGTCATAAATAAAATGATTACATGGAATATTATATAGAATAAATAGATGCTACTATTTATGCTTATTAAACATACGTAAAACAAAAAAAAAATTGAAAATCTTAATTTACCTAAAATAGAATATAATCAGTATCTACTTTACGATCTCATGTAAGTACACCAATACAATCATTTCGATTACATACAATTGCATTAAAACATGAAAGATAAAAATTACTTCTTCATGGGCATTTATTAATCAATTATTAATTTATCATAAGAGAAAAAAACTAACCCTAATTTTATAATTTTATTTGATAAGGTCTTTATTACGCCTTGTTATTAACTCCTTTAAACTCCACCGATATAATCATAAATAATATATATCCATAAATAACCATTAAACTCCATATATGTATTTGCCGTAGGATTATATAAATATCTTTCACCAATCATAACATGCACCAACCACACGTTCACATTTATTACACTGATTACACACACGTTCATATGTACTATTATTACTAGTTCACATAATTATATATTACAGCCATCATATATAACGTCATGGATAAATATTTTTTTGGAAATAGTTAAAAATATATTTGTTTGCGTTTTCCCGTTTGACGTCCTAGCATTTATGAGAAAACGGAGTCGGTTCGCATAAGAATTTGAATTTGCTTCTAAATGGTCGCTCCTAGTTTTTAACGTTCGTCTTATTGTACATACCTAGTTACTCGATTCACAAAATTAAAACATTACATACTTCTGACATGTCTTCCTCAACAAAATACGAACAAAATACTTACGAATGTATATTATAAAGGCTTGAGTGGAAATGAGTTTTGGGAAAAACAGGATCAATTGAAACCATTTATCCTATGTTATATAAACAAATGCAGTATAGGTAATTGAATTAAAAAGCTGTGTGAAATACATTCAAAGCTGTGTGAATGGAATTAAAAGCTGTGTGAATTAAATTAAAAGCTGTGTGAATTAAACTCAAAGCTGTGTGAATTAAACTCAAAGCTGTGTGAATTAAACTCAAAGCTGTGTGAATCAAACTTAAAGCTGTGTGAAATAAAATCAAATTTGTGTAAGTAACATTAATAGCAATGGGATAAAATAAATAAATACAGTTTGACTTTCTATCCTGTACGTACTTAATAAAACTTTAACTGATCGGTTTCTGTACATGGCAACAAATTTAAAAAGTTATAATAATATGTGTGTGTCTTTATTTATTTACCATTTTGTCTATTTGCCTGTAGGTTTGTGCACACTAATCCTCTAGAATTGCTTACCCGATTTGAATGCACTTTTCAGATTTCTATTTTGATGGGCTTCACTTAACATTAGACTGTAAAAAAATCAAGTTCTGTGTTGGAAGAAAAATATAAACAGTAAATAAAAATTGTATAAACAGAAAAAAATGCGATTGAGGAGAATACAAACGTTACCAAAGAAAAATAAATATTATTTTATTTAACTTTTATTGACAAAAAAGCCCGATTATTATTTATTACTTAGTACAAATGGCGAACTTCTACGTGACAAGATTGTCATTCAATCTCCATTAAATTTGCAGTAATTACAAGAACCAGTTACTCGTTCGGTGTTTCATTTTCAGATGCTGCCGTAGACCAGTGACAAATGGGGACGCGACCAGACTAGCAATGATGACCTAATGATGACCGCCGTGAGACACGACAGTTGCAGGATGGCCGAGTGTTACAAGTTCTACTTCCGGCACCCCGATATAACCCAAGATTAATTATTAATTACAATAATTATATAGTTGTGTGTATAATAATTCTGTGTATAATAATTTATTCCTACGATTTATTAATAAATTCATTTATTGTTTGAGATTATATAAGTGCTATTGACTTCCGATTTAATTGAAAAGTGGGGTTGAGAGTAGGATATAAATATGGCGAACTAAGGTAGTGCAGGTCATTATTTTTGTAACAGTTGTAAGGCGAAGTTCTGCCCGAATGTATACTTGTAAAATTAATTGGTAATTAAATATAAAGTGTAGAGAATAATGTGTATGCGTTGTAATAAACAATGTGTAAAGATGCTGCTGAAGTTTATTTTTGGGAAATAACCTATCGATAGGGAAGTTCATCGTCCTGCTGCAGCCAGTGTGATAGCCATCATCACAGAAATGTAATTGGGACAATGCACCGTAATTAGATTTTAGGTCTTAGACTTTTTTTTATAAGGAACCTATAACTCTAATACCTTTGATACCCTCATTAACATGTAGATGACCGTTAAAAGTACTTATATAAAAATTTGTGTTATTGTAGTTAACTTGTACACATCGAATTACATCGTTGCCGTCCCAAAAACGCACCTGGGAAATCCACCTAGGAATCCTATTGCGGGAGAATTTAAGCGTCGAAAGCGTTTGTCGATTTAACTGAATCGGAATTTCGGGAATACATTCTAACAAATGACGGGCTCCCACATTCCGCAAGCCTCAAAGTAAACGTCCTTTGATATGCGATTCCATTACCTAAAAGCTAACGTTGGGTACTTTTTGCTCATTTCAACTGATTCTGCTACAGAAGCAGAAAATTGAGAACTGACTAGATAGTCTCTATCCAGGGTTAACCGAGTTTGGTCTGGATTTGGTGAGAGAATTTAGGCCTTGGAATTGATGACATCAGTTCATCTATAGGTTACACTGTTTTACAGGCGACCATCTTAGCCTTGAGGAGTAGCAACACATCGAACCGAATTAGAACGAGACACATACTACACATACACATACATACACATACATAAATACTAACTGGACTATTCGTATTACTAACAATAACTAATAGGACTTACCATCACTAACAGTCCCTGTCCTCACACTTATAAAGTAACTAACAAACTAATATTTTAACACCATCTTCTAACTGGACTAACCATTTCTATCCTTAAATTGAGTTTTGATCGAGGTTAGTCACAGTTGTCATGGGCGGCAACGGAAGGGTGGTGCTGCATGCTCGTTTGCTACTTCAAGTCCATAGAACACACATTACCTCATTACCTCACACAATAATTTCAAGTAATTCATTCAAGTTTCCGCTTTCGAGAATCAAATTCAGGGTAGTAACAATCGTGCTATACAGATAAATTTGATTGGAACTTATGACGGATTCAACTCCACTCCAATTTTTACTATACATTAAATTCGAGCCAATTTTATGTCAAAGAAAATCACCCAACAATACATCGCGAGATTTGATTCAAACGTCCAAACCAATCAATTCAATTTTCTAACAAAACAGCTGTTTGTTACCTAATCGAAATTCAATTCAATTGAATCTAATTTCAATTGGATTATTGGTTCAGTTCGTTAATGAGTCTCTGGTGGTTTTGAGTAAACATTGTGTTTTGATCCGATGAGAGAGTTTAGTGGGTGATATGTTTGTTCTATCAACGTGTGTCTTAAACCCTTGACGCCTGAAACGAGAGGTGCTATAATTTTGACGTGTGTCTTAGTAGGGCTACTTATGCGGTTAGAAAAATAAGACAGCTTACTGACGTAGAAACTGCTAGGCTTGTTTACTTCGCATACTTTCATAGTGATAATATGTCTTATGGCATATTATTGTGGGGTAAAGCAAGCGATATACCTACAACAAATCTTTGTATTACAGAAGAGGGCCATTAGAGCTATTTATAAACTACGGTATCGGGAATCGTGCCATGATAAATTCAAAGAATTAGGTATACTTACAGTTGCCTTACAGTACATATATAGTAATATAGTTTTTGTAAGAAATAACATAAATGCATATAAAAAAAACAGCGATTATCATAATCGCTTAACAAGAAAGATGCATGATTTGGCGACGCTTTCATATCGGCTATGTAAAGTGCAGCGTTCTTTTATGGGGCTTGGTGTACAGTTCTATAATAAAGTCCCTAAGGCAATCCGTGACCTGCCTTCAGAGTTGTTTAAGAAGCATGTAAAAACACAAATCAAAAAATTCAAAAAATTCAAAAGATTCAAAAAATTGACGTTCATAAGTGAATTTGTAAATTCCCAAATAAACAGTTTGACTTTGACTTTGACTTTGACTTTGTCTATCATCGGGTTTAAATTGTTCTGTTATTATTATTACACGTTTTGATTTTAATTGTAAAGTATGTATGTATGTCTGTATAATATACTACAAATAACTTTTAGAGCAATCACGTCACGTGAAAATCTGGTTTATTTAACAATCGAAAACGAGACTCTTCGCTTTTTATTTTTACTAGACAGGCACGGTTACTTATCCATACTAATATTATAAATGCCAAAGTTTGTCTGTGACGTTTTCACGGCTAAACCACCGGTACGATTTGGATGAAATTCGGAATGAAAATAGTTGAAGACCTAGAGCCACACATAGGCTACTTTTTTTTCAAAAATCAATCCCTAAAGGCTTGAAATAGGAGATGAAGGTTTGTATGAAAAATGTTTAAACGAATTCCATGGGGGCGAAGCCGCTGGCGAAAGTTAGTAACTAATAATAATTTAAAAGACTGTCAAAGTTTTTGTTCATTTCGTTTCTAGGGATAAATTTTAATATATTCCTGTGACGTCTACAGTGATGTTTCCGGTAATCATGACGTGCATGTCATGTCGGATGTCAGTGTCATGGCGCTAGTGGGTGCCACGTGCTAACTCGGTTCTGACGGCAGTTCGTACTGAGACCGCGAGGCGGTAGGTGGTCACACGTCTCTGACGGAAACCGACTAAGTGTGATACTCGAAGACACCACACATGGCGACGGGCCCCAATTCGTGGTGTAATATATTGGAACACGTAAACATCAAAAGGAAAAAGGGGGGTAGACGAACCCACTCGAACGACAAGGTACCTTTAAAACTAAATTTAAACCATGTAAGTAGCCACCTTTAACTATTTTACTTCAACTATTTGGAAAAATGCAAGTACATAGTTTGCAGTGGAAATGCCATCAAATATTCTCTCATTCTTCACAAATGTTGTTGTATTTAACGTGCTGCTGTGCCAAGAATAAAATTAAGAAACAATAAAAGTGTACACAATCGGTGCTTACAAGGTCTTTCTGGCAATAAAAGTCTGCTAATTGGTTAACTCCTGAGTCTTGATTAAAACTTAGAATCACAATAACATAATTACCCTACAAATATAAAATTATAAAATTATGTTTTGGGTATAAATTTACATATTATTTTTCTTATGTTATCACATATCTTTCCTAAGCTTTGGAGGCAAATTATTGTTGCTTAGATGAACGCAATATTTAGTCCTATACACTACAAATAAACGTAGATACCTAGATGGTATTAATTATACTATGATATTCGCGAATATTAAGTTATATTTATAATAATCTCATATTTTATTAACCCTGATTCTTAACAAAAGCAGTTTTCCGCCAATTAAATAGCAAGTACCTGGTTGACCGAGCTTTGCTCGGTTGAAAATTATATTTAGTATGAATCGCAAGAAATACGAGGAATTCCGCCATCTATTCAGGAGTCAAATCATACAACTGTTCACTGAGCACAAAATTCATTTTACTTATGTTACGGCCAAAGGATCTCAACAGCGTGTTTCACAAAGTTGTACAGCGCCATCTAGTTTCATACTACTGAAATTTCAACACGTTACAAACAGTACCTCATAGAAGTTAACTGTGTGAGCGAATTAATTGCATTTTAAATAGGTACATACTTAATTAGATAAATTCATTGAACTTTCCTTCGTACTTTTCGCAGGCTTAGGCAGTCCCCGACTGAAATTTTTATTTGCGATAAAATGTATTGAATGTTTATGATAATTAAACAACATAAATAAATATACTTTTAGTTTAATGAGCAAGTTGTTAGGCGTACTTAAAATTTTATTGATTCTATTTACAACAATAGTAATTTCATCGATCTGACCATTATTTATTTAAAACTTTATTAATAGTAGATTGTTACACAAGGGACGTAAGTAAGCTATTACAGAACAAGATCCAATTTGGCGCCAGTGCGAGCGCAGCTCGCATAGGGCGCTAATGGATCGCGTGCACCCGAGATATTTAGTCACACGAGCGAGCGCAGCGAGCGAGGGTGAATATAGTTCGAGGGTGTAATAGCTACTTGCAACCGAGGTAAGCATTCTACTTTATATCATTCTTGTGAGGTAAATAAAACATTGGTAATGCAAAATGAAATTTTAATTTCAGATCAAATGAAATGCCGCCATTTCCATTTTTTTTTCGTAAATAGTTTTCTATTTTTTGGAGTTTACTCGTTAAGAAACGATTTGAGTTATAAGGCCCGGTATGAGATTTTATGAGGAGTAAAATCAAGTTTAGAAACACGAAAAGTTGAGGCGTTACGTAGAAAGAGACAAACATATAACTATCTCAAATCTCAAATCTCTAATCTCAAATCTCTAATCTCTAATCTCAAATCTCAAATCTCTAATCTCAAATCTCTAATCTCAAATCTCTAATCTCTAAATCTCTAATCTCTAATCTCTAATCTCTAATCTCTAATCTCTAATCTCTAATCTCTAATCTCTAATCTCTAATCTCTAATCTCTAATCTCTAATCTCTAATCTCTAATCTCTAATCTCTAATCTCTAATCTCTAATCTCTAATCTCTAATCTCTAATCTCTAATCTCTAATCTCTAATCTCTAATCTCTAATCTCTAATCTCTAATCTCTAATCTCTAATCTCTAATCTCTAATCTCTAATCTCTAATCTCTAATCTCTAATCTCTAATCTCTAATCTCTAATCTCTAATCTCTAATCTCTAATCTCTAATCTCTAATCTCTAATCTCTAATCTCTAATCTCTAATCTCTAATCTCTAATCTCTAATCTCTAATCTCTAATCTCTAATCTCTAATCTCAAATCTCTAATCTCAAATCTCAAATCTCAAATCTCAAATCTCAAATCTCAAATCTCAAATCTCAAATCTCAAATCTCAAATCTCAAATCTTAAATCTTAATCTCGTTCGTAAGGAGTAAACTCCAATCGTGCGTCGTAGCTGACACACACTTTTTTTTTACGGCTCTGAGTTCCAAGGAGTTTTGCATAGTTTGAAATGTATGGAAATTAAATGCCGCCATGTTGTGTTTTTTTTTCAGTAAAAAGTTTTCTTACCATTTTATAAGAAAAGAGATTGTTTACCAAGGAGTTTTGCATAGCTTGAACTGTAATGTGAACATTACAATTCAAGCATAGTGCGACGTAATGTTGCCTTGAATTGCAAACACCAACTTACAAGGAGACTTTCCACCATAGTAATCCCTAGTTACTGAGCAAGTATGATATAAAATATATTATTAAATCGATAATAACAAAACTAACATTTATTTACAAATATTCTCGTAAATATCACAAACGCACGTTAAACTATCACTACGCGTCCTGCGAGGTCAAGCGAGATAATCGCACTGATTTTTAATTTTATTCAAACAGAAAATAGGTAGGTATAACGCAAAAATAGCGCTTCAACGTAAGTAGCCGAACAAAAATATATTCGAGCGCCATCTAGTTTCATACTACTGAAACAAACAAACCGTATCTCATAGAAGTTATCCTAATGTTTCATAGATGGCGTCAGTTCAACACGTTACAAACAGTACCTCATAGAAGTTCATAGATGGCGTCAGTATGATGTTTTTAAAATCTCTTTATCTCGGGAACCGAGCTTTTCTCGAACCTGGGACCTTGATAAATCGATTCCTTGAGCCGAAAACCCCCTAATCTGTTACTTTCATGAAAATCTTTGCAGCCGTTTCCGAGATCGTGATTATATATAAATAAATAAATATACAAGAATTGCTCGTTTAAAGATATTAGATAAGACCGCCGATTGTTTTCTTGATATTATATCGAGCTTATTTTTGTCAAAACTGGTGAACAATGAAGAGTATTTGTATTGTATTGTATTGTTAATACTTCTTAAATACCAAGTCCAGAGATAAGTTAGTACCGATGTAATTGGAGCATGTATGGTACGATTCCACCAAAATAGTGTGTAGCACATTTGCAAACAAACATTTCGTGCAAAACTCCAGTGTTGCGGGTACTAAGCTGGTATCGCGGTTAGCTCCTGTCTCCACCGGTAAGGCTGTGCCTAACTTTTGTAAACACACAGTGTGGCACACTTGTGTACGAACATGTCCACTGAGAAGAGCTCTGAGTCCTGTTCCGCATCGACGCGAGAACACTGCATGCATGTGTACGCGCGCAAAGGTAACGTAAATACATGTGCGTTAACAATTTTAAAACGTTTGCGCACAACTTGTTATTGTTTGCCCGAATAGGTGACAAATGTGAATATTTGTGTCGTTCACTGTGTATTACAGTGCCGTGTTGTTCAGCACACTGGTTAAGTGTCATCTTAAGGAATTACCAAAGGGTAAGTAAAAGTTGCCAAGGGCATACAAAATAAATCAATGATAATTATCAAAGGAAATTTCCAAAGGGGCAAAATTTGCCAGGGGTATGGAAATAATTTGCCATGGGGCATAGAAAATAAGTCAAAGATAATTATCAAAGGAAATTTCCAAAGGGGCAAAAATTTGCCAAGGGTATAAATAAATAAATAAATAAACGCTAACACACTCATACCCCCGCAGTAGGTTACTAGGTACCTGTGTCGCGGGTGGCATGGACTACACATATAACACATTACAATTACACCCATGACCCGAGTACAAATATTTATCTGCCACATAAATATCTGCCCCGGCCGGGAATCGAACCCGGGACCCCTCGCGTCGCAGGCAGGGTCGCTACCAACTAGGCTACAGGGTCGTCAATTATATATTATTATTAATCATTATATTATATACCAGAACCCTTATTTAAACTGGAGTTCAAAGGCTAAAATACTGTATTTACTATTCAGATGTAGTATGTATTCGGATGGTTTTGCTTATGGTATATTATTTACTTAATTACTTCCGTTAAGAGTTAACATCGAATAGCCTTTAAACGGAAAGTTTTGTTATCATAATTATGACTAAATTCAGTTACTTATTATTGGTTGTAAAAGTAGTTGACTTGCTGTGATGATTATTACAATTCAATTACATTCAATTACATTATGTTGCAATAGTAATGGGAAATATTTTATAATAAAATATTCTAAGCATACATGTTATCTATCTTTGGTAGGCACTAATTATTGAAAGACTTCATTTCAGTATACAAGTACGTTTATTTATGTGGTAAGTACTATAATGTGTGCAATTGCTTATGTATGATTTAAAATGGTAAATGGAAAAAGAATTAACTATTTTTGTCAAATTTTGAGTGTTGAACGATTTGGTACCTACGTAACTTTAGTCCTAAATTAGATGGATAGGTACGAAATAACAACAAAGATATTATTCAAATGAATAAGATATTTATTCGAAGGAAGGCTCACAAACACTTTTCGAAGGAGCTTCTTTTCCTAGTCACATTTACAGATTGAATTTACTAAATTATACTCATGGCTAAAATACGAAACGCATGACCAAGCTCTTTATTTATAAAACAATTATGAAGGTTGTAATGACAATAAATGGAATATTCAATTAAATAGCGTCAAAATCAATTTGTCTCTAAATTATGTCGTGGAGCCTTGTATACAGTACAATAACAGGCAGATAGTAATAAGCATAGTCTCAGCTTTGTGATGCGTTGCTATTCAATGAAAGTGGATATAATATAATGACATTTAAAATAAATTCGTACATACATGCATTCGCACTAAAGTTATTTTGCGACAA
Organism: Hesperia comma; assembly: GCA_905404135.1. Classification (NCBI taxonomy): domain Eukaryota; kingdom Metazoa; phylum Arthropoda; class Insecta; order Lepidoptera; family Hesperiidae; genus Hesperia; species Hesperia comma. The sequence goes on along the minus strand of FR990013.1, from coordinate 12,753,132 downwards.
ACAGTGTTATTTGACATAATTATAATACATATTAGCAATTTGTAAATTGTACAGTCTCTTTCCATATAAGTAAGAAAAGTGGTTCGGAACCAGTATTCGTGTTTTCCAACGGTACGTAACTTATTTAACTTGAACTCATTATCCAGTACATGACTCAAAAAAAAGGGTAGGTAATAGGCGTTCGTGGCGCATAAGTTGTTGAAATTCACATCGTGCAATAATAATTAAGTAATTTACCGAAAGGTATTTGAATAATCGGGTCACAAAATTATCAATTTAGAATAATTTTATTGGCACGACTAGCGAGAACTGTATTTACCTCACTTTTATACTGTGTTCCATGGTCGGATGTTATACTAGTCATGTTATACAGTCATATACATAGAAAGCTATTCTCATACCATGACCTCGTCTGGTATCAGTTTGGAACCCATGATGACATCACCTATCTGTAGCAACATGAAAGGAGGTAAAAGTAAAACGGCGTTTTCGGTATGACAACCGTAATTTGTTACATCTAATATGTTGGAGCTTTATGACGTCAGTTTTATTTCGTTCCTTGTGGAAACATGACCTTTTGTTGTGTTTTGTAATTAGTGATCATTGACGAAAGATTTTACTGAAAGAAGAACATAATTTGTGATGCCTCAATGAGACTATAAATTAAAGTAACAGTTGGATATTTCATTAATCCCCAACGACATGAATTCATGTCATGATTTCATAGTTCACTTCGCTGGAATCTAAAGTCAATAGTCGTTTATTCATACTTTAGTACACGTCAAAATACAAAATTCATACATTGAATACTTATTAAATACCTGTATACATAATATACTAGGTAAATTACTAAATAATTAGATTACATTAAATAAATTGATTGTATACAGGGTGTAAGGGAACTGCTCACGAATATTAAAGCAGGTGATAGTGATGATGATGATGATGATGATCAGTGAGAAAAAAAATCGATTTGGATGAAAAAAAAATGAAAAATTTTTAAGTTTTTTTCGCCTTTTTCATGTTTTATCATCTTAGTAAAGCTAAACGAAACGATAATTTCATAAAAAAACCACTTTTTTTTAAAAAGAAAAACCAGTAATGTATAAAATAGATCGCGCGCAGTCGCTCGCGGTTCAATGACCCGCGCCCTCCTGCCTTCCGCGCCGCGCCGTCGCGCCTCGCTATACCTAGCCTACTCCTAAACGCCGTAATAACCTATTATTTTACTACCTACTATGAAAAATAAATAAATGAATTTTTAACATGTACAACAACCAGCTTTTTCATCCAATGTGTAGGTCGGTATGTTTATTATTTCTAGGGATTACGTTATGTACCTTTTTAAACCAATAAATTCAGTAATAAGTTATTTAAAAAAGGTATAAAATAGCTTACCGATCTAAATCCTCCGCGGTCTTATGAGATGCGGCTTAAAATGTGCTCCGTTCATTTCGAGGCAGACTTGGGCTCGGCGTTTTGTTTCCTCATGCAGACGGGGCATCAGCGTGGGGTCTTCGACACAGCTCGTCCTGAGTTTGTCAAAGACACTTATTATTCTTTGGCGCATATCGTTACCACTTTCACATTCCCGATTAAAAACTCTTTCTTTTACATAGCCCCATAAAAAAAAGTCTAAAGGGGTCAGATCAGGCGAGCGCGGTGGCCATGCGTGTGGTCCTAGTCTGCCGATCCAGCGATCATCAAATAGTTCGGTGAGGCGCTCTCTGACCGATCTTATGACGTGTGGAGGTGCGCCATCATGCTGGAACCAAGTTCGGCGATATTCAGCCAACGACAGATTGTCTAAAATATCCACCAACTGTTCGTTTATAAATTCTAAGTATCGCTGCCCGTCGAGTCGTCGTGGAAGAAAGACTGGTCCTAGTATGCGATCCTTAAATACACCTGCCCATACGTTAACCGACCATCGGGTCTGGTGCCCAGTTTGTAGAACAGCGCGCGGGTTTACCTCAGAATACACGTGTGTATTTCTTCGGTTCCACATTCCATTTCTGGTAAATGTTGATTCGTCCGTCCAGATGACATTCGAAATGAAACCAGGCACACGTTGCTGCTGGTCTAATAACCATCGGCAGAAAACTCGCCGGCGCTCGTAGTCGACTGGTACTAAAGCTTGCACTTTATGCACTTTGTATGGACGGATTCGATTACGCTTTAATACTTTGTGGACTGTCCAGTGTGACACCGTTGTTCCATCCTGACGCCTTAACAATTTGGCGATACTTCTTGTACCCAGGTTTGGATTACGGTGAACAACATCTAAAATGGCCTCCACGGGCTGAACAGCGACTTGACTTCCACCTCCTCTTGCTACTGGAGCAATTGGCCGATTTTCCAAGACTCGCTGGAATGCTGCCGTTATCAGGCGAGAGTCAGCCGGATGTCGAGCGGTCGGGAATCTCTCTCGGTAAATGCGTAATGCACGTGAAGCATTTCCACGAGCTTCTCCAAGGCACATTAACATGTTGCCGTATTCACGAGCACTATAAACGAACGCGTTAGGCATTATTTTAAACAAAACTAACAAACAAAACAAAACAAACTTAACAAGAATCAACAACAAACTTAACAAAAACGTAATATCAACAAAAATTAACAAATCTTATTTTCGCTCACGCGCGTATGGCGGTCAACACGGAACTGACTGTGGTTTTTAACTTTTAAAGTAATATCCAAAATAATTATCACTCCATCAAAGAAATGCTAGGGTTGCAACGATATATCGGAAAATGGATAATATGGATAATATCGATATTTATCGATATTTGCGCTATAACGATACGATAATATCGATATCATATCCGAAGAAAAAAATCGATAATTCACGACCTTAGATAAGGCTGTTTGGGCTTCGAACATTAGCCTTTTCTTACATAAACAAATAAAAAACATCCTCCACTTGTTTTATTTCTCTATTTTCTTTGGCTGTATGGGCTTAGCCCCTTTGCCTGTCCGTAAGGACTAATGAAACAAAAGAGTCTCTATGAACTTCATATTTTTTTATTTAAATTTAAATAAATTCGATATTATCGACCAAAATATCGATATTATCAACTATCGATAATTTCATTGCCTCGATATAATTATCGATATTTTTATCGATATTACAACAACCTTGCATCCCTAAAAAATACCGTCAAAGGAATAGGCACTATTCCTATTCCATAGACCGATAAATCGATACGATATTCGTAACTTTTATTTTATAAGCTTTATTTATCTGTACTTCTTATTGAATGTAACACTTAATAATTTTGAATCCAAGCTAATTCCATTTGGTATAAAAACACGTTAATAGTAACAAAGTTTTAAAAATGCAACAGTTTAGTATCGCCTATTCAGTCACAAAACTTAAGTGCGAAGTATGAAGCTGCGGCTTATTTTTTACTAAATAATCCAAGGCGGGAATGTTGCGATCCGATGTTTTATTTTGATGACCCGGGACCGGGTCGCGACCTGTCAAATGGGAAACGCTGGACTAGAGTATCAAAAATCTCCGAACATTTATTGTGATTGCCGCCTCTAATTCTTACGTCACCTCTCGCCTGCAATTTTTGTTACAACGAGCGGCACGAGTAAGGGTTCGCTCACAGCGACCGGCCCAAAGAGCATCAGCTCGCATTTTCTGTTCACTCAGACCGGATCGGAGCGGAGCTGCCAAGGAGACAAGGCCATGGTACATGGTAGGTACATAGACCGTATGGAAAAGATCTTAAAGTCGAGCGAGCGAGAAAAAGCACTTAATCAGAGCCGATCGGCTCCTCTTTTTATTTCACACTAAACGCGTTCGATCATTCCTCGAGCATCCTAATGACAAAATAGTGCTCGTGCAAAAATAAACCTTAATACAATTATTCAAAACTAATTTTCATCGTGATAAAAATCTGCTCTGCTCTCCGAGCAAGTCGGTGTGAACGGACCCTAAACTTTTATAAGCTGTCGGCTTCGTTTGGCGGTCGGCGCGTGTCGGCTTTTCGGCTTATTTGTCGGCTTCGGTCTTTGGCAGTAGGTGCAACCCGGCGGCGGCGGTGATAACTTACCTATTACGTTATTACTAAATTGCTTTAAAAATGTACATAACTTAATACCTAAAATAATAAACAAACGGACGTACACATACATGGATGAAAAAGCTTGTTGTTGTACATGTTGTTGTAGCGGTGATAGCCTAGTGGTTAAGAATTCGGCTTCCTATTCGGAGGGTCCGGGTTCAAATTACAGGGCACGCATCTCAGACTTTTCGGAGTTATGTGCGTTTTAAGCATCTAGGTCACTCGCTACAAACGGTGAAGGAAAACATCGTGAGGAAACCTGCATGCCGGAGAGTTCGCAAAACTCAAAGGTGTGTGAAGTTTGCTAATCCGCACTTGGCCAGCGTGGTGGACTATGGTTTTAACCTTTTCATTTTGAGAAGAGACCCGTGCTCAATAGTGGGCCATGATGGGTTAAGATGATGATGTACATGTTAAAAATTTATTTGACGACCCGATCGGCGCAATAACACGCCGGATCGCTGTTTAGAGGGTCCTGGGTTCGATTTCCAGCGAGGCGGAGATTTGAATGATGAGTTTGAATTTCCGTTCTTGGTCTGGGTGTGTGTCTTTGTCTTGTGTGTTGTCCATGGCACCCACGACACAGGGAATCCTAGTTTGGGGCTATGAGTGTAAAGCGTTATTAATTTATTTACAGTAGGTAGTATACGGCGTTTAGGAGTAGGCTAGGTATAGCGAGGCGCGACGGCGCGGCGCGGGAGGCAGGAGGGCGCGGGTCATTGAACCGCGAGCGACTGCGCGCGATCTATTTTATACATTGCTGGTTTTTCTTTTTAAAAAAAAGTGATGTTTTTTTATGAAATTATCGTTTCGTTTAGCTTTACTAAGATGATAAAACATGAAAAAGGCGAAAAAAACGTTAAAAAAATTTCATTTTTTTTTCATCCAAATCGATTTTTTTTCTCACTAATCATCAAAGGTATCATCAGGACTATCGCCTGCTTGAATATTCGTGAGCAGTTCCCTAACACCCTGTATAATGTCACTAAATTCATTATTTGAAACAAAAATAAAAATATAGAAATAATTATTCTACAATATCAAAAATAATATAATCATTATGGTACGTAAGTACAAAGGTAAAAAATAATATTGTTCCACAGGGCCCTCTCACACTGCGCTGTTTATTACTACGCGACTGCAACACAATCCAAAATTCGTTGTATCTGACATTGTTCGCTGACAGGACACGCATCGTAGACGCGTCGCCACTTTACTTTGACAACATCTTAGTCGCTTACAAATGCCGTTGTGTGAGAAAGGCTTAACTCTTTTCTATTAACAAGTGCAGCACACTTCGATTGAATTTAATTTACCTTGTGAAAGCTTTAAGTTTTGAAGTTATCTCACAGATGGCGATGCAGTGTACAGCGATTTCTGTTCTGTTAAGTTGTGAAGATACACAGGTCATTCCTGTGGCGACTGGGAACAAACGCAGCGCACGTGTTATCTGGAACCGAATCGACGGCAGCGTGCGTGCACTCGTGGGCGTCCTGGAGTGCAATTGTTCCTCCACCAATGACGAAGCTTTGGCAAACCATAGTTACTCGCACCTCTGCCGGGGGTTACTGCCTCGGATCGGACGCAACTTAACAGGTGATCTGTATCGTCATATGTTTTCTGATAGCTTGAAGGAGAAATGAATTAAAATTTGTTTTCGAGACGTATTGTTCATTCAATTTCAAAGATTTCTTCATTGCTGAGAAATTTAAATTTTCAGTCAACTTATCGAACGGAACTTATGAAATAGTACATGAACGGTATTGCTTCTTTGCAAATACACAGATCTTGTAAGAACACTAGAGATGTGTTGAGTGCTGTAATTGGTGGGTGCCAATGTACAGTCGCATTGGGATGGACAATGCATAAGATGGTGATAACAGCTATGTGCGGGTTTAATGCTATTTTGAGGAAAGTACTGGACTATGCTTGAGTATCGTTCGATGAGTTAAAACTTGTTTTGAAAAGAGCTAAGATAGTTTCAAGATAATTACCAGTTAATTTATGTTGAATACAAGCTATTCTGTTTTGAGCAACTTTAAATTAAAAGCTGTGTCGTATAACTTGGTCGGTGAGTCTTTTGACAATTCTAAAATACCAATTTGAGTTTTAAAAATACTTTCGTCATGGGTAATAATTACTAGACAGACTAAGAAAATGCCAGTTGGTCACGCATCGGTCATGATCGATGTGGATAAGGTTAATGACTATGTTCAAAATTAAGTTGTGGTAGAAAGTGGTTAAGAACTCCGCCTCCTATTCGGAGGGTCCGGGTTCGAATCCCAGGTCACGCACCTTTGAATTTCCGGATCAGAGGATCCAGGCACTGGAAGTGAGCAATGCGATTGCTGATCGGCTGGAAAGCCGGGACACTAGATGCCTTACTCGGGAGTTTAGTCTTGAATTTTGTAAAATCTGTGTACAGTTCATCGAGTCATTTTGTGATTTGCTTTGAATGACCGCGATGCGTGGCCCCGGCAATTAATATAATGAATCCCTTATATTCTAATTTGGTTAAATTTGACTTAAAAAAATAAATAAAAAAAACACAATTATGTTTTGGTGACCTTGTAATTTGCTCTAGAATGATGAATGTAGTTAGGAGTGAATAATAAGAATTGACGATATTGACATGGTAATCAGATCAAATAAAAGTTAAGTGGATATTCTATTGCATTAAATGTTCTTGACTTTATAAGTCAGAATGGGTCGACCGTTAAGAGATACTTTCGTTGTGTTTCTTGTTACAGGTAAATTCCGACACCACAGCTGATCGAGTCATCCAGTTTACGACGATTGTACGATGACGTATTGCGTTAAAAAGTTAAAACAAACTCGCGTTAATAATAAATTCGGTAATTTTGCTCTAAACAAGTGTTGCAATGTTATGGAGTTTGTTCTGCCGGCTTCTTCTCCATTTAAAAAAAAAAGAAGAAGAAAAAGAATTAAAACAAAACTTGGTGTTCAATTAAAGAAATTTAAAGTAACCTGAAAAACTTGTTGTTCAAATTAAATATAAATTAAATTAGAACTTTGTTGTAACCTAATTAAAAGTCTCACACGAGAAAGTGCGAGTTACATAAAAAAGGGGGAATAGGTTATTAAGGAGGAAAAGGAAAAATTGTTAAACATAATTTCTAATGACGACTTACGTTCATTTATTAATTTAATACTTGGTCATGTTAAAATTTATTGTGTAATTTATGTTGTTAATTTCAAACAGTACGATAATACTTTGAGGGTAAATTAATTTAGTTAACGTTAACGAATTTAATAAAAGGAAAGAGGTGTGACGTCTACAGTGATGTTTCCGGTAATCATGACGTGCATGTCATGTCGGATGTCAGTGTCATGGCGCTAGTGGGTGCCACGTGCTAACTCGGTTCTGACGGCAGTTCGTACTGAGACCGCGAGGCGGTAGGTGGTCACACGTCTCTGACGGAAACCAACTAAGTGTGATACTCGAAGACACCACAATTCCTAAAGCAGCCTTTTGTGCAGACGCTTTAAATTCTTCTTCATTGCGAGTCCGTCCACGTTCAATCATACCTAAGTCAAGATTGTCTCTAGTCAAGTGGAAGAAAGCTAATAACAGCTCGGGAATATGAACTCGCGGTGAGTGCTCTAAGTATATATGTATTTAATACTTGTCAGGAAATGGTTTAATCCTCTGTGAGTCGTCCACTAAAAGCTTACTTGTGTATTTGGTCAGTAGTCAGTACGCCAACTATTTGCCGGCCTTGTCTCGCGTAGGGGGGCGGCTGCGATGGAAGATGTCTTTGTTCGACGTCGTTAAAAAGTTTGTACAAAGATTTGAGAGAAGAAAAGTCTGAAGAGGTCGTGGGCTGTGGAGTAGTTGGAATGCGAGGGTATTTAGAGAATTGTGAAGCGACTCGCTGTGATGCTATTGTGAATGAAACTTTAATTTTACGCTCGGCAAGCGGTTAGTTCGTTGGTGGAAATAGGTATAAGCTGTATATTAGGAATGTTTTCTTGAAGTTAAATTATAATATATTATTCAGGTTTGTACCAACGCTACGCTCGGCGTAGAGTACATAATGATTCATAATTTTATGCATTAGTCAACTTTGTTTAATTATACGATTTTATTAATTAACAATATTATAAAACCCAAATAGGTTTAACATGTGGCTCAAATAAAATAATCCATTTTACCAGAAATTATATTGGTACAAAAATAATATCTTTTTATTTATATTACGACAATTACAGTTTTTATAGCATTGTTTGTTAATGATTATAATTAATTGCATTCTTACATTTATTTACAGTAATTCACCTCAAAAAATTCAACTACAAAGAACAACCAAAGAATTGTAGATCTTCATTGTTGCATTCAACTAATAACTACAAATAAATGAGAAATAATTTTCAAAAATTTCCGTTCCGTGGCGTCTGTTTGCTCTCCTCTCCAGACTACGGCAATGCAGAGGAAGGCTGTCGTCGCAGTTTTCAGGAACATCACGTATTCCGTGCACGAATTATAAAGTGCGCCTCAATTTTACATTGATAAAAAATAAACAACCGAAAACATTAACAATTATGGTGAAATTTTAAACTCATCGCGGATTCTATACATTTTATTATGATATACTCACGATATGTAAGGCTGAACCACCGTGACCACGATCGATGTACTTGGGTCAAAATATAGGCGTATAAAATACATATCGTAAGTACCCGTAAATAATTTTGCGCTTGAATGAATACTGTTATCAGCTTTCGATCGAATGCTAGGACTGCAAATAATTTAATAATAATTAATAATTTAAGTTACAACTTCGATTAAGTTAACATGTAGGTATTTACAACCTACATTTCAACTGTTATTTTAAACTTCCGCAATAACAGTCTGCGGTAATTTAACGTCCTGTTTCAGAAGCCCTAGTCGTTGAACCAGGCTTTCGGTACATTTAACCTATTATCGCTTCCCATATAAATTTAGTAGAGCCAGGCAACCTAGTTGGCTGTGTGCCAGCTGGCCTAGCCTTGAAAACTCGGTCGGCGCGGCCCGAGCGAACAAAGGCATTTAGGCCTTTTTATTTATATAGATAATTCATTATCATAACAGTAACGAGTGTTTTGTGAAGGGTACATCTCGGAAACCCTTTACTTTACTCTTTACGTTATTAATGTGTGTATAGGTGTAAATAATTTTTACTTTAAATTACTTTAAAATATCACGAATTGTAATTACAATATTATCTATCGAGTTAAGTAACAACGGATACGGTTGATAGTTGTTTAGCAATGAGAGATCATCCGCCAGAGCCTCGATTCTATTAATTTATAAATGTAATAAATTGGGTCTCTTTGAATAGTTTGACAAAATTATTTCGTATATGGAATATGTCAAAAATGTGTCAAATTATTCAATCGAGTCGCAATTGAAGCTCATAAATTAGCAGCATAGAGGCCCAGGTGACGACGTGCTCAGGCCGAGCCTTAAGTGATCATTATTAGAGATTTGTATATATGCGAGCGGTGTAGAAATCTTTGATAGCGTGATTCAGGCTACAGTGATTGTTATCAGTATAAATATTCAGCTTCTCCGTGCTTCGGAGGGTACTTAAAGCCATCGGGTTTTTGTTATTTTTAGAATTCGTTGATCTATTCCAAAAGTACGGCAAGAAAACTTTAGATTTTTGGTGTGGCAGTTGAGGCACCTTACTGAGCGAGGCTGTCGTTTAAAGGGTCCCGAGTTCGATTCCCAGCTAGATGAAAAATTTAAATTTTATTTCTGACCTTTATTTGTCACGGTACATACGTAGTAACACAAAAAATACAGTTACATTTAGAATCTGCTCTTTTGAGGTCGATTAAAAACGGAAAGAACACGAATAAATCGAGGATTTACAACTGAAATATTCATTCAACCCACAGAACATATGAACCGGCTTATGTTTTACACTCATATTTCTGTTTTGTTTATTCAGCGGTATTTTAAACCTTACGCTACGGTGGTTACCAATCATCGTTGTATGAGAGTTGTTCATTGTGCTAGTTATCTATTTCAGCCTCACAGTATTAACCCGTGAGAAGGCGCGTTATGAGCATTTTGCTCACGTAAAAATTAATTGCGGTTTTTTTCAACCTTAGTGATACTTTGAAACTGCAAGCTTATCAGTACCTTCCTAACTTTTCACCCCCATTCCTTTGACACATCTCATTCTTTGATCAGTGCTGCTGAGTTTGTGCAGTAAGTGGATTTTGCGCACTGCATCGCAAAGCGCGGCATTTTGCTCATCACGCGCCCATCCGTGTAAGTGTTTTTGTTCAAATTATAAAAAATAATTTTGTTATTAAACTTTAAATTATTGTTTTTAAACACGTAATAATTACCTTCCGATATTGCCAATAAATAAAGAGCTAGCCACATAGCGTATAGGACCGATAATCGCTAGGGAAAAAGTGTGGCGACCTGAACATGGCACGGGGCACCCGCTGGCTACGAAAGCCTCGGGAATAGTCAAGAGTAGCCCAAGTATGTAAGTAAGTAGGCCTGTATCAAATAGAGGATTTGCAAAGGCTGACGTAATGTTTAAAGAGGGGAATACCGAAGAAAAACGAACTTTAATCGTTTTTAGTACTAGTTTTTGAAAGTCTAAAACAGCATTTACTTTATACAGTAAATCACTGGAAACTAAACACGTGATGTTTGTGTGTCATGTAGGTACATTACGAAAGGAATATATCTCAAAATCACAGGCAAGACTGATTTCTACCAATATTATAGATTTTTTTATGTTTTACAGTTCATTTTCTTAATGTGTGCCAAAAACTGAGGAAAAAGTCTATGATTTGTTTAGTTTAAGCATAAAACAGTTTTCTTCATTAAATACATGCAAAAATATGACTTTATATAATAAAATGAAGTATCTTAATTATTAATATCCTTTATAATTATTACATAATATAGTTGTTTTTTAAGAAAATACAATCTAAAGTGTGTGAGCGTTTTGCTCGCACGCGCCTGCTCGTGTAACTTTTTAGAACGCGCCTCCTCACGGGCTAACAAAAGACTTGGCTACTTGTCAAAAGTCGCCCGTAAGTAAGCCCGTCAAATTGAATCACTCGGCTTCGAGTTCTTTGATTGATAACTTTTCTCGTTCCAATGAATATTAATACTGAAATCGAGTCAATAGAATCGAGTCAATATTCGATAATATCAAGATTAACTCAAATGTTCCTGTGGTGACTGTTAAAGTTGGCTACTTGAAGTGGTTACTGTCAGGAATTGATACTTTTTCTTATATTGAGGACGTTTCCTACTTACACATAGAGATAACACATTTTATCACTTAAGTCTTTATTTCAAAACATCTCCTGACCGTTTCTTCTTTAAAATAATCATCCAGTTTGTAATGACCCTTCGTCATAATTAATTGTAAGTGTCCGAGGTACAGGGAACACTTGTATATAGCACAGGAAAATTAAATATTTATAGTAGGTATGTATTTGCTGCGTGTATCATGTGATTTTGTTTTCTGTAAGACTACTCCGACCATTCGTTCAACAATCAGCCTTTATAAGTCTACTGTTGAACAGAGGCCTCCCCTAACTTGTGCCACTTTGACCGATTCTGAGCCTTCTAAATCCAACGGATTTCTGCTGTGTTCTTCAGTATGTCAGTTCAGTCTAGTTTTTTTTAGACGCGGTCATTATTACTGAGTCTCTAGTGAGACTATTAATTAATTATTCATAATAATTACACCTACTTTTGCAAGATGGAGTCTTTTATAACTTAGTCTCGGGATGTCCTGTATTTGAATCCCGTTAAAATTTAATTGAAATTATGAAAACATTATTGTCATGATTGTCTGATATAACATTTTGTAATTTACAAAAAGATTGCGTATAAAACTTTTGTAATATATTTATGAAATACAAAATGTAGATTTATCGAATAAAATAAGTTTTTTATGGTGTTCTATTACATAACTTTGGTTCTATTTTTTATTTTATTTGAATTTAATATAAAACTAATCTTAGAATATATTATTTCTCTACAAAGGTCTACCATCATCTATACGTCGCGCTCAGCAGGGATTCTGACGTCATGGAATGAGATATCTACGGAATTTATGTGATATCATATTCATTAAAGCTATTGAGTTATGGGAATTTTTCATGGAAAGCAGCGTTTTACGCCTATGAATGATAAACGGCCTTGTATTGACTACGTTCCTTCTCTTATTTGAGGAGGCGTAGCGCTCGTTTTTTTAAATTCCCCCAAATATTCCCGACATGTTCGGCTGATACGTGGGAATTTTATCCAGTAAAATCCTCTTTGCAGCGATGCTTTGGGACCACGTACTGCCTCCCTTATCGCAATACAGCCAGTTTCATTGACCCGCTTATAAAAAGTTGAAATTCAAGTACTTTGAAATTTAATTCCCACTGGGAAAATATCCATATTCAAGTACTTCGTTATTCCCGCTAGTCTAGAGAAATTCTTCACGCAGCTTTAAGTTGATTACGGAAAAATATTATTTTCTCTGCGAATATTAATTTTTGTGTGTGTGTTCTTGTAAGTGAGTCCGTTAAATAGTTTCAATACCATGCTAGGCATTTTGATTCTTAAAAAAAACATTGAGTTAGTTCGGCATTTAAGTAAAATGGGAAAATTGGTTCCATTAGTGGTAGTAACCACGAATCCTACTTCCTACTAATATTATAAATGCGAAAAAGAGCAACAAACACACACACACACACACATACATCATTACAAACTTTCGCATTTATAATATTAGTAGGACTAGTAGGAAGTAGGATAAGGATAAGGATAGGATAGGATATCCTTAGATTGTCAATTTTTTTTTGGCAGACGCGGCGTTGGCCCTTGGGTCAATTTCTTTTAATTTGTCGGCTAAAATATTCCACGCATTTTTTTTTGAATAGGTACAATCTTTATAGGACTCTGATGTGAGGTCCCAAAGGCAGGGCAAGTCTCTATACAACTCGAGAAATTCAGTCAACACTTCTCGTTCTTTCTGCTCTCGTGACATTTCGTCGTTGTCGTTGATGCGTGCGTCCGCGCTCGCCGCTGCAGTGTGACTGCGTTCGCGTGGTTTGAAACAGACGGCTACACGGTTTCAAACCAACGCTTCTGCCAGTGGTTTGAAACACAAACACAGTGTTTAAAACAGTGTAGACAGTAGTTTCAAACCAAATTTCGCTTGACCTTCAAACGCCCTTGGTAGAAAGGCTTGTGTTTCAAACCACTGGCAGAAGCGTTGGTTTGAAACCGTGTAGCCGTCTGTTTCAAACCACGCGAACGCAGTCACACTGCAGCGGCGAGCGCGGACGCACGCATCAACGACAACGACGAAATGTTGACTGAACAAGAAGTGTTGACTGAATTTCTCGAGTTGTATAGAGACTTGCCCTGCCTTTGGGACCTCACATCAGAGTCCTATAAAGATTGTATTAAAAAAAATGCGTGGAATATTTTAGCCGACAAATTAAAAGAAATTGACCCAAGGGCCAACGCCGCGTCTGCCAAAAAAAAATTGACAATCTAAGGATATCCTATCCTATCCTTATCCTTATCCTACTTCCTACTAGTCCTACTAATATTATAAATGCGAAAGTTTGTAATGATGTATGTGTGTGTGTGTGTGTGTTTGTTGCTCTTTCACACAAAAACTACTGAATGGATTTTCATGAAACTTTGCAGTAATATAGCGTAGACATCGGAATAACATAATTTGTTAAAATTTATAGAGATTTTTGAAGGGACTGCTTCCCCGAAACGAAGCGAGGGCGGGTTTACTAGTCTTATATAGGTCGAGCGTAGAGACGTGATAGTCGCGCGACGGTCTTTTTACACTGATGTTTCAAACCAACACTGATTGGTTTGAAACCGTGTAGCCGGCAAAGCGCAACTCGTGCTGTTTCGGTTTCAAACCACCGTTTGAAACCGTGTAGCACATGCATTAATGCCAACATGCTCTGACGTATAACGTATTACGAGTATCAAGTACTTGAATATTATAGATTTTTTTATGTTTTACAGTTCATTTTCTTAATGTGTGCCAAAAACTGAGGAAAAAGTCTATGATTTGTTTAGTTTAAGCATAAAACAGTTTTCTTCATTAAATACATGCAAAAATATGACTTTATATAATAAAATGAAGTATCTTAATTATTAATATCCTTTATAATTATTACATAATATAGTTGTTTTTTAAGAAAATACAATCTAAAGTGTGTGAGCGTTTTGCTCGCACGCGCCTGCTCGTGTAACTTTTTAGAACGCGCCTCCTCACGGGCTAACAAAAGACTTGGCTACTTGTCAAAAGTCGCCCGTAAGTAAGCCCGTCAAATTGAATCACTCGGCTTCGAGTTCTTTGATTGATAACTTTTCTCGTTCCAATGAATATTAATACTGAAATCGAGTCAATAGAATCGAGTCAATATTCGATAATATCAAGATTAACTCAAATGTTCCTGTGGTGACTGTTAAAGTTGGCTACTTGAAGTGGTTACTGTCAGGAATTGATACTTTTTCTTATATTGAGGACGTTTCCTACTTACACATAGAGATAACACATTTTATCACTTAAGTCTTTATTTCAAAACATCTCCTGACCGTTTCTTCTTTAAAATAATCATCCAGTTTGTAATGACCCTTCGTCATAATTAATTGTAAGTGTCCGAGGTACAGGGAACACTTGTATATAGCACAGGAAAATTAAATATTTATAGTAGGTATGTATTTGCTGCGTGTATCATGTGATTTTGTTTTCTGTAAGACTACTCCGACCATTCGTTCAACAATCAGCCTTTATAAGTCTACTGTTGAACAGAGGCCTCCCCTAACTTGTGCCACTTTGACCGATTCTGAGCCTTCTAAATCCAACGGATTTCTGCTGTGTTCTTCAGTATGTCAGTTCAGTCTAGTTTTTTTTAGACGCGGTCATTATTACTGAGTCTCTAGTGAGACTATTAATTAATTATTCATAATAATTACACCTACTTTTGCAAGATGGAGTCTTTTATAACTTAGTCTCGGGATGTCCTGTATTTGAATCCCGTTAAAATTTAATTGAAATTATGAAAACATTATTGTCATGATTGTCTGATATAACATTTTGTAATTTACAAAAAGATTGCGTATAAAACTTTTGTAATATATTTATGAAATACAAAATGTAGATTTATCGAATAAAATAAGTTTTTTATGGTGTTCTATTACATAACTTTGGTTCTATTTTTTATTTTATTTGAATTTAATATAAAACTAATCTTAGAATATATTATTTCTCTACAAAGGTCTACCATCATCTATACGTCGCGCTCAGCAGGGATTCTGACGTCATGGAATGAGATATCTACGGAATTTATGTGATATCATATTCATTAAAGCTATTGAGTTATGGGAATTTTTCATGGAAAGCAGCGTTTTACGCCTATGAATGATAAACGGCCTTGTATTGACTACGTTCCTTCTCTTATTTGAGGAGGCGTAGCGCTCGTTTTTTTAAATTCCCCCAAATATTCCCGACATGTTCGGCTGATACGTGGGAATTTTATCCAGTAAAATCCTCTTTGCAGCGATGCTTTGGGACCACGTACTGCCTCCCTTATCGCAATACAGCCAGTTTCATTGACCCGCTTATAAAAAGTTGAAATTCAAGTACTTTGAAATTTAATTCCCACTGGGAAAATATCCATATTCAAGTACTTCGTTATTCCCGCTAGTCTAGAGAAATTCTTCACGCAGCTTTAAGTTGATTACGGAAAAATATTATTTTCTCTGCGAATATTAATTTTTGTGTGTGTGTTCTTGTAAGTGAGTCCGTTAAATAGTTTCAATACCATGCTAGGCATTTTGATTCTTAAAAAAAACATTGAGTTAGTTCGGCATTTAAGTAAAATGGGAAAATTGGTTCCATTAGTGGTAGTAACCACGAATCCTACTTCCTACTAATATTATAAATGCGAAAAAGAGCAACAAACACACACACACACACACATACATCATTACAAACTTTCGCATTTATAATATTAGTAGGACTAGTAGGAAGTAGGATAAGGATAAGGATAGGATAGGATATCCTTAGATTGTCAATTTTTTTTTGGCAGACGCGGCGTTGGCCCTTGGGTCAATTTCTTTTAATTTGTCGGCTAAAATATTCCACGCATTTTTTTTTGAATAGGTACAATCTTTATAGGACTCTGATGTGAGGTCCCAAAGGCAGGGCAAGTCTCTATACAACTCGAGAAATTCAGTCAACACTTCTCGTTCTTTCTGCTCTCGTGACATTTCGTCGTTGTCGTTGATGCGTGCGTCCGCGCTCGCCGCTGCAGTGTGACTGCGTTCGCGTGGTTTGAAACAGACGGCTACACGGTTTCAAACCAACGCTTCTGCCAGTGGTTTGAAACACAAACACAGTGTTTAAAACAGTGTAGACAGTAGTTTCAAACCAAATTTCGCTTGACCTTCAAACGCCCTTGGTAGAAAGGCTTGTGTTTCAAACCACTGGCAGAAGCGTTGGTTTGAAACCGTGTAGCCGTCTGTTTCAAACCACGCGAACGCAGTCACACTGCAGCGGCGAGCGCGGACGCACGCATCAACGACAACGACGAAATGTTGACTGAACAAGAAGTGTTGACTGAATTTCTCGAGTTGTATAGAGACTTGCCCTGCCTTTGGGACCTCACATCAGAGTCCTATAAAGATTGTATTAAAAAAAATGCGTGGAATATTTTAGCCGACAAATTAAAAGAAATTGACCCAAGGGCCAACGCCGCGTCTGCCAAAAAAAAATTGACAATCTAAGGATATCCTATCCTATCCTTATCCTTATCCTACTTCCTACTAGTCCTACTAATATTATAAATGCGAAAGTTTGTAATGATGTATGTGTGTGTGTGTGTGTGTTTGTTGCTCTTTCACACAAAAACTACTGAATGGATTTTCATGAAACTTTGCAGTAATATAGCGTAGACATCGGAATAACATAATTTGTTAAAATTTATAGAGATTTTTGAAGGGACTGCTTCCCCGAAACGAAGCGAGGGCGGGTTTACTAGTCTTATATAGGTCGAGCGTAGAGACGTGATAGTCGCGCGACGGTCTTTTTACACTGATGTTTCAAACCAACACTGATTGGTTTGAAACCGTGTAGCCGGCAAAGCGCAACTCGTGCTGTTTCGGTTTCAAACCACCGTTTGAAACCGTGTAGCACATGCATTAATGCCAACATGCTCTGACGTATAACGTATTACGAGTATCAAGTACTTGAATATTAATATTATAATGCTCTTATAAGTAATAATGAGTAGAATTAAAATAGTTTTGCATACTATCATAATGCTAAGAGAGATCTATAAATACTTAAAGTTTTTTCTCGAGTTAATTTTCTTAGGACTTTATTATAGTCTAAAGAAAGCGGTGTATGTAATATTGTGTAATTATACTTATTTTTAATTCGGAAAAAAGTGCACTAGAAACAAAAATCCTTACTAATATTATAAATGTGAAAGTGTGTTTGTTTGTTTGTTTGTTTGTTTGTGACGCTTTCACGTCGCAACAAAGCTATTATATGGTAAGGTTTATGTGTGTGGGGATAGTTAGGAGGGTGGAGAGTGACGTAGGCTACTTTTTACCGCGGAAAAACATCCCATTCCCATGGGAAGATCGATGTTTTGTTAGTTGCTAGATATTTATTTTCTGAGTTGTTAATAGATGGCGTTAATAAAATTCATTTGCAAGTTCTGAATTACGCTATCAAATACTACATGTAATTTACTTAAGTCATAGACAAATGTAATAGGCTACTTTAGCTCTGCCTCGAGAACTCCCCGCTCCGGCTGTATTCAGTGTACCGCCCGCCCGCTGGCACTATCCTGTTGGCTGATGTCCGCAAGTTGCTGGACTCGCCGACACCGGTGGTGGGCGCGGGCGACTGGAACATTCTGGAACATTCTGGACATAGCGGTGTACCAAGGCCTCCATTGCCAGCCACGATTGGAGACGCTACAGGAATGTTCCTGTCCTGTTAGTCCTGGCGAAGGAGCCCAGCAGAGTCTTGCCAAGGCCCCGTCGCCTTATGGCCTGGACAACCTTCGAGAAGCAACTGTAGATCACCACGCCAACTCAGCCTATCCGCACGGATGCGGACGTTGACCAGTTAGCGGTCGAGCTCACTGTCAGCGAGCAAAATGCACTGCAGGCTGCAAGCAGAGAGCAGAAGGCTCCGGGGAAACTTCCACCTCTCCCCTATCACCTCAGCAGCCTGCAGAAACGCTGGCAGGAGTCCGGGTGTCCGCAGCTGAAGAACCAGCTCAACCGGACCGCAGCCCGACTCAAGGCCGAGTTAGATGCACACGCGACTGAGAGCTGGGACGAACAGCTGGACGAAGCGTGCGACGACTGGGCGGCACTACACCGCATATGTCATCATATGTTTCTCTACAAGATCTCGCAGTCGTCGGCGCCCCGGCGTGCCGTTAAGGTGATCTTCAGTTTCCTCGAAAATAGAAGCTTCAGAGTAGTGGTTGAAGACGCCGAATCCACCGAGCGTCCGATCACAGCCGGCGTCCCGCAAGGGAGTTGCCTGACCCCGGTCTGCTACGCCTGCTACACCGACGACATCCCGGCGGCAGGGGGGGCGTCGCTTGCCCTGTATGCCGATGACGTGGCGTACATCACCACGTCGCTGAATAGAACCCACGCCATCGTCAAGATGCAGCGTGCGCTTGATGCCCTCCCCGAATGGCTCGCCGCGTGGAGACTGTCGGTGAATGTCGGGAAGACGCAGGCCGTGAACATAGGAGGATACCTCAACAAGCGGGATCCTACTCTGGAGCTTCACGGACAAGATATCCAATGGGCCCCACAGGCCAAATACCTGGGGGCAAAATTGACGGAAGACTCTCGATGAAGCAACAGGTTACGAAAGCCGTCGCGAATTCCAGAAGCGCGATGGCAGAATCCAGTGCTCTCCTCGAGCCTCCCTCTCGGCCTGAAGCTCGGGGTCTACAAGACCTACATCAGATCCCGCCTCACGACGCGGCACCGGCGTGGAACGTGCTCGCCAGCGAACCGCAGCGCAAGAGGATGCGCGCGGTTCAGGCGATTGCGCTCCGCCGGCTGACTGGTGCACCGAGGTACGTCAGGAACGCCGTCATCCAGTGGGACCTTCGAGTCGAGAGCCTGGACGACTTCATCGAGAGATTGGCACGCAACATGTTTGGGTGTGTCAACGCGTCGCGGTTCCCGCATCTGCAGGACCTGGCACCGCTCCACACCCGTCCACCGGACCGCTGGGCCTTCCCGCGCGACTTGCTGGTTGCGCGGGACGGGCCTAGCACTGACTGATACTGGGGCTTCGTAAGTCGTCGCCCGGCGCTGATCGGCTCCTGCTGGGCTTCCCACCAGCGGGATTCACCCGGTAGGGCCTCGATCGCCTGGGCGGCGCGAAGGTGAACCCCATCCCGTTTAAGACTCTGTGGCCTGTAAAAAGGCCACCACTCACCGGACTTGACCTATTGGTTAGCCACAGATGGACAACCAAGGGCCTTAGGGCCCAACCCAAGGACCGGCCCGTTTTAACGGGCCGCGAGAGACACCCCCAAAGGGGAACTAACTGTCCCGAGGGCTCCACACACCTCAGACAGGGTGGAGTGAAGAGAGCGAGTAGTAGGCTACTTTTTAGCCTAAATTCCTACGGGAGCGGGACCTACGCGGCTGTTACCTACGGGTCCCGAAGCGAAGCGCGGGCGGTTCTCTAGTTCTTATATAAATAAAAAACGCCGGATCGCTGTTCCTAGGTGTGACGTCTACAGTGATGTTTCCAGTAATCATGACGTGCATGTCATGTCAGATGTCAGTGTCATGGTGCTAGTGGGTGCCACGTGCTAACTCGGTTCTGACGGCAGTTCGTACTGAGACCGCGAGGCAGTAGGTCGTAAAACGTCTCTGACGGAAACCGACTAAGTGTGATACTCGAAGACACCACACATGGCGACGGGCCCCAATTCGTGGTGTAATATATTGGAACACGTAAACATCAAAAGGAAAAGGGGGGGTAGACGAACCCACTCGAACGACAAGGTACCTTTAACTATTTTACTTCAACTATTTGGAAAAATGAAAGTACATAGTTGCAGTGGAAATGCCATCAAATATTCTCTCATTCTTCACAAATGTTGTTGTATTTAACGTGCTGCTGTGCCAAGAATAAAATTAAGAAACAATAAAAGTGTACACAATCGGTGCTTACAAGGTCTTTCTGGCAATTAAAGTCTGCTAATTGGTTAACTCCAGAGTTTTGATTAAAACTTAGAATCACAATAACATAATTACCCTTCAAATATAAAATTATAAAATTATGTTTTGGGTATAAATTTACATACTATTTTTCTTATGTTGTCACATATCTTTCCTAAGCTTTGGAGGCAAATTATTGTTGCTTAGATGAACGCAATATTTAGTCCTATAAACTAAAAATAATCGTAGATACCTAGATGGTATTAATTATACTATGATATTCGCGAATATTAAGTTATATTTATAATAATCTCATATTTTATTAACCCTGATTCTTAACAAAAGCAGTTTTCCGCCAATTAAATAGCAATAAGACCGCCGATTGTTTTCTTGATATTATATCGAGCTTATTTTTGTCAAAACTGGTGAACAATGAAGAGTATTTGTATTGTATTGTTAATACTTCTTAAATACCAAGTCCAGATATAAGTTAGTACCGATGTACGGACCGGTGTAATTGGAGCATGTATGGTACGATTCCACCAAAATAGTGTGTAGCACATTTGTAAACAAACATTTCGTGCAAAACTCCAGTGTTGCAGGTACTAAGCTGGTATCGCGGTTAGCTCCTGTCTCCACCGGTAAGGCTGTGCCTAACTTTTGTAAACACACAGTGTGACACACTTGTGTACGAACATGTCCACTGAGAAGAGCTCTGAGTCCTGTTCCGCATCGACGCGAGAACACTGCATGTGTTAGAAGTCAGGATGGAATATATAATAAAAACACAAGCAAACTTTATATAATTAATATTATTAATAGCCCAATTTGTATTACTGGTAAGACTTAATTAGTGTATCCGTGATATTTATTAACAAAAGACAATATTCTTATTATGTGAATAATATACTTCATAATAATTATTATTTAATGAATAACAATTATTATATTTACTGATCAATATAATTAATATTTGATTTAATTATTTCACTTCATTTAAATATTTCTAATTTATTATTTATTTCCACATTTTATATTACATATATATATATATATATATATATATATATATATATATATATATATATATATATATATATATATATATATATATATATATATATATATACGAGGTATATATATACACAATCTTTAAATAACCAATGGTAATTTATAATTTGAAGTATATAATCCAGAAGCAACTTTACTTAATATTACATTACATAATTACATAATATAGTAATTACATAATATAATATAATTATAATACTTATCTACAAATCGTCGAGGGTGATACTCAGAGCCGGATAACACCGACAGGGGCAGAGCAACGTTCCCTCCGACTGCTCAGTAGCAAGTGACCGCCATTAAAACTTTCCAGTCCTTTTATAGCCGGAGATAAACAAATCACCCCACCCAACCTCTGACTATCAGGTACCAAATGACCCTACCCAATCTCAGGTAGCACAAACTAGAACCACCACGTGTTTTTGTTTTGAATATTTGGTTCTTTATACAGTTTTAAGTTTTATTTTAATATAAATTATCTCACATACGCTTCTTTATTATTATTATTACATAAAAATAGATATTTATTTGAATTTTAATATAAATCATCTCACACATGCATGTGTACGCGCGCAAAGGTAACGTAAATACAGATGTGCGTTAACAATTTTAAAACGTTTGCGCACAACTTGTTATTGTTTGCCGAATGGGTGACAAATGTGAATATTTGTGTCGTTCACTGTGTATTACAGTGCCGTGTTGTTCAGCACACTGGTTAAGTGTCATCTTAAGGAATTACCAAAGGGTAAGTAAAAGTTGCCAAGGGCATACAAAATAAATCAATGATAATTATCAAAGGAAATTTCCAAAGGGGCAAAATTTGCCAGGGGTATGGAAATAATTTGCCATGGGGCATAGAAAATAAGTCAAAGATAATTATCAAAGGAAATTTCCAAAGGGGCAAAATTTGCCAAGGGTATGGAAATAATTGGCCGGGGGCATAGAAAATAAGTTAAAGACTTACAATTACCAATGGGTAAAATTTGCCATGGGCCTTGGAAAATAAGTCTTGGATAATAAGTTTGGTAATAACTTATAAGTAATTACCAAAGGGTAAATTTTGCCATGGGGCATTGAAAATAAGTCACGAACTTATAAACCAAACTAGTAAATCCGCCCTCGCTTCGCTTCGGGAAACCAGTTCCTTTAAAAATCTCTATAAATTTTAACAAATTATGTTATTCCGATGTCTAAGCTGTATTACTGCAAAGTTTCATGAAAATCCGTTCAGTAGTTTTGTGTGAAAGAGCAACAAACACACACACACACACACACACACATACGTCCTTACAAACTTTCGCATTTATAATATTAGTAGGATGGTATAAACGAGTCAGGGAAATACAATGGGGTGAATAATGTGCCATCAGCAAAGTTTAACTAACAACAGTAGGTCGAACTCTAACGACCCGGTTAGAGACTGCTGTTAAAATGTGCGTAATAAAAACCGGCCAAGTGCGAGTTGGACTCGCGCACGAAGGGTTCCGTACCATTATGTATAAAACGCCAAAAAAATCTGGCCTTTTGTATGAGAACCTCACTTAAATATTTACTGAGTTTTTGTAACCATTATTAGCCACAAGCTACGCCATCTCTTGGACCGACTGGTAACTAAAAGCATGGACTACATATTAGCCACAAGCAATGCCATCTCGTGGACCGACTGGTAACTAAAAGCATGGACTACATATTAGCCATAAGCAACGCCATCTCATGGACCGACTGGTAACTAAAAGCATGGGCTACATATTAGCCACAAGTAACGCCATCTCTTCGACCGTAAGGTAACTAATATCGCTGAGGCGTCGAAAATATTATTTATTAACTTAAATGTTTATTTTATTCTGTTTTTTAGTATTTGTTGTTGTAGCGGCAACAGAAATACATCATCTGTGAAAATTTCAGCTGTGTAACTATTACGGTTCATGAGATACATCCTGGTGACAGACGGACGGACGGACGGACGGACGGACGGACGGACGGATGGACGGACGGACGGACGGACAGCGAAGTCTCAGTAATAGGGTCCCGTTTTAGCCTTTGGGTACGGAACCCTAAAAAACTGTAAATATATCATACAATTATAACAAGTATTGTGGTACCAGCACATACATAATATTATGGTGTGGTATCCCTATACTGTTACGAATGAGACGCCATGTTGAATACTTACCTTAATATTATATACCAGAACCCTTATTTAAACTGGAGTTCAAAGGCTAAAATACTGTACTTACTATTCAGATGTAGTATGTATTCGGATGGTTTTGCTTATGGTATATTGTTTGCTTAATTATTTCCGTTAAGAGTTAACATAGAATAGCCTTTAAACGGAAAGATTTGTTATCATAATATGACTAAATTCAGTTCCTTATTATTTGTTGTAAAATTAGTTGACTTACTGTGATGATAAACACACAGTAAAGAATAATATTTCAATTACATCATGTTGCAATAGTAATGGGAAATATTTTATAATAAATTATTCTAAGCATACATGTTAACTATCTTTGGTAGGCACTAATTATTGAAAGACTTCATTTCAGTATACAAGTACGTTTATTTATGTGGTAGGTACTATAATGTGTGCAGATGCTTATGTATGATTTAAAATTGTGAATAGTGGTTTGAGTGGTAAATGGTAAAAAAGAATTAACTATTTTTGTCAAATTTTGAGTGTTGAACGATTTGGTACCTACGTAACTTTAGTCCTAAATTAGATGGATAGGTACGAAATAACAGCAAAGATATTATTCAAATGAATAAGATATTTATTCGAAGGAAGTTTCACAAACACTTTTCGAAAGTCAAACTACTCCGTCACTTCAACAAATGCCTACGGTAAGCTAAAGAAGCGGCAAGAGACTTCAAAGGAGCTTCTTTTCCTAGTCGCATTTACAGATTGAACTTACTAAATTAATACTCATGGCTAAAATACGAAACGCATGACCAAGCTCTTTATTTATAAAACAATTATGAAGGTTGTAATGACAATAAATGGAATATTCAATTAACTAGCGTCAAAATCAATTTGTCTCTAAATTATGTCGTGGAGCCTTGTATACAGTATGACGGCGTTTCCGTCAAACATCAGGTTGACATGACAGTAGATGTCAACCTAGCGAAGCGTCATTGTCGCTGGTAGCACGGGCAGCCATCTTGAACGTCACTTTTAAACGAGACCGCGCCCGCGCACCACCCTTGTGACGAATCGCTCCGTATCTTTGCCATCAGATTAGTTTAAGATTTAATTCAGTTGATTTAATGTTATAGCTATCGTTATCCACCTAATCGTATCGTTATTTTTGTGCTAACAATTAAAATACGTTATAATACAGTGACGCCATTTATTTCTTCTTCAACGCCCACTATCCACATAGTAGTTATATGAAGATGAGTTCTGGTGAAGGCCCTCCTGGCTCTTCATCAGAAGTGGGATGTGGTGAGGTCCAAGATGAGGGCCCGAGGACCAAAACGGGCGCCGAGAAACTACTCAACAATATGGAGATGCTACTATCCCGACTCCTCGCGGCTCAGCAAACGCCCGCTGTGAACACTAGTCAACCCACGCAACTGCTACCCTTTAACCCAGACGACCCAGACGCCGATATAGAGGGCTGGTGCAACATAACCGAGGTCATCGTGCAAAAAAAGAATTTAGATGGAGTCGACCTGCTCATGGCTCTTACAAGTGCTCTGAAGGGACGAGCTGCATCTTGCATTACTAAATTAAGTCTACAGGAAATAACCTGGAGTGTGGTCAAGCAGTCTCTTTTAGCAAGATTTTCTAAACCTAAATTATTTCAAGATTACTTTGATGATATTTTACGATTCCAAATCGGAGCCAAAGAAACAGCTTCAGAGTCCGCCCTTCGCCTCTGGAACTTGATAGAAAGAATTCCAAAGATCGTGATGCCTGAAGAAGTGTTGACTGGATTTGTGATTTCAGTACTTTGTCAAAAGGACAGCTTGATACGTCGCGAGTTAAACGCCCACAATATCACTACTCGTTCTCAGTTGTTCCGAATACTGGGAGGTGTGTCTCTCAAGCGTCGATCGGATAGTGGAGATATCAACGAAACGGAGATCAAGCGTTATCGTCCCACTGAGAGGTTCTCTGGCAAATGTAATTTCTGTGGAATACTAGGTCATCGCTTTGCAGAGTGTCGAAAACGTCGTGATAACTCCGGACTCATGTCTCAAGACACCCCAAGCTCGTCGCGCGCTTCTGAGAATATAAATTCTGTGACCTGTTATATGTGCGGACAAAAAGGGCACGTGACAACTAACTGCCCTGACAAGAAAAACGGAAGTAAGGCTGCGGTCAAGGAGGTTCATCATTGCGAGCACCGCCCTTCTAGGGGTACTCTTGTAACATCATCCGGTGAGTCTGTCGCTTTTTTATTCGATAGTGGATCGTCTTGCTCACTTTTAAAGGAAAGCTTCCGTGATAAGCTCTTGGGTACTGTGTGTAATGATGTTGTTTATCTCAGTGGTATTGGAGGTAACGACATACCATGTACTACACAAATTCAGAGTGAGGTTAGGATTGATGGCCATTTAATAAACCTGCTTTTCCATGTTGTTCCGGATCGTAACATATCAGATCCTATAATTATTGGTAGAGATATTTTTGATTTAGGGCTGTGCGTGAAAATTGATAACGATAACTTTGTTTTATACACCAAAGAGCAATCTCATTTTTGTAATAAGACTTTAGATAGATTCGATTTTAGTCAAATCGACACTGATCTGCAGGGAAATGATAAAGAAATGTTGATTTCATTGTTAAAAAAATATTCTGATCATTTTATCGAAGGTATCCCTACCACACGGGTCAAGACAGGCGTATGCGAACTTAGATTAATAGATCCACAAAAAGTCGTCTATAGGTGCCCCAGTAAACGCGCTCCCATTGAAAAACAAATAATCAGGGAACAAGTCCAAAAATTGTTAGATGCAGGAGTGATTCAGGAAAGTTCTTCCCCTTTTGCAAGCCCCATTGTTCTTGTTAAAAAGAAGGATAATACGGACAGGTTATGTGTGGATTACAGGGAGCTAAATTCCAATACCGTGCCCGAACGTTACCCGTTACCTCGCATCGAAGAACAAATCGATCAGCTCGCTGGAGCCAATTTCTT
This sequence comes from Hesperia comma, assembly GCA_905404135.1. NCBI lineage: Eukaryota > Metazoa > Arthropoda > Insecta > Lepidoptera > Hesperiidae > Hesperia > Hesperia comma. The sequence goes on along the minus strand of FR990013.1, from coordinate 12,726,604 downwards.
CTCCTCATTAGATATGGCTGCTGGGTTCCACCAGATCCCGGTTCATCCCGATTCAGTGCAGAAAACAGCCTTTGTCACAAATGAGGGCCAATACGAATATCTCGCCATGCCATTTGGCCTGCGTAATGCGCCTTCAGTGTTTCAGAGATGTATTACTAAAGCCATGAGCCATTTGAAGGATAGACCATTAATCTATATGGATGATGTATTGACCTATTCTGTGGACATCTCTGAAGGTCTCCAGCGCCTTGACGATGTGTTGGCCGCCTTATCGGAAGCTGGCTTTTCATTAAATCTTAAAAAGTGTAAATTCATGAAGCAAAGAATCGATTATTTAGGATATTCCGTACAATCAGGCGTGATTAGACCAAATTCGCGGAAAATTCAAGCATTAGTAGATGCCCCTGAACCAAAGTCAGCAACAAATGTCCGGCAATTTCTGGGGTTAGCCTCCTATTTCCGCAAGTTTATTCCCGGATTCACCCGAATTGCGGGTCCCCTATATCCTTTAACAAAATTGAAAGGTCGAATTACTTGGACTTCTGAACACGAGAGAATACGTAAAAGGTTAATAGATATACTTACATCAGAACCCGTACTTACCATATTTAACCCAGAGCTCCCGGTTGAGTTACATACAGACGCTAGCTCGGATGGCTATGGAGCGATCCTCTTACAAAAAAAAGACGACCTACCCCACGTCGTAGAATACTTTAGCCGTCGAACATCAGACGCTGAGTCTCGCTACCACACCTACGAGCTGGAGACTCTAGCAGTCGTCAGGGCGGTAGAGCACTTCAGACACTATTTATATGGTAGGCGTTTTGTAGTTGTTACGGATTGCAATTCATTAAAAGCGTCGAAGTCCAAGAAAGATTTAACTCCCCGTGTTTATCGCTGGTGGGCATATCTCCAGGCGTACGACTTCGATATTGTTTATCGCGAAGGTAGTAGAATGGAACATGCCGACTTTTTGTCTCGAAATCCCTTGCCTAATTCTGATACGGTTAGCCCGTTAGGATCGGGCCAGGCGCAAACAAAAACCATTCAGTTTGTTGAGCTTCACCAAGGCTGGTTATCTGTTGAACAAAAAAGAGATGCAGAAATCCAAGACCTTATCAGAAAATACCACGATAACAGTTTTCCTGAAACTGTAGCCCAAACATATGATGTCAGAGAAGGCATCCTCTATAGGAAAATTGTTCGTAATAAAGTGGTCTCATGGCTGCCAGTAGTTCCACGATCCCTTATCTGGACACTCATAAACCATGTTCATAATGAACTGCAGCATTTAGGTAGGGACAAAACCCTTGATAAGCTTTATGAGAAGTACTGGTTTCCGGATATGTCTAAATGCGTTCGAAAATTCATAGATTCGTGCATAGTATGTAAGGCTTCCAAAGGTCCGTCGGGAGCTCAGCCCGTTCAGCTTCACCCAATTCCGAAAGCGTCCGTGCCTTGGCACACAATTCATATTGACTTTACGGGAAAGCTTAGCGGGAAGAGCGACCGAAAAGAGTATTGCTCAGTAATTATAGACGGTTTCACAAAGTACGTTTTACTCGAACACACCTTGTCAGTTGATGCCAAAAGTGCGATACATGCGCTACGAAAAGCAGTTTACCTTTTTGGGGCGCCTAAAAGGATCATCGCGGATCAAGGCCGTTGCTACATAAGTTCTGATTTCAAAACTTTTTGTGACGAACATAAAATAGAACTTCACTTCATCGCGACGGGGTCAAGTAGAGCGAACGGACAGGTCGAACGAGTGATGCGTACTTTAAAAAGCCTTTTAACTATCGTCGAAAACGATCCTAACAAAACGTGGCGTGACGAGTTAGGAAATATTCAGCTGGCCTTAAATAGTACAAAATCCACGGTAACTAAATATTCCCCATCAGAGCTCATGTTCGGAATTCGTTCTGATTCACTGGGTATGTCCAAAATTAATTACAATAATAAAGACGACGAGGTTCGTTTGGAACTTGACTCGGTTAGACAGGATGCATCCGCAAATATTCAGAAAGCTGCTGAATCCGAAATTGTTAGATTTAATAGAGGCCGCGCAAAAATTACTCCATTTTCTAAAGGAGATTATGTGTTTATCAAAAACTGTGAACGCAACCAAACAAAACTCGATAGGAAATTTAGGGGTCCATTCGTAATTACAGAAGTTCTAAATAATGATCGCTATGAACTTAAAAGCATAACGGGAGCTTCCCATCGAATTCTTAAATATTCCCATGAAAATTTGCGCGCAGTACCCCGGGGACATGACGGATTACTTGAAATCGCGTCTAGTCTTTTAAATGAATTTGAGGCCGAGACGGCGTCTGATGATGTAGAAAATACTTTACGCTCAAATAATGAAGACGAGTCCTTAGACCGTCTCGACACCTTGACCGTGTGCTCAGACACCGTTTCTGCCGACTCACGCACTCTCACAGCAAATTCAGATACCCTGAGCGTACACTCAGACCCCGAAACATGGGAGGTTCTACATGAAGTGGAAGTACATACGGAACAAGACAATTCATTAACATAGGCAGTTAAGGTACAATTTATCATTGTAGGTATTGTAATGTGTGTAAGTCTTTTCTGAGGAATTAGTTAGAGAGCACACTGAATCTGTCCTAGTGTCGAGGAGGTAGACGAAATGTGTCGTCCAAGTCACACCCGCGGGTCCGGTTGACTTGTCACAGTGGTTTGTTCATCATATAGTTGTGGGCATCATCTGACGTAATCTGTCGTCCAAGTCTGATTCCTTGAAAGGGCTGACTTGTCTAGGATGACTGCCTCCTAGTGGAAAGACGAATCGTGTCGTCCGGGTCAATACCTCGCTGGAATTGGCTCGTCTGGAAGTTTGCAAAGACGAAAATGTGTCGTCCTCGTTGTCACTAGAGTTCTGGTTAAAACACTGCATGGTTAGTCCAAGTATTGAAATGATTTCTAATAAAGATGATGTCAGTATTGGCGTGCTAACGATAAAGTTTAAGTCAGGATGAGCGAACGGGCCATACACAAGTCTTAATTTTGTTCCAGATAAATCGCCCGAGGACGGTCGAATGTCAGTCCGGCCGTGACGGCGTTTCCGTCAAACATCAGGTTGACATGACAGTAGATGTCAACCTAGCGAAGCGTCATTGTCGCTGGTAGCACGGGCAGCCATCTTGAACGTCACTTTTAAACGAGACCGCGCCCGCGCACCACCCTTGTGACGAATCGCTCCGTATCTTTGCCATCAGATTAGTTTAAGATTTAATTCAGTTGATTTAATGTTATAGCTATCGTTATCCACCTAATCGTATCGTTATTTTTGTGCTAACAATTAAAATACGTTATAATACAGTGACGCCATTTATTTCTTCTTCAACGCCCACTATCCACATAGTAGTTATATGAAGATGAGTTCTGGTGAAGGCCCTCCTGGCTCTTCAAGTACAATAACAGGCAGATAGTAATAAGCATAGTGTCAGCTTTGTGATGCGTTGCTATTCAATGAAAGTGGATATAATATAATGACATTTAAAATAAATTCGTATATACGTGCATTCGCACTAAAGTTATTTTGCGACAAACAGTGTTATTTGACATAATTATAATATATATTAGCAATTTGTAAATTGTACAGTCTCTTTCTATATAAGTAAGAAAAGTGGTTCGGAACCAGTACCAAGGAGCTAGCTTCCTTGTTTTACCGAAGACTAGAACAACATATTATGGTACAAAAACCCTCACATATGAAGGAGCACGACTTTACAATAAGATACCAGCACATTTAAAAAATGTACACCCATTTAACGCATTCAAGACCAAACTAGCTGAACATATAATAGGACAATAGCTTGCCAATGCGTAATGGGTACCCTGTTTAAGACGAACATTAATCGTTTTAATTATGTAGTTATGTTCTCATGTAAGTGACTTTTTTGTCTTGTTTGAGAATAAAGTGTCTATAAACCTAAACCTATTCGTGTTTTTCCAACTGCACGTAACTTATTTAACTTGAACTCATTATCCAGTAAAAAAAAGGGGTAGGTAATAGGCGTTCGTGGCGCATAAGTTGTTGAAATTCACATCGTGAAATAATAATTAAGTAATTTGCCGAAAGGTATTTGAATAATCGGGTCACAAAATTACAATCAATTTAGAATAATTTTATTGGCACGACTAGCGAGAACTGTATTTACCTCACTTTTATACTGTGTGCCATGGTCGGATGTTATACAGTCATATACATAGAAAGCTATTCTCATACCATGACCTCGTCTGGTATCAGTTTGGAACCCATCATCTATCTGTAGCAACATGAAAGGAGGTAAAAGTAAAACGGCGTTTTCGGTATGACAACCGTAATTCATTTTGTTACATCTAATTTATGTTGGAGCTTTATAACGTCAGTTTTATTTAGTTCCTTGTGGAAACATGACCTTTTGTTGTGTCTTGTAATTAGTGATCAATGACGAAAGATTTTGCTGAAAGAAGAACATAATTTGTGATGCCTCAATGGGACTATAAATTAAAGTAACAGTTGGATATTGTTCCACAAGGCCCTCTCACACTGCGCTGTTTATTAGCTACGCGACTGCAACACAATCCAAAATTCGTTGTATCTGACATTGTTCGCTGACATCTTACATGCTGACATCTTAGTCGCTTACAAATGCCGTTGTGTGAGAAAGGCCTAACTCTTTTCTATTAACAAGTGCAGCACACTTCGATTGCCTTTAATTTACCATGTGAAAGCTTTAAGTTTTGAAGTTATCTCACAGATGGCGATGCAGCGTACGGCGATTTTGTTCTGTTAAGTTGCGAAGATACACAGGTCATTCCTGTGGCGACTGGGAACAAAAGCAGCGCACGTGTTATCTGGAACCGAATCGACGGCAGCGTGCGTGCACTCGTGGGCGTCCTGGAGTGCAATTATTCCTCCATCAATGACGAAGCTTTGGCAAACCATAGTTACTCGCACCTCTGCCGGGGGTTACTGCCTCGGATCGGACGCAACTTAACAGTCAACTTATCGAACAGAACTTATGAAATAGTACATGAACGGTATTGCTTCTTTGCAAATACACAGATCTTGTAAGAACACTAGAGATGTGTTGAGTGCTGTAATTGGTGGGTGCCAATGTACAGTCGCATTGGGATGGACAATGCATAAGATGGTGACAACAGTTATGTGCGGGTTTAATGCTATTTTGAGGAAAGTACTGGACTATGCTTGAGTATCGTTCGATGAGTTAAAACTTGTTTTGAAAAGAGCTAAGATAGTTTCAAGATAATTACCAGTTAATTTATGTTGAATTCTAACAAGTTAAAGCTATTATTTTAAAGCTATTATTATTAAGCTATTTAAGTTGAAGCTATTCTGTTTTGAGCAACTTTAAATTAAAAGCTGTGTTGTATAACTTGGTCGGTGAGTCCTTTGACAATTCTAAAATACCAATTTGAGTTTTAAAAATACTTTTGTCATGGGTAATAATTACTAGACAGATTAAGAAAATGCCAGTTGGTCACGCATCGGTCAGGATCGATGTGGATAAGGTTAATGACTATGTTCAAAATTATGTTGTGGTAGAAAGTGGCTAAGAACTCCGCCTCCTATTCGGAGGATCCGGGTTCGAATCCCAGGTCATGACCTTTGAATTTTCGGAGTTATGTGCGTTTTAAGCATTTAAATGTCACTTGCTACAACGGTGAAGGAAAACATCGTGAGAAAACCTGCACGCCGGAGAGTTCGCAAAACTCAAAGGTATGTGAAGTCCGCCAATCCGCACTTGGCCAGCGTGGTGGACTATGGCCTTAACCTTCTCATTGTGAGAAGAGACCCGTGCTCAATAGTGGGCCATGATGGGTTAAGATGATAATGATGATGATGAAACTTGAGTAAGGTCACTCTAGGGGCCATAATGAGTAGGGATCTGTTCAGACACACGTGTGATTCATCAGGGGGTGACACACGAGGATCAGAGGATCCAGGCACTGGAAGTGAGCAATGCGATTGCTGATCGGCTGGAAAGCCGGGACATTAGATGCCTTACTCGGGAGTTTAGTCTTGAATTTTGTAAAATCTGTGTACAGTTCATCGAGTCATTTGTGAATTGCTTTGAATGACCGCGATGCGTGGCCCGCGACGCGGCGACGCGTGGAAAATTCAAAGGTGCGTGACCTGGGATTCGAACCCGGATCCTCCGAATAGGAGGCGGAGTTCTTAACCACTTTCTACCACAACATAATTTTGAACATAGTCATTAACCTTATCCACATCGATCCTGACCGATGCGTGACCAACTGGCATTTTCTTAATCTGTCTAGTAATTATTACCCATGACAAAAGTATTTTTAAAACTCAAATTGGTATTTTAGAATTGTCAAAGGACTCACCGATTTAATACGAGTATAATGAATCCCTTATATTCTAATTTGGTTAAATTTGGCTTAAAATAAAAAAAATAAAAAACACAATTATGTTTTAGTGACCTTGTAATTTGCTCTAGAATGACGAATGTAGTTAGGAGTGAATAATAAGAATTGACGATATTGACATGGCAATCAGATCAAATAAAAGTTAAGTCGATATTCTATTGCATTAAATGTTCTTGACTTTATAAGTCAGGATGGGTCGACCGTTAAGAGATACTTTCGTTGTGCTTCTTGTTTCAGGTAAATTCCGACACCACAGCTGATCGAGTCATCCAGTTTACGACGATTGTACGATGACGTATTGCGTTAAAAAGTTAAAACAAACTCGCGTCAATATAAAATAAAATTAGAACTTTGTTTTAACCTAATAAAAAGTCTCACACGAGTAAGTGCGAGTTACATAAAAAAGGGGGGAATAAGTTATTAAGGAGGTAAAGGAAAAATTGTTAAACATAATTTCTAATGACGGCTTATGTTCATTTATTAATTTAATACTTGGTCATGTTAAAATTTATTGTGTAATTTATGTTGTTAATTTCAAACAGTACGATAATACTTTGAGGGTAAATTAATTTAGTTAACGTTAACGAATTTAATAAAAGTAAAGAGGTGTGACGTCTACAGTGATGTTTCCAGTAATCATGACGTGCATGTCATGTCAGATGTCAGTGTCATGGCGCTAGTGGGTGCCACGTGCTAACTCGGTTCTGACGGCAGTTCGTACTGAGACCGCGAGGCAGTAGGTCGTAACACGTCTCTGACGGAAACCGACTAAGTGTGATACTCGAAGACACCACACTAGGGTCCTGGGTTCGATTCCCAGCGAGGCGGAAATTTGAATGATGAGTTTGAATTTCCGTTCTCGGTCTGGGTGTGTGTCCTTGTCTTGTGTGTTGTCCATGGCACCCACGACACAGGGAATCCTAGTGTGAGGCTATGAGTGTAAAGCGTTATTTTTTTTTACAATACATGATTATACTTAATTTTCTTTTATGAAAAATAAATGATTAATGATAGGGAATAAATACAGTATAAAGTTGTCTGAGTGAACATCCAAAAACCATAATTTACGATGAGTATAATTTCCGCATCGTACAATTTCCACAAAATACATGTTCCCTCTGAAACAAGTCGAATGTAATTTATGGAGCGGCTTTCAGGCCATAGCCGTTTATTTAAGTGCGATCGTTTATGGCTTATTTTATTGCAGTGTTTAAACTACTGTAAAGATAAATAGAACGCTATAAAGTGGCTTTCGATTCAGTAACACTATAATATAAATTTGTCGGGAGTAAAAGAAGTTTTAAAGTGAAAAATTAAAAATTAAGTATAAAAGTTAATATAAAAGTTGTGACTTACCTAAGAAGTTCATCTTGCCGACTCTTCAATCACTGCGTACCAAAAAATAAGTACAATATACCTAGCCTAACAACAACTTGTCATAACAACGTTCAAATATAAAAATATGACTCTTTTGAGCTTGAGCACCAATTTACTATAGAAAATACATGATACGTATATTTAGTTCCTAGCAGAGTGTGTCTGTTCGGGTACACAGCATTTTGCTGCTTACACAACCTCCCGTCACGGCTGACGGAAGCCGAATGCTGCGACTTGGGCAACGCGACCGTATTTATGCAATCCGACGCACACAGGCGCACGCGTACTGACACCCCTCACTCACACACTCGAGCTAAGTGGGTGCAAAGTAAAATGGTGGAGCTATTGTCAATCTGTAATAGGAAAGGAAAGTTGGTCGACAATTTGAGCGCATAATTGTAATTGCCCCTTTGGTAATGCTTTGTAGCTGCGAACTACGAAAATTGGGGTGTCGAAGCTACTCGGGGAATTTGTGATTTTTATAGATAAAAGAGCCTTAAAAATTCTGATACCAGGAACGATAAATAAAGGAGTAAGTGAGAAAAATTGCCGGCATATTTCTTCCCCTTAACGCATGTACGAAGTCGGTTTGCGCATGCGTTGCGTTAGAACAAAGAATGCGCGGCGGGAGGCGTGGCCTTGCGTCAGTGTGAGTGCGTTAAATCTTTTTAGGTCGACGCATTAAGTAGGTAATTTACTATTATACGTTGCATTTGACAGAACAGAGCTGGGTATATGTACCCGGGTATTGGGGTTGCCCGGACCGAGTCCAAGTACCCGGTCATTTTCTATTCCATTTCTTAAAGCTTTTAGAATTAAACCTATCGTCGAATGTTGGCTACAATCCATATTTATGACCTGTTACTGGACTTTTCACAAATGGGGTCGCGTGGAACACTATGCTCTATATATTGAAAAAAGAGGGGACATAGAGCGTAATCGCAATGCCACGATAAAAAATTAATGACTGAAATAAAATTAAAAGGCTTCCAAAAATATTAAAAAATTGTTAATATACAACTTTCGAAAAAAATGGTTTTCGAGAAAGAATAATGTTAACCTTTTAAATTGTATTTTAAGTGTATGTTACCAAGTCGATGTGCAGTAAAGTGCACCATAAGTAGTGAAGGACGTTCCACTTAAGGAGAAGCATGTTCTGTCATTGTCCATATTCCCTACGGAATAATAATTTCAACTAAGTATAAGCTTATCTTAAAACGTGACTACGTTAAATTCACATAATACATGTACTCGTGTATTCCAAATGTAATATTATGTTATGTTTTAATAAAGCCTTAATTTGATTACCAATACCCTACTTTTTTATTCCGATAAAGACTTAGTCCTCTATACTGCCTCATATTTAATTTATCGTGGCGGCACATAGCATAAAAACTCATATTATGTCGAATTATGATAAATACCTTAGAAATTCTGCGTGATCAGACATACCTATATACTTATTCAGGTTGGAATCAGATAAACAACCTTTAGGTACTATTTGTATGATACGAGTCTTGAATAGTTCGTAAAAAACCTCCGCTTCTGGTTTCTCATGAAACTCTTCGTGGTGGTAAGTTACCGTGTGTCTACGGATTTAATTAAACTAAATAAACAACCAAAACTATTCTCTACACCGCCATTAGCAAGGTGGGCAGCAAATTAATGATCAAACACTGAAAACAAGTAGTCACGTTCATGTTTATGCAGTTGGCGCCGGCGCTAACCGGTTCTAACTGGTTATATCCAGTTCGCTGCGAAGTGTATGAGTTGCACTTCGTTATGTAAATTTAATGCTACTCCGCTCGTTCCAGGGGACTGTGGCTCGTAGCTACAGAATAAAAGAACGAATAAAATCCTGGTCAAGTTAAAATCAGGCCGCGCGTGAAATTTTTAGTCGCGAAAGTGACTTTGTGTGTCTTTTAAATTTTTACGTTTGGTCGAATGAACCAATTTTGATGAAATTTGGTATGGAGATATTTTTAAGATACGTGAAATATATTACAGTACACATTTTAGTTTATGTTACGATGTTTCCAACGTATGCAGTTTTTCTGCGAACGATCAATAACAAGTTTCTCTATAGTCTATAGTAAAGACTTTTTTAATTGTTGGCTCTATGTCTGTTTTATCTATAAGTATTTTTCATTGCTGTATGAAACAACTTAATCGAATAATAATGAATCATAAACGGCAACACACGACAAGAACCAGTAAAAAGTTATGATTTATCGACCATAAATTAAATACACATTATTGAGGATAACACAAAAAACTATCTGCGAGGTATCGTTTATTTTAATCATCACGCCTCATTACAGAACTGCATCTTCCGATAAAGTCTATATCGGTGAAGGAACCGTTTGTTAGTCCGTACGTGCGTCGTATAGACGTTTTTGTCTCAACACCCCTTCAGTGGCATCTCGTCGTTAGGATTCAACGCGCGAGTACGATGATAAATTCTCCACTATCTCATATTGTGTTAGGTTGTTCTCTTAATTTGAATATTATATTAAATACCAACTATCGTCCTAGTATGACTTGTTTGGTTAACGTAAGTTGAAATACTGAAATAGTAGATTGTATAACAAGGGAGCAAAGTAATATTTTTACGGCGCGGGCGCTTTTTTGAATGCAGAGCGAAGTGAGGGATTCTAGAGTAGAATCCCGAGCGCAGCGAGGGATTCTTTAGTAGAATCCTGAACGTATCGAGGGATTCAAAGTATGTCGCCCGAAATTTTATTTCTCTTATTCCCATTGTAAATTAAAATTCCATTCAAATTATAAATCATCTATTCTTTTAGGTATTACTGATACAATTTATGCGCGTCATTTTTTATTCTACTTGTTATGTTGTGGCCTAATAACTACTAGAAATACGAGGGCATATTACTTGTAAAGCTCCTACTTTTAAAAAAATTACCTAAAAAAAGCGTAGACTAATAACAGACTGTTGGTCTCTAGGTTAGTAAAACTGTGGGAAATAAATTGTGAAACGGCTTAAACTTTGCTAAGCGTCAGAGGCATGCAAGCTCATGAACTATTCGCTCTGAAGGCCGAACTTACGAGTAAATACAAACTCAGTATTCTAAGAATGTCGTACATTTACACCAATTCGTAGGGTCGTCACTTCTAGTTGGGCAGTTGTGGATTCGGTTACATTTTTTTATAATTTCAAAAAGGAGGAAGTTCTCAATTCCAAAGGTTTTTTTTGTAATGTGAATTAGTTAGTAAATTTCAACTGGGTTAACCGACTTTATTATTTTTCTTTCTCTCTCTACTTATCGATTTTGAACTTGGTTATTTTTTTGTAAAAAGTTAGTTCTTTGAGGTGAAAATTTTGTTCCTCAAAGATAGCAATACATGACTTAAATTTTAATAAGACTATAACTAACAAATACTGATTGAACTATACTAACAAGTACTAACAGGACGAACTGTCATTAACAGTCTCTGCACCTGTTCTCGTACCTAAGTTTGTTAAACTTACCGACTGACATTCTAATACCGTTTACTTACTGACTGATCGTTGCAATTCCAATTTGAGTCGTGTTCTGTGTCAGCCACAGTTGTCATGGGCGGCAGCTACAGCGGTAGTACTGCATAAATATGTCGAATATTTATTTATTTCCTTATGGTCGTCACTTTATGCCCTTTAAGCTTTTAGTATAAAAAATACCTGGAATAACTTTTACAAAAAAATCTACTTTTCGAAAAATAAACAGAGAACGTCATCAACGAACTCGAAGACAATTAATAGTAGATTATACACTAAGGGGATAAAGCACTGTTTTATGTCACGGGCGCTATATTGAATCCTGAACGTAACGAAGGACTCCAAATTTAACTCCCGAGCGCAGCGAGGGTGTTATAAGTTAATTCCCGAGCAAAGCGATGGAATTAAGATTGAGTCCTGAGTGCAGTGAGGGATTCAAGCGCCCAAGAAAAAAACAGTTTTATTCCGGTGGTGTATACTCTACTTTTCTCACTTTATGCGAGACAATAAAAAACCAGGCTTAGTAGATAGTGTTTATTACAGCAAATTAAAAGTGCAAATTGATATTGGAAGTCCAATCGTCTCAGTGCGAATCTAGTGGGCCACGGCTTCGGTCTTCGAAAATCGAGTTGGCCGCGCCCGCTGAGGGCACATTCTGTTTAGCGAAATTAGACTTTATGCACATAGCAATAAGAGTTATGAAAGTGAAAATCACATTATTGACCAGCGGGTTATAATGAAATTCAATAGAACATTATAACCCGGCTAAAGCCAAGAGGTATAATGTCTTGCTTTCGGTAAGGTTTACATGACATATAATTCGGCATTGTCGAGCATGTAGTGTGAAATAGTAGATTATACACCAAGGGGATAAAGCACTGTTTTATGTCACGGGCGCTATATTGAATCCTGAACGTAACGAAGGACTCCAAATTTAACTCCCGAGCGCAGCGAGGGTGTTATAAGTTAATTCCCGAGCAAAGCGAGGGAATTAAGATTGAGTCCTGAGTGCAGTGAGGGATTCAAGCGCCCAAGAAAAAAACAGTTTTATTCCGGTGGTGTATACTCTACTTTTCTCACTTTATGCGAGACAATAATAATAACAATATATTCTGGGAGTAGATTATTGACAATGCCTATGGCATCTAATTTAATAGCTTCTGGAGTCAAAATACTTTCATCACTCGACATTTTTGATATTTTTTTTGAAATATTTATAGAATCTTCTAAAGGTACTACTAGCTACGGCTATAGCAACTTCTTTCAGCTGGCGTGGCCTACTCGATTTGACAAACAAATGAAGTTCGTCTCAGTGCGAATCTAGTGGGCCACGGCTTCGGTCTTCGAAAATCGAGTTGGCCGCGCCCTCTGAGGGCACATTCTGTTTAGCGAAATTAGACTTTATGCACATAGCAATAAGAGTTATGAAAGTGAAAATCACATTATTGACCAGCGGGTTATAATGAAATTCAATAGAACATTATAACCCGGCTAAAGCCAAGAGGTATAATGTCTTGCTTTCGGTAAGGTTTACATGACATATAATTCGGCATTGTCGAGCATGTAGTGTGAAAATACGTATTATTAGTGATAACTACTCTTCAGATATAACGTCGATCCTTGTAAATCAAATTCAAATTATTTATTTCTTCGAAGTAGGTTTTTACAAACCCTTTTCGAATGTCACATTACGCCATCGCTTCAACAAATCCCTACGGTGAGTGGTCTTGGAAGAAGAAGCGGCAAGCGGAATCTAGGGACAAGCAGCAAATAAAATATAAAAATTGTCAAATCAACCTATACAGTCGAACTGAGAACGATCTCTTTTTTGAAATCGATTAGAAATTACGGGATTCCGGAATCGAACCCGACCTTATGCGAGACATAGGGTGAATGCAATTATACACATTAAGAGGCGAAACACGCAGCGAATTGAAGTGAGGTACGTTCATACGTACATATTATAATTACTTATAAGGTTAGACTATAAGCTTCTCATTGTTTCAATTAGAATAAAGCATACCGTTGTCCGAACTAGCCGTGTCTTGTTATTTTATCTGCTCCCCACACCTCATGGCGACCCTGCCATGCCGTGGCGTGGGCGAGTGTCGGGTGACCAAGCGCGGCCCGGCGAATCGCTAACGCTGCGCATTCCTGTGTGCCTCGGTGCATTATTCTTGGACAATTATAATAAGTAGTGAATAATACTTCATAACTCTATAACGAACACGGGCGTACTATTTTTACTTTCCTCTCGAAAACTATTTGAAAATGGGCAAACCGTACTCAAAAACAGAAGATAAAGAAGTTAGTGTTAACCAGAATGCAGCAGGCTCGAATAAAGCGACGATTTACGAGGATATCGAGATCCAGAACCATATGTGGACGACCAACATACTTCTAGCAGTGGCTTTATGTATTGGAATTGCGGCTATAATATACATCGGGTGTCGGATATGGAGGAAGAATGAACGCAAATGGATGGAAAGACAAATGCAGACTGCATTTATAACTCGTTTGCGACAAAGGCTCTCGGGAAGATTTGGAAGGCCAGATGAAGGAGCAGCGTCAGTGTGAAGGTGGATGTGATCTTTATTTACGGTTGTGCGAAATATACCTAAATCTATGGAAATACGGCTTTGAACAAATGGAACACTGAACATTAGTTTTAAGTGAAAATAAGTGACAACGTTGTATGGAACAAAATTTAGAAGCTATTTTAAGTAAGTTAAATGATATTCAAACTAGTTTAAGAAAGTTGGGCCCTATTAAACGAGTAAAATATGCATGTAGTGTAAATGAAAAAATTTTAAAAGCTGAGAAGTTATTTTTAACATAAAGATATTATTAGTGTTTTCAGAACTAAGGAAACTACATTAGAACTTGCAGAATATGTGTATGATGTGTTAAAAGAACGTATAGAGTTAACATATAATCGGATCTTGAGTTATAAAATTAGTGATTGTAAGGAAAATACAAACATGGAGAAGTTTGATATAAAAACTGCTACCTCTTTAATACCGGTAATGGATAGTTCAGAACAAACTATTGAAAAAATCATTGATGGAATTGAAATGTATAACGAATATTTAGTGGACATTACTCAGAGAAGGTTATTAATTTCATTTGTATTGAAAACTAGGTTATCTAAATCTGCTAAATTAAAATTAAAAAGCGAATATGACAATGTAACAAACTTAATCCAAGATATTAGGAACTTTTTATTAACAAAGAAATCGGCAAATTCAATACTTAACCAATTAAATAATTTGTCTCAAAATAATATGTCAATAAGTGAGTTTGGTGATAAGTTGTCAGATTTATTTGTGGGTCTCACTATCGCACAGAGCGATGGAAATCCCAAAGCTAGTGAGATTCTGAGACCTATAAATGAAAAGATTGCAATCAAAAGGTTTGCAGATGGTTTGCGGAATAGGCGACTGAGCACAATTATATCAGCCAGGGACTACTCGCAACTGAAAGACGCGGTGCGTGCAGCCGAGGATGAAGAGCTTATTTATTTATTTATTTATTTATTATTAAAATTGCACCAACAAGGTTAACACTTAAACATTCTTATCTAAACATGCGCAAAATTACAATTTAGTGCCACCTCAATTATAGGCGCAAATAGCTTGCTGGTTTGACAAAATACAAAATACAAAAATTAAGATTAAAAAATAACAATTATTAACTTATTATTAAAAGTAAGTACATACAAATAACATAACAAAATAATAAAAAAAAAAAAATTAAGATACATTAAAATTGTTAAATTATTAAACTATTTTCAAATTATTTATTAAGAAACATTGATATTATTATATTCCTATATTGCTAGTTTAAAACAAGAAATCCAACAATATACCGTCCTATTCCTCTGCTATTACTTGGCTTATATTTTTCTTAAAATAACTTAAGGAATTTGAGAAAATGTCGAGATGTCCGCCAGTCTTGTGTAGTTTTGGATCATTGGTAGTAATATCGTGAATTCGATTAAAGCTCCTTAGTGTTCGGTTTATGGGAGCGTAATGACCCAAATTTGATTTGGATGTATTAATTACAAAAGGAGGTTTCTTAACTCTTTGTGACTTTTTAGGTGTATAGAAATGAACTCTTTCTAAAAGACCGGGGGCATCCACATTTCCATTTAACAATTTGTACAGAAACACGATATCAAGCAGCTCCCTTCGATGCCGTAATGATTTGACATTAAAATGTGATAAGCGGTCGTTGTAGGTACTGAGTTTATTACCTAGGTTACAGCTATAGGATAAATGCTTTAAAAAACGCTTTTGGACACTCTCTAAACGTTTTACATATAAAGAGTAGTGCGGATTCCACACAGGACTGCAATATTCAAGGACGCTACGAACAAGGCAGTGATAAATTGTTATTTTAGTTTTGGGGACCTTAAAGTCTTTGCAGTTGCGAAGAATGAAGCCTAACATTCTGAAAGCTTTATTAGCGATATTATCTATGTGCAGGTTGAACCGCAATTTATTGTCCAAGATAACTCCTAAGTCGCGAGTATGGCTAACCTCGCTAAGTGGCTGATGATTAATTAGATAAGTTCTACTTGGTGCACTTTTTTTTTCTACTAAACCGAATTACGTGGCATTTAGTGGGGTTTAAGCTCATTCCGTTAGACGTACACCACGTTGCCAAATTGCATAGATCCCTTTGCAATAACGTCGCATCTTCAACAGAGTCTACAATCCTATAGATTTTTAAATCATCAGCAAACATTAAGAATTTGGAGTGGTTGATGCATTTTCCAACGTCATTGATGAAGATGTTGAAGAAAATAGGTCCCAGATGAGAGCCTTGGGGCACACCCGATATAGCGTCAAATGGCTTGGATTTGTAACCCCCAGCTACAACTACAGATTGTCTGCCTGATAAATATGATTTGCACCATTTCAAAAAGATGCCGGATATTCCAATTGACCAAAGTTTGTGAAGTAGCGTTTCGTGATCAACCCTGTCAAAGGCCTTGCTAAAATCGGTGTATATGGCATCATATGAATGTCCATGATCTACTCCCTCAGCAAGGTCTTCAACGTAGGATACTAAGTTAGTCAAGGTAGAGCGAGCTTTTTGGAAGCCATGCTGTTCAGGCGTGATTAAATGCTTAAAATGACTCGATATGATGGGACACAGCAGGGATTCGAAAATTTTCGCGAAGATGGGAAGTATCGATATGGGTCTGTAATTTTTTACTGATGTTGTTTCACCGCTCTTAAATAAGGGAATCATGAAAGCGCTTTTCCAAGCCCTTGGGAATGTTCCTGACGTAAGGGATTTGTTAATAATTATAGAAAGTGGCAGTGCTAGGGTACAAGCGCACTTTTTCGCAAAAATGGATGGTATCCCATCGGATCCGGCGCCCTTTGTAGGATCAAGTCTTTTTAAAACTCTGAAGATTTGGTCTCTAGTTACTGATATAGAGGTCAAATAGTTACTATCTGGTGCCATGCAAGTCCGATCTGTGATGGGAAATTTGTTAGTGCTATAAACAGATGAGAACTGTGATGCAAAAAGTTCACAAATATTGGGGCCCGAGGTCGCAGTAAGGTTACCAAGAGACATCCGGGTAGGGTAACAGCTATTCCGTCCCCGTTTTTGCTTAATAAAACTCCATATGAGTTTGGGGTTTGAGGATAAAGATAACTCTAATCGTCTCAAATATAACTTATAGCATAATGTATGTAGATTAGAGCATCTTTCCCTAAGTATTTCAAACGAAAGAGAATCACGAGGGTTGCGGTATTTGCGAAATTTGATTCTATATTTAAGTTTTTCATTTATTACCTTAACTAATGAAGCAGAAAACCAAACTGGATATTTGCTAGAACGTGATTTATACTTTGGAACGTGTTTAGCTATAATTATTCTAAGAATTTCATAAAAACGGGCCACCATTTCGTCAACGCTGAAACAGTTAGCTAATTCCGTTCCCCACGGTATTTTATTTAAATCGTTATTAATTTTATCATAGTCGGCCTTGTGAAACCGAAACCTAGCTTCGTTATGGCTTTTGAGCATGTCTTCGTGATCGATTTGAGAGCAGAATTCAATTGGAGGATGTAACAGGTCGACAACGGAGAGTGGATCGGAGCTCTCAGCCACGTGTACAATGGTCGTTGAGCTCATTATTAGGTCTAAGAGTCGATTTTTTGTGTTGAAGCATGAATTGTATTGTAGGAGATTGTTGAGGGACATAAAGTCAATAATCATAGTATTTAATAAGCTATTAGTCGTTGAAGGTGTGGCCGCAGGGGTGGAAGTCATATTCCAACACAAGTTACTCAAGTTGAAGTCTCCAAGAACAATAATATTAGATTTCATGTTGAGCTTTTGTATCACAGAATTAGTGTTCGCAATGAAGTGCTCTAAAATATGTTTTTGGACGGGAGGAGGAATGTAAACGCCACATATATAGAGATGACTATTTTGTCCCGCTTTGTTTAATAATTCAATTTTTACCCAGATATCCTCACAGTCGGACTCGCATGCACTCATACGGAAGGATTTAAAACGTTTAGATACAGCTACTAGCACCCCACCACCCATTTTGTTGCTGTGGAAGCCGCTGCTTTCCCGATCTCGTCTAAAAACTACATAGCGATCGTCAAATAACTCGGCATCAGAGATACTACTATTTAACCATGTCTCTGTAAAAACTATCACATCGTAGCTACAGCATAATACATTTTTAAAAAGTTCAATGGTTTTGGTTCTTAAGCCTCGGACGTTTTGGTAATAACAACTAAGGGTGCCTTCCAGTAACAGGTAGTCAAGTTTAGCTACATTATGACAACTTGTTTAATAGGTCGATGTCTTTGACGTAAATATGTTTCGACTGTTCATCTTTACGCATGTATATCCTCGAATCTCGCACCCACACAAATTTGTACCCCAGCTTTTTAGCTGTGGAGCGTGCGGCGGCGTGTAGAGACTTATTTTCCAGGGTGAGATGCTCAGCGACATAAATAGGTGTTTTCTTGCTCCCACCAATTCCTAGGTGGCCGGAGTTCAATTTGTCGTCACGGTTGAACTTGTTGAACTTGCTAGTTGCAGCTAGGAACTCATCTCGGAGCCGTGGGCTATTAAATCTAACCAGGATCGAGCGCGGGCGTGGACTGGAGTTATTAAGCTTAGCCACTCGAGAGCAATAGTGGATTTGTGTCTCGTTGATCGGACATTTAATGACCTTTCCCAATTGGATTACTGTGCTGATAAGGTTTTCCTGTTTGTTTTCCGGGACGCACTGGATTTCCACATTAGAGGAGCGCGCCTGCTGTTCTAATTGGGCTAGACGAGATATTAACTTAGCGTTGGTGCCTTTCAAAGACTCGGTTTCTGTTTTTAACACCTCAGTCATTTTAGTCAGTTCGTTTTGCTCAGTCTTTACTTTCTCGAGCTCAACGCTAAATTGGGAGACGGTGGCTTCGAGCGAAGACATCATGTTGCGTACTTCTTGTATTTCCGGGCGTATTTTGTTGGAGAATAATAGTTGGAGTTCTTCCCGAATGATATCCCTTATATTGCTGGCCGAAAGGCCCGAGCTGTTGTGGCTACCGGTGCGTGCTTTCGTGCGCTGTGTTACAAAATCTGGCTGAGGTGAAGTCTGAGAGTTACTATTATTACTACGCACCGGAGTGTTTGAGTTATCGCCACCTTTACGTTCTCTGCTACGGCATTGCACGCAGACCCATTTTGATTTGAACTCAACGGACAAAGCGTTAAACTCGGACAGTGAGTAATTGATGCAATTGTAATGGTATCCTGATTCACATTGCGAGCAATGTAGTACGGGTGTGTTTGCTAATTCTTTTAAGCAGGCGTTACAATTTTTAGAATCTTCCATTTTGTGAATTTTTGTTTATCTTTTATCCGACTTGTCACTTACAAGATTACTTTGTGTTTTTACACTTTACAAATTAGAATAATCAACACAAAAATTTGAAAAGTTGTTGACGCTTAAGAGAGGTTTGAACCTGGGACCAATTTGTCTCCGTCGAACAATGTCAACAGCTTCAGCCGTTGGGCTACGGTGACTTAATGCTGCTGGGGCAGCCTTCGTCTTCCCACGACATCTTCAATGCACAAAGGAGAGGTAACCAATTTAATTACTTTAGGTCTTCACGGGGAAGCCGTCTACCTGTGGGTCGAATGAACAGAGGGAACTTTTATTCGAATCGAGGACAAAATTATAACTATAATACGAAGGGAAGGTACGTAACTAATAATAATTCGAGATATAACAATTCCCGACCAAACCGAGGTTATCGTGATAATTCTATGAGTTCAAATCGTGATAATTTTGTGAGTTTAAATCGTGGTAATTTTGTGAGTTCGAATCGTGGTCGCTTTTATAATCGTAGGGGTAATAATCGATCCATTTGTACAGTACAAGTAGAAAATCCACAAGAAACAGAAACTATTGAACCGAACCAGTTTTTTCGGACCTAAACAATATATTTTAACCTGTGACAATAATGTAAAATATATATACCTGTTTTTAGGCACTCAAAGATGTTCATGGTTATTAGACACAGGTGCCTCATTATCGGCAATCCGCAGTAATTTTTTATCAGAACGAGTACCTGTACATAGAGACCCTATAGTTATAGACGGGATAGGTGGTAAGACATATTCGGAAGGCTATGTCTATTTAACTTTAAAGGCATCAGACGGAAAACTTTTTATGAACATAAGTTTTATTTGTTTAATAAATTACCTTGTAAATCAGACGGAATAATAGGTTTAGACTTTTTAAACAATTTTAATTCGACTATTGACTTAGAGAAAAACATTTTAACTTTGACAAAAGAAACACAGAGTGTGTTGCCTTTATATACTTCACCGAAGTTATGTACTGAATATATAACAGTACCAGCACGATGCGAAACTATTCATTATATAAAATTAAATTCAGATGTGAGAGAAGATAGTGTGATTGTGCCGAAAGAATTACAAGAAAACTTATTCTTAGCCGGATTGATAGTAAAGCCTAAAAATAACATTATACCTATCAGATTATTGAATACCAGCGACAAAGAAATAGTTATTTCAGTTTTTCAACCTGAATTGTTACCTTTAAAACAATATAATGTTTGCTCGTTTAGTAAATGTGATTCTAATTCCGCGCGGGCAACAACTTTATTACAGACATTGGCACTTGATCATTTAGGTAAAAGTGAACGAAATAGTATAGAAAGTATTTGTTCTAAGTATACTGACATATTTCATTTACCCGGCGATAAACTTACCACTACTAATATAGGTGAACAAGCAATCCATTTAAAACAAAATGTAGGTCCAGTATATGTCAAACCGTATAGATTACCGCATAGTTTAAAACCGGAAGTAGAAAAACAAATTAAACAAATGTTAGACGATGACATAATTGAACCATCACAAAGCGAATGGTCTAGCCCAATATTATTAGTTCCTAAAAAATCGGATAATGACAACAATAAAAAGTGGCGTTTGGTAATCGATTACAGAAAGCTAAATGAAGTAATACAAGACGATAAATTTCCTTTACCAAATATTACCGATATTTTAGACTCGTTATC
This sequence comes from Hesperia comma, assembly GCA_905404135.1. Classification (NCBI taxonomy): domain Eukaryota; kingdom Metazoa; phylum Arthropoda; class Insecta; order Lepidoptera; family Hesperiidae; genus Hesperia; species Hesperia comma. Next base: position 12,705,715 of record FR990013.1, on the reverse strand, counting down.
AGGTGCTATTTACTACTCACATTTAGATCTTAGTCAATCCTATTATCAATGTTCATTAAAACCAGAGTCCAGGCCGATCACATCATTTACTACAAGTACAGGACAATATCAAATGAAGCGCCTACCAATGGGCTTGAAGACAAGCCCTAGTGCTTTCTCTAGAGTCATGTCTGTGACCATGTCAGGCCTTAACTACATAAATTGCTTTGTATATCTAGATGACCTTATTTGTTTTGGTAGAAACTTAGAATCTCATAATAAAAACTTAATAACAATTTTTGAACGGTTGCGTAAAGTCAATCTTAAACTAAATCCAAATAAATGCCAATTTTTAAAAACAGAGTTATTATATATCAAATGAAGCGCCTACCAATGGGCTTGAAGACAAGCCCTAGTGCTTTCTCTAGTCATGTCTGTGACCATGTCAGGCCTTAACTACATAAATTGCTTTGTATATCTAGATGACCTTATTTGTTTTGGTAGAAACTTAGAATCTCATAATAAAAACTTAATAACAATTTTTGAACGGTTGCGTAAAGTCAATCTTAAACTAAATCCAAATAAATGCCAATTTTTAAAAACAGTTATTATACCTAGGTCATAAAATATCTTCTGAAGGGATTCGCCCTGACCCAATTAAAGTTAAGTGTATTCAAAATTATTCTAGACCCACTAATGTTGATGAAGTTAGACGTTTTGTTGCTATGTGCAATTATTATAGAAAATTCGTAAAAGATTTTGCAGAAATAACTAGTTGTTTAAACAAACTTTGTAGGAAAAATACTAAATTTGAATGGACTGAACAGTGTGAAAATTCTTTTAATTTTTTGAAAAATGCCCTTATTTCCCCGCCAATTTTAACTTATCCAGATTTTTCCAAGGAATTTATACTACAGACAGATGCTTCTGGAACAGCGATAGGTTCAGTACTCTGTAACAGTGACATGAAACCAATAGCTTACGCTAGTAGGCCTTTGAATAAATCAGAATTAAACTACCCAACAATTCAAAAAGAACTTCTTGCCATTGTTTGGAGTATAAAATATTTTAGACCATATCTATTTGGACGGACTTTCACTATACTGACGGATCATAAACCTTTGTTATACTTGTTTGGAATGAAAGACCCATCTAGTAGGCTTTTGAAATTTCGATTATCCCTAGAAGAGTATGATTTTAAAATAGCATACGTGAGAGGTAAAGAAAACGTATTAGCAGATGCCTTGTCACGAATAAGTGTAACTTCACAAGATTTAAAAGTTATGAATGATAAGATAATAGCAATAACAACAAGAGCGCAAGCTAGGAAAATGAAAGAGACTGAAAATGAGAATGTAAGTAAGAGTGATAGTGTGAGGGACGGTATCCCAAGTATTCACCCAAACGATTGGTCTGATCAGCCAAAAGTTGTGGAAATACTCAGAATACCGAATGATGCAGTTGAGTTAAGCTTTGTGAAAGGTGCAGAATTAAAGAAAATGAAAGAGAACAAAGTCGTAGATGTCGAATCTGAATGTTTCGCATTTATAGCTAATAAAAATATATTGTATGTTAACCTCGATTTTCAAGCACACTACACGCGAGACGTTTTTGTGGAAAAATTGAGGATAATATGTGAAAAACTAGGAATAAAAGAGATCTGTATTATAAAAAGAGAAGATAACGCGTTATTCATTAAAAATATCATAAAAGAAATAAAAGGTATAGACAAGTGGTCCGGACCACGCATTTGTATTCTAAGGGGAGTAAAAAGAATAGACAGTAATGAGAAGAAGAATTTTATTATAAATGACTATCATCTGCTACCAACAAGCGGACATGCTGGGGTACGCAGAATGATTAATAATATAAAACGTAGATTTTACTGGCCAGGAATCGAAAATGACGTCAAACATTTTGTTCAAAATTGTGAAAAATGTCAGAAAATGAAACATCCTAGACATATAAAACAACCAATGGTTATAACAACTACAGCAAGTTGTGTTTTAGAAAAGGTGTTTTTAGATGTAGTGGGCCCTTTAGATATAGATTTAGAGAATAATAAGTATATACTAACAATTCAATGCGAATTAAGCAAGTTTGTCGAAGCATACCCTCTTAGAAATAAGGAAACCGTAAGTATAGCTAAAAGTTTTGTGAACAATTTCATTTTAAGATTTGGAATCCCCAAGGTCATCACTACAGATCGTGGCACAGAATTCATATCGGAAACAATGGAACAGGTATGTAAATTACTTAACATAGAAAAATTAAGCTCGACCGCATACCATCATCAAACTATTGGTTCACTTGAAAACGCACATAAACATCTAGGTTCATTTTTACGTATACAATGCGATAACCACCCAGAAACATGGAGCCAATGGCTACCGTTCTGGTGTTTTACATATAACAATACAGTTCATTCCAGTACAAAATATGCACCTTATGAATTAGTGTTCGGAAAACCATGCGAATTACCGAGTAGAATTTCTTCTAGTATAGAACCATTGTACAACCCAGATAACTATAGCTTAGAATTAAAATACAGGTTACAAGTAGCTAGTAGAGATGCCAGAGAAAATTTACTGAAGTGTAAGGAGAAAAGAAAAGAAAGATATGATAAAAATGTAAATCAGATAAAGTATAAGCCAAATGATATGTTATTTGTAAAAAATGAAACAGGAAATAAATTAGATGAAAATGAAAATGAAAATGAAAATGCATTTATTTAGAAAAGTCCTTAAAAGTAGTAGACGTGGCTTCCTGTTAAGTAGTCGACGACACTTGTGTTAGGAATGCCTCGCGCTTCCACAGATGGATATCCTAATTAGGGTTAGGCATACAGCTTAACACTGTATTAAAAGTAAAAATGGAATAAAAATGAAATAAAAACTAGGTAAATAAAAAATACAGCGTAAAATTACAATAGTAAAAATAGTTATAACATAAAGTATACTAAGTAGGTGTGTGTGTGTGTGCATGTGTGTGTATGTTTGTTTGTGTGTGTGCGTGTGTGTGTATGTGTATGTTTGTATGTGTGTTTGGTTTTTTTTTTTTTTTTTTTTTTTTTAATGTATTATTTCAGTTATTTTAGTCTAATTAGCAGGTCTTCAACCTCTGTGTAAGTTAGTGTATGTAGCCACTTCGTTAAGATTACTTTACAGTTATGTAAAGTCAAGGAATAAATGTGATGTATCTGGTTTATTTTATTATAAAGATGTGAAGCTTGCGACAGATATTGCCGTTGGGCAAAGGCGGATCTAGCTGAGTGGGTTGGAGCTATTTTATCCTTACGTCTTCTATTAAGTAAGGTAATGTCAAAAGGTAGGTCTTTATGGAATTTTAAAATTGCGTACAGTATATAGAGTTTTCTAACTGATAATAAATTACTAATGGCGTAGAGAGAGTCGGTAGGAAACCTATAGGGCTTAAAATACATTACTTTGATAAGCAATCTCTGGACCCTTTCCAGTTCAAGAAAGTTTGTTTTATTAGCACCCCCCCAGACCGGGATACAATATATAATAACGGATTGAGCAAGTGCAGTGTAAGCTTTGTGTAGAATGTCTGCGTCCATAACATTTCTCAGGGTTTTAAAAACCCAAATTAATTTTCTGAGTCTGCTCATAGTTAGCTCTAAATGTGGTTGCCAGCTCAGTCTCTGGTCCACCATAACCCCAAGATATTTGGTACAGCTGACCTTATCTATAGATGGGCAGTTGCAGTTTGTGTGTGTTGAGTTGCAACCAGATAGATCATGAAGTTTAAGTACGAAGTCGTTGGCAGGTTGGGATTTATTGGATGGGGCAAAGCAAATAAAATTTGTTTTTTGGAGATTAAGAGTAAGGAGATTTTCACTCAGCCATTTAGACACTTTACCCAGCCCCTCTTCAGCTATCGCTTTTACTTCATGCCAAGTGCTACCAGTAAAAATAATAGCCGTGTCATCCGCATAAGAGAGAATCCTCCCTTGATACCTTGTATAACGGGCCATATATTGTAATAGAGGAGCAGGAACCAAATGTGAAAATTATGAAAAATGGTAAAATCGATATTGTTCACAAAAATAGAACAAAACCATTTGTAAAAAAAATGCTAATTAAATTTTTCATTTTTTTTTCTTTTTTTCACCCCGGAGGTGAAGTGAGGTACGTTCATACGTACATATTATAATTACTTATAAGGTTAGACTATAAGCTTCTCATTGTTTCAATTAGAATAAAGCATACCGTTGTCCGAACTAGCCGTGTCTTGTTATTTTATCTGCTCCCCACACCTCAGAATTCTAATTTGAACCCGTCGTAGTCTCCAGGAGCTGACGGTGAATTTCTTCAATTGTTCGAACGCCCCGGTCTATATATAGGACGTGCAATTGAGGAAATGAGATTTCAACGAGGGAAATGAATATCATTCCGAATATCTTTTCTTACGAACACAAAGAAAAGTTATTTAAAAAAAAAGAAAACACGCTTAACTCTATGAAATATGTTTCATGTAATTTTATTAATTTGATTTAAGCTATAACTAATCAATTCATGAACTAACATACTCTCAAAACTAACTAATCACAGTGACATTAACAGTATTACAAATATTACGCAAAAACACTAATCTTATAGATGCTAGGTACGATTACACTATAACCGACACGTCTGAACCGTCCGACGAACGACAACCGAGTGAGCCCGATTCACCGCACGTCGTCCTATTTATGTAATCCGCTCGGCCCAGGTAGAGGAGAGAGGGGTTCTTGTGAGACGGCCGTTCCTGACACGAGTTCGTCCTCGAACGTCTCATGCTCCTGTCCGTCTCGCCCATCCTGGTCATCGCTTTGCTCGTTCTCTGTAATCCACATGAGACATCAATATGAGTAATGTCAAAAGGTATTAAGGCAAGCTATGAATTTAATATCATTGCTACCAGCGCAAGCGTGCACTCAAGCGTCCTTTAGCAACGATTATAAAACTTCAAAATAATGAGACTAGTTGTTTATTGTAAAAATGAATTTATCATCAAAAAATGAAATGCGATTAATAAGATTCCGGACTCTCATCAGTCGCACTATACTAGAAAATGTGAACTCTATAAAAGGCAACATTACGAAGCCCTTTATACGTTTTTTTGTTTGTTTTCGAATTGACTAGTTGCTGTTGGCCCTAGCGGCCTTCACAGCTTCACGCGGACTTGTGGGCGGGACTGGAAAGTCCACACCGAGAAGACATTGATCGCACTAGCGAGGTGGAGTGGTAGCCCCAACGTCGCGCGGAAATAAAATACCTAACTAAAATACGACAACCTAAGGGCCCCTCCTGTGAGGGTCGAGCCTCGGCTTAGGTCCTCGCACATGGGAGGGTTGGACTGAGCTGCCTACCACTCGGGGATACCTCGTGGCGGCAGTATGGTAACTGGGGGGTCCTCGTCGCCGCCGGCGGCGACGCTGTATGTGTGACGTGTTTCTGTGTAGTGTAGTTTGAGTGGGCGGGGCGGAGACCAAGTAAGACTGGTTCGCCACAGTAATTGCGTCGTCGGGGTCTTCTAACACATTCTTAGGCCGTCTGTATAAGGCCTTTGCGTCCCTGACAAAAAAACCCTTTATACAGTGCATTTGGTACGTCTATGTACCAGTTTACCACTGTATGACGTTACTTACGGACGTCATAGATCGGTAAAATAGTATACGAAGGTAATAAGTTTGCGAAAGTACAACGCTGAGAAGCGTGTAGTTTCGTATGGTAAGTATGTTAACGGCAGAGGCCGTATTTGCATGCCCATACTATTACCTTGGCTGTGTACACTAACCGCCCTCAAAGAATGCTTTGTGAAAGTACAACGCTGAGATGCGTGTAGTTTCGTATGGTAAGTATGTTAACGGCAGAGGCCGTATTTGCATGCCCATACAATTACCATGGCAGTGTATACTGTATACTAACCGCCCTCAAAGAATGCGGAACACGTATCTGGCGTCCACTCGCCGCGCCACTGAACCAAGTGTTCAGAGGCGGCTTGTGTCTTCTTGCCGTAGGAACCCGCTAACAGTTCCAACTCATAGCGGTGATGTGGTAACGCACGTAATACCCTGTACGGGCCGCGCATACCGGAGTCTAGCTTGCCAGTACTTTGCGAGGTCTTGATCACGAAGACGAAGTCGCCCACAGCAAAGGTGCGAGGCTGCTGGCGATTCTTGTTGACGTAGTCGTCCTGGCGCCGCTGGTTAGCGCCGAGTAATTCGGACGCCCGCTGTCTGTCGAGGATGAGCTGAGCCTCTCTGTTGGATGGTTGAGAGGTCTCTTGTGCCACGTCCCGAATAAGAGACCTGATGACAGGGGTGGCGGCATCCACACCAATAAGTAACTGCAGCGGTGAGGTCTGTGTGGTGGTCTGTCTAGTTATATTAAGGGTTAGTTGCACCTTCCATAATACATTGGACCATTCTGTACCTTTGGTCTCAACATCCACGCGGAGCATATTCAAAACAGTGCGACAATATCTTTCCACTTGTCCATTTTCCCGATGCATACCGGGGGTGATGTAATGTATAGATGAACCTAACTCCCTCATAAAGTTTTGGAAACTAGAGCTTTCGAACATTCGACCACGATCGCAAACTATAGTGGTCGGGGTTCCAAACAAAGATATAGCATTAGTGAATATTCTTTTAACTTCATCACTATCTTGTCGGTAAATCGGATTTAGCAAACAAAACTTAGAAAAAGCGTCAATTATAATTAAAATATATTTGTAACCATTTGATTCTATTAAGGGTCCCAACGCATCGGTGTGCAATACGGAAAAAGGTACATCGGGCTTGGTCCATGATTCAATAGGAAGCAAAGGCGCTCTGGGTAACTTCTTATGGGCTAAACATACAATGCAATGTGCTATATACTTTTTAACAAATCCTCGTAAGTTGGGGAACCAAAAGTGTCGTAAAATAAGGTCAGTCGTTCGGTCGATACCAATGTGATGATGATCATCGTGGAAGATCCTCAATAAACTAAGCCTGTGACCCTTCGGTATAAAGCACAACAATCGTGACTCTTGTCCAACTGGCATATACTTATAAAATAATAAATCGCCCTTAATTACATATCTCGTAGGATCCAGTTGACCATCCCTTAATTTAGCCATCAGTTCTTGTGTTTCAGAATCCGCTGTTTGAGCGATTTTTGCCCAGTTGTTTACATTGCGAATATGGGATACCCCTGCAGGAGGATGTCGGCTCAAGAAATCTGCGTGTTGCATCAAACAACCCTTCCTGTATTCCAGAGAGAACCTAAAATCTTGTAGATATACCCACCAACGCGCGACCCTTGGTAGCAGGTCTTTCTTTCGCTCAGTTAATTTTAAAGAGTTGCAGTCCGTCACTATTTTAAAATCAATACCTACCAAATAGTGGCGGAAGTGCTGGAGAGCTCGTACGATGGCCAAAGTCTCGAGCTCGTAGCTATGGTAGCGGGATTCTGCGCCTTGTGTAGATCTACTAAAATAAGCAACTACTCTCTTCCTCTTACCGTCATGCTCCTGCAGCAGTATTGCTCCCAATCCCACAGCACTGGCGTCCGTGTGGAGCTCAGTGGGTAACTTCGGGTCAAAAATCGCTAAAACAGGTTCATTAGTTAAACAATGAATTACATAATCGCGGGCTGTATCTTGATCGGGACCCCACAAGAAAGGCTCACCGTTTTTCAGTAATTTGGATATAGGAGCAGTCTTTGTAGAAAAGGATGCAATATAGCGACGGAAATAACCTGCAAGACCCAGAAATTGGCGAACCTGTCTTGCATTGGTCGGTTTTGGTGATCGGGTTAAAGCCTCAATCTTACTAGGGCTTGGCCTTACCTCGCCCTGTCGAACTACTCGACCCAAATATTCGACTTCAGTATCTAAGAAAGTGCACTTTTTAAGATTAACCGAAAAACCTGCGTCCTTTAGTGTAATTAGAACTTCCCTTAAATTTCGAAAGCCCTCGTCTATCGTATTCGATAGAATCAATACGTCATCGATGTAAGTAAGTACTCTCCCGGAGTCTATCAGAGACTTAAGCGTCTTAGTTATAATCCTCTGATAGACTATCGGGGCATTGGCCAACCCGTAGGGCATCTTTAGGAACTCAAAGTGGCCCTCCGGGGTGACAAACGCTGTCTTACTGATGGAGTCGTCGTCTGTCCGCATGGGAACCTGAAGAAACCCAGTTGCCATGTCGAGACTAATGAAGTACTTGGAATTACCGAGCTTATCAATATGATCGTCGATGAGGGGCAAAGGGAACTTTTCCTTAACAGTAATAGCGTTTAGCGCGCGGTAATCGACGCACATCCTGTCACTCCCGTCTTTTTTTTTGACCAGAATGACAGGACTAGCGTAAGCAGACTGTGACTCGCGAATTATCCCTTTGCTGAGCAAATCGTCAACAATTCTGCGCACTCTAGCCTTCTCATCTACAGACAACTTATACGGGCGGTGACTAATCGGAGTGGAAGAAGTTAATTTAATTTCCATGTACCCCGTGTTAACCGTAGATGTCGCAGTACCCGAGATAAATATATCAGAAAACTCTCGGATTATATCCATTAGGCGTGTTCTATCGTCACCAGTCAAAGGTGACTTAATGTCCTCAGACTCAATCGATTTTACATGACAGACTGACACCGGATCTACAGACCGAGTTAGTAGTTGTTTACCGTCAATTCGGGTATATCTTAAACCTTTACGATTTAGTACATCAGTGCCTATCAAAATGGAAGCATTAATACACTCTGGCAAAACAACGTACAAATCTACTTCCAGCCTTAACTCCGGGAATTCAACAATAATCGTTACATATGATGTAGATTCAATGTCCTGACTCCCTATTCCTCGTAACAAACGATAAGTAGGTATTCTGTTAACATTCAAATATTTAAGAATTGATTGTGAAATAAGAGAAATTTCGGATCCGCTGTCAATTAAAACGTCTACATGCAGGCCTTGAACCATAGCCGACACTAGGTTGTTTCGTTGCTGACTTGATCTTTGCAAAAATTTACCTCGTTACTGCTTTTATTCGATTCCGTGAGTGAACGTTTCTTTGAAAAACACGCGTCAGCCAAATGACCATTACGACGGCAAAAAGTGCAAAATATCGCGGTTCGTCTAACGGTAGAAGCCAAAGGAGGTGATTTTGGTTTCTCAGGTACACGCGTAGGATTTGAAGCATCTACTTTAACCTTCTTGGGGCACTGCCAGCTCTTATGGCCCTCTCGCCCACAGATAACACACTTGTTACTTTTATTTCCACTTGCACCACTAAAACGTTTTCGCGATAAGGAATGACTAAGCTGGCGAGCAGACCCGTTGGAAACTCGCGACTCGAACTTAGGTTTAACATACGCAGTTAAAAATTCAACTAAGTTGTTACACGTTAATTTGGCATTAATTGCCGCCGCCTTAACCTGAGGATCAGCTATACCACGCACGACAATGGACGTCCTTAATTCGTCTGACAAGCCCTTAACGATACTAAGGCGTAAAAGCGACTTACGGGCGTATTCGGCATAAGTCGGGTATCCATTAGAGTCAGTACACATGACTTCGAACAGAACGGAAGCTGAGTCTATGTAACGAGGACATAGAGACTTGAATTCAACCTTAAAGTTACTCCACGTTCTATCCTCGGTCACCCAGTCACTCAGCCACGACCGTGCCTCACCACGTAAGCAGTTACCTACACGACCTAAGCATTCGCGGTCACTCCAATTATTTAAGCTACGAGCGCGATCAACCTCTGTACACCAATTATCAAAATCGTGTATGTTAGGATCGAACGGTGAAACATAAAAGCTTTGTGTATTTACGCGTAATAATTCAGATAACGTCCCGACGAGTCCGGTCGGTACACTTTGCTTTTCGCCCGCAGTATCCGAAACGTCACGCAACGCGCCCACCGTTGTCGCCGCCTCGACAGATTCCGAGCCCTGTTCGTTACTAGTAACAGACGTAGGGATCACTAAAGACGACAACGGTGGCTGCAAAGATCCCCCGGTTGTCGGATGGGTTGAACTACCACTACACGACGGTTCAGACGCCGGCTGAATTCGGCCTTCAATCGCTTCCAATCGTGAAAGTATGCGGTCTAACGCGTCATGCTCACGGGAACGCTCTCGACTCCGACGGGATACGTGTCTTTCTCTCTCGCGATAACGATCCGAATGATTTGAACGCTCTCGATACCGCCGCGGTATTGGGGGTGTATCACGACTACCAGAAGCACGATGTCTACTACGAGACCTTGATCTAGACCTAGTACATATATGTTCTCTAACGTATTCACGTTCTCTAGAAAGTCGAGAAGAGCGACGAGGCATTTTACTAATTTTGAGTACACAAAAGTGGGTAGGTAAAAACGTTAATCTATATTGGATGGACCCAGCGGCAAGGTCACGTATTTTGTATCCCACTTCTGATCTTACAAACACAAAGAAAAGTTATTTAAAAAAAAAGAAAACACGCTTAACTCTATGAAATATGTTTCATGTAATTTTATTAATTTGATTTAAGCTATAACTAATCAATTCATGAACTAACATACTCTCAAAACTAACTAATCACAGTGACATTAAGAGTATTACAAATATTACGCAAAAACACTAATCTTATAGATACTAGGTACGATTACACTATAACCGACACGTCTGAACCATCCGACGAACGACAACCGAGTGAGCCCGATTCACCGCACGTCGTCCTATTTATGTAATCCGCTCGGCCCAGGTAGAGGAGAGAGGGGTTCTTGTGAGACTTTATAAACTATGAGAGAGGAAAGAAAGAAAACAGGTCGTAAACTGTTTTCTTTCTTTCCTGTTTTTTACTTACGATAGTTTGCCGTTTTTTTTTTCGGACATAACTACATCGACAGTAAACGATTATAAAAGACACTTAGTTTAACTAAATAATATAAAAAAATATGAGACGCACACATATTAAAATGTTTTATGGTTTTTATTGAATTCATACGTTTATATTATGGAATTACTAGAGAACCGCCCGCGCTTCGCTTCGGGACCCGTAGGTAAAAGCCGCGTAGATCCCGCTCCCGTAGGAATCTCAGCTAAAAAGTAGTCTATAACATTTGCCTATGACTTAAGTTAATTACATGTAGTATTTGATAGCGTGATTCAGAACTTGCAAATGAATTTTACTAACGCCATCTATTAACAACTCCGGAACTAAATATTTAGCAACAATCAAAATATCGATCTTCCCATGGGAATGAGATGTTTTTCCGCGGTAAAAAGTAGCCTACGTCACTCTCCACCCTCCTAACTATCCCCACACACATAAACCATACCATATAATAGCCATTTTGCGACGTGAAAGAGTCACAAACAAACAATCAAACACACTTTCACATTTATAATATTAGTAAGGATTAATCTGCTGTTTATTTTATGGAGGCTAAGGGTCAGCTCACACCGAGCCGCGACGCGACGCAACGATACTGGAAGAGGCCAGTGATTTCGCGCTGCGCCGCGCGTCGCCGCGAGACGCATCTCAATGCCGCGAGGTGCATCCTAAAAGTAGGCAATCTTGCACGCCGCGCGTACCGACGATGCACGGCTGCGTAGCGATGCACCACGCTACGCCGCGAGGCGTCACGAAAAACGTCCATGTCTTCTCTCACGGATGTCTCCGTGGGGAGTCAGCTTCGGGGCCTGTGGCCCCCTGGCTGAAGTATCTTCCGCGGTCCGTGGCAACGGACCGGTCTTTGGGGTGGGACCCGGGTTTTGGGTCCTCGCGGGTTGTCCAGGTGGTGAAGAGGTTTGTTAGTTAGTTGTCAAATCCGGTGGAGTCGTGGTAGTTTCACGCCGCCCGGGCGATCAGGCCCTACCAGGTTGATCCCGCTGGTGGGAAGCCCAGCAGGAGCCGATCAGCGACCGGGCGGCGGCTTGGGGGTCGTGTCCGTGGTTTCATGTTGAGCTGCTCCCGCGCAGTAGGTCGCGCGGGAGTGCCCAACGGTCCGGGGGGCGGGCGTGGAGCGGCGCCAGGTTCCGCAAATGCAGAAACCGCGCCGCGTCCGCGCGCGTGAACATGCGCAGCGCTAGGTCCTCCACGTGGGCGTCCAGGCTCTCGACTCTGAGGTCCCGCTGGATGGTGGCGTTCCTCACACACCACGGCGCCCCTGCCAGCCGGCGCAGCGCCTTCGACTGGACCACTCGGAGACGCCTGCGTTGTGGTTCAGACGGTAGCGCGTACCAGGCTGGGGCCGCGTATGTGAGTCTGGGGCGAATGTAGGTCTTCCATATTGCGATCTTGACTCTCAGCGGGAGGCTCGAGGAGAGCACTGGACGTAGCGCTGCAGCTGCTGCGTTTGCATGGTTCACTGCGTTGGTGACGTGAGGCTTCATTGTCAGGAAGCGATCGAGGGTCACCCCGAGGTACTTGGCCTGTTGGGACCAGGCGATATCTTCGTTAAGGAGTCTTAGAGTGGGGTCGCGCTTCGTTATCCACCCAAATTGTATGGCCTGTGTCTTCTTGACGTTAATGGCCATCCTCCACTCGTGAAGCCACTTGGGGAGGGCGTCTAAGCATCTTTGCATCTTCGTGGCGGCGTGACCTGACTTGATGGAAGTGGTCAGGTAAGGCGTCACGAGACGCAGCGCTGCATGAAGCAACGTATTCTGAATTCTCACAATGAAATGTGTATCTTTTCGTGTAGAAAATAAAGTTCTATTTTGAGCCGCTCTTTGAAATACTGCGCGCAGCGTCGCGTCGCGTCTCGTCTCGGTGTGATTTGACCCTAACAAAAACGTAAACGAAATAATGAGAAAGATGTCAGGGTGATGCTTTTATTTTATCTGGTCACGCTACCGGCGACATAAGAAATTCAAGTGGAGGGTATGACTACATATATGTATAAGCGTTTATCCTTTCCTTACTAATATTATAAATGTGAAAGTGTGTTTGTTTGTTTGTTTGTGACCCTTTCACGTCGCAGCATGGCTATTATATGGTATGGTTTATGTGTGTGCGGATAGTTAGGAGGGTGGAGAGTGACGTAGGCTACTTTTTACCGCGGAAAAACATCCTATTCCCATGGGATGATCGATGTTTTGTTAGTTGCTAGATATTTAGTTCCGGAGTTGTTAATAGATGGCGTTAGTAAAATTCAATTGCAAGTTCTGAATCACGCTATCAAATACTACATATAATTTACTTAAGTCGTAGGCAAATGTTATAGGCTACTTTTTAGCCGAAATTCCTACGGGAGCGGGACCTACGCGGTTGTTACCTACGGGTCCCGAAGCGAAGCGCGGGCGGTTCTCTAGTTATTATTATATGGAATGAATTTTGATTACCTTCGTGACTCGTTTTAGCTGTCTTCATAATAAAAAAGTGTGAAAGTGTGACAATAAACCTCCTGATCCCCATATTATTCAAAAGAAATATGATTTTTGCAAAACTTACGCGTACAACCCATACCACTTAAATTCCACACCCAATAGGTAAGTCGCGTAAAGGAACTGAGCATTACTATAAAAATAAAAGTCAAAACCTTATGCTCTCCGTATTCTACGAGCGCAAATTGTCCTTTCAACGCCAACGTATAAAAATATAACTATCTCACTCACACTTGCCGCTAAATGTATATGCTGTCACATTCGTTACTCAGATATTTCCCTTATAGTAATGTAAGGGCTTAAGTGATTCTAACAAAGGGTAGGCTTTGGTGTAACGTGATTGTAATACTGAAGATACGGCCAGGTTTTGAGTGAAACTTATATTTTCCTTGGGATTCCCATTTGCTGGATCTTGCGTGGCTCGTCCTGATAAGCCTAGTGGCAGGATAATCATGTTTGCTAGAATATGACTTCAGGAATAGAATAACGAAGAAGATTATTTTTGTGTAAACTGGTCACAAGTTAAAATGAAAAACGCTTAAATTTCTCAAATTGAATTGGATATTAAGAGGTCAGATCTGAGATAATGAGTCATTAATTAAAATCCAATTTGAATGACTTAATTTACAGTAATTTCAATGAGTAAGAATTTCTCACCTCACGCGGCGCTTTTGGGCTCGAATATTCGGCAGATCCACCACCATCCTGATATACATTGTGATGGAATGCTGGTATCCACACATTACGAAATCAAAAAGGATTGATTTTTTTCTACAATTTTTTTTCCAACACCACGTTTTGTTACCTGTAACAAAAAAATACATTTAAATATTTATTTTACATTAAATTTTATCTTACAATCTTACAAGTGTGTATCCATATATTATAATTGTATATATTTATAGGTTTATGTATGTATTTATATATGTATGTATTTATGTTTATACTGTATTAATTCTATATATTTATATAGTTTATAAGTATGTATATCTATGTAAAACTTATACTTTATTTATATCATATAGGTAACCGCTCTTCGCGCATTTCTGTTTGGTCCAATGGTTAGCTGGCAGAGAATGCATTTAAGCATTAAGCTCGCCATTTGTGCCGTAATATTTTATTGTGGTCAATAAAGTATAAATAAATAAATAAATTTTATTTTATGTCTATCTTTTACGTCAAAACGGAACAAAACGCCACTATTGTGTTATTAGTTTGAAGGTAATATAATTGAAGGACTACATAGTGACATGAGCTATTGTTCGCGAACATCTAATTTTCATGCACGTATAAAGGCATGAATTTTTCGTAGTCGAATGTGACTAAAAATTACTTGTATTGACAATAACTACATTAAAAAAAATTGAATTTGTATTTTCCTTTTATGCATAGTAACGCCAAAAAGTACCAAAACTAATTCTAGTTTTATTACTTGAACGTCGTAACACAGTACAGTTTAAACCATAGATTTAGCATATACTGCGGTTTAAACTGTCATCGTGTAATTCCCGTAGAACAAGTAACATAGATGGCAGCACTCGAGCACGATAAACCGCGACCACTCGCCTGATTTCATTTACAATTCATTTGATGTTCTCCACGGAGGGATCGGATACACTCAGGGGATCCTTTTATTATCATACCGGAGACGCTCCTACGGCGTGTCATAGAATACGGTTTGTTTTACACCCAGATAAAGTAAGAACTAATGTATTTAAAAATAACAAAAGTTTCAGTAAACAATTTCCTGTTTAAGGACAACTCGCATTTCAACATACGTGACATTTTTTTGGGTCCTAGAAATGTTTCGTATAGTAAGTACATAGTAGTTAAACATTAGTTCCGCCTCCCAACTTCGTTTGCGTGGACTTAAAAAAAACACAGTCGTAAAAAATGTCGATGACGTTAATGTGGATAAAATATTTGTGTGCCAAACATTTTTTATTTTTTAATAAATTTTAACAGAGCCTTACAGAACCCTCTTGCCAGATTTAGTAACCAAAAATGATATTGTATCTTCAGAAGCGTAAGTTTAAAACGTAGCGACGTATTGTCGTAGCATCGTAGCACCGTAGAACTTTAGCACTCGTAGACCATGTAGCGCTCGTAGCCGATAAGTGTTAATAGTTTGTTTGGACTTGTAATTTTATTATAACCGGCTGAGCATTTTAAGAAAAGTTGCATTTACTGAGCAGCTTACGTAAGGAATATAAAGTAGGATAATGTTACAGAATACATTTTCAATCGCGTTACGTAATCTTTTATCAATTAGTTTTTTATAGTAATAGGTACTTATTAGGCCAAAGCACTTTTGGAACTAGGTGTAAATATGGGTCACAATCGTGAGAACCCGGCAGCATTAAAGGGGTTGGGTATAAATAAAAAATACGAGTAATCACTTTGACTGCGAAACAAACAAAAGATATTGATGCCCCTACACTACGACTTTAGAACACACGTCAGTTCTAAATCTTGTCCCTATATAACTCTAGAACATCCGTCAGTTCTAAATCTTGTCCCTATATGACTCTAGAACATGCGTCAGTTGTAAATCTTGTGCCTATATGACTCTAGAACATGCGTTAGTTGTAAATATTGTACCTATATGACTCTAGAACATCCGTCAGTTGTAAATCTTGTGCCTATATGACTCTAGAACATGCTTCAGTTGTAAATCTTGTGCCTATATGACTCTAGAACATGCGTCAGTTGTAAATCTTGTCCCTATATGACTCTAGAACATGCGTTAGTTTTAAATCTTGTGCCTATATGACTCTAGAACATGCGTCAGTTGTAAATCTTGTCCCTATATGACTCTAGAACATGCGTCAGTTGTAAATATTGTGCCTATATTACTCTAGAACATGCGTCAGTTGTAAATTTTGTGCCTATATAACTCTAGAACATGAGTCAGTTGTAAATCTTGTCCCTATATGATACTAGACCATTCATCAATTATTGATTCAGTAACAACATTTGACGAAAACTTTCTAACAATGAAAACTAAGACCACAATTTATAATGCCTTTCAAGCTAACTTCAATCTCTAGTTATCTCCCAGCCAACCTTAATATAAAAGGGAATAGAATTATTTACAAATAGAGAGCAGAGAATAGCGAGATTTTCTTTTTTCTGAATATCTTCTAATGCACAATCTGGATATCCCATTATCGGCTGCTTAACTGGCTCGGTATAAATGACGGCGAACATCGCAGAGCTAGCGGCTTTTAAATAAACTACTAAACGCTCCCGGCGCCTGTCAATGAATTAACTACAGATAGAATAAGCCGGCGGTATAAGGTATAGACTATAGCGGTTATAGGTTATACAAATAAAACGAGATTCATTCTTTTCTATTCGACTTTGGTTTTAGCAAACACTTTTCGAAAGGAATCAAAATAAAGGTGAAGTGACTTTAGATAAAGCAAAAAGTAAAAACTTTACAGTATACTCGAATTGAATCAGTTTGACCGAAAGAGTCCACTTTTTTTTCTGTCTGATTAAACTACTGCACTACTTTAAAGTTTGAGATAAAGTTTATATTTAGCTTTGTTAGCTTTTTAGAATAAAAATAAGCATACGACATTTGTTTCACGATAAAAAATCAAATTATAACGAGCAAAAAACTTAAATGAAATACAACACCCATTTTTGAATAATTACTACTGGTGGAAAAGTTATTACAGCCACTGCACCGATGCAACCACTGATTAAAAATATACAATGATTTAACATGCTCCCACCACACAACTCGCTTTACAGTTATTACTTGGACAGGCCAAATGACCTCGCCTTAGAAAATTCCCCTCGAGCGGATTCAATGCACGCTAATTCACCGCGTCTCGGTTCAAGGCTCTCAGATCTCAGCTCTCGGCTCTCAGCTCTCGGCTCTCGTCCACTGTTTGCCATTTAGTTCTGTGCGTGCGGAGTGCAGCTCAGTAAGGCTTTGTCTACGTCTGGTGTTGATGCGCTGGAAAATCAATTCGATTCGGAATTTAAAGCAATCGTGCATATTGAAAGGTCCTTACAAATTTCTTTTTTTAAAACCGTCGCGTCTGATTAAAGTTATTTCGGAGAAATGGTTGTGAGCTTTTTTATGTGAATCCTATTTATTACGAGTATAAGATTAGTTGTATTACGTGAAAGCCCAAGCTAGCTGTTTCAGCTTGAGAGCCAAAACTTTTTCTTTCTTGCTTGATTCTTGCTATTTATTGGTAATGCTAGAGTTACTGTCGAAACAATGGGTAAATGTCGTAGAACTCTCGGATGGAACGAAGTTATAATGTTGCACTTAAACATTTCACATAGCTCACTTGACGGCTAGAAACTTGTTTACAATTAATAAAACTCAATAACCAATAAGCGCACACTGGACTCAACCAAAATTGCATAACTTCCTAATTAAATCATGCACAAATCTTACAATTTTCATTTTATAGCTTCTACCCATGCCGTGTGATATTGAACTTCGTTCCAATAATGATTCATTATGTAATCTTTATGTTAATGGAAAGGTTAATATATTTGCTTAGTCATTATTATGCGTAGTGTGAAATACAGAGATGACTTATCCGCTCACAGTACTCGTTCGTCCCATAATAGATTTTAAATAAGTTTTATCAAACGATTACGTCACTCATTCCATCATAAAGTGTATTTGCAGACGAATTTATGTTAAGTAAAAAAGCAATCTGCTCCTACCGATTTTTACATTTAATTTAAAAGAAATACTTAGTAAAAATGTATTTTTCAAGAAACTTAATTTAATTTGAATTTTGTAATTTCCTTTTCTTTAAAATATATTAAAGCTCTTCTAAGAGTAATTATACTTCGTGCTTCGTCCTCGAGATTAGTAACCTGAAATAGAAACTTATCAACACACATATGTAGTAACGCGTAGCGATCACCACTCTTTGCACTACGTTGAGAAAAAAAGAGGGTAGAAACATTATAATTTTATAAATGTTATTGATATTGGGGGTAGGCAGACTACCTCACTTACTTTACCTGTTACCTGTCGTCGTCTCGGAGCTTCATTCGCATTTTAGTGCTTCACCACTCAACACAGTTCCAACCGACGTGGAACGTATTTTTATTTCGTTTTATTATAATAGTTTTTTCTTGTATTGAACCCAAGTACACCTTTTATTTAGTGATTAAAAGTAGAATTAAAATGTTAAAACATAAAAATTCGGAAGTGGAAGAGTTACAAATATAAAGAAACCGCGAAGTCGCCGACGCATACACGTGATTGAGGATTCATCTTCATCATCAGATGAAGCATTCCGGATCTATCGTCTTGCCTTCAGCGAATACCCTTATAATAACACGTGTTTTTTTTTTACGGTGCCTTGCACGTGCGAATAACGCTTCCTATCGCCATTCAGAGCAGTTTTAAGACTGTCTCGACGGCAAAGGAGCAAAATAATTGTCTACCTACATCTATGCAATTTCAGTGCCTACTTATCATAAAAATGATAGAACCTAAAGCCATTCAGAGCAGCTCTAAGGCTGACTCGCGGCGCCATATAAGATACAACCACTCAGAACAGTCGTAAGGACTGATTCGCCGGTTGAAAGAACAAGGATAGCTGCTTATTCTAAATGCACTCTGAGCAGTCGCTGGGACTGTCTCGCCGCATTGGTGACAGTTGGTTTGCGTTCTTTTCGTTGGGAACTGAATCTTACCGACTATAAGCAAGCACAGAGGAATTTTTTGACTGTAAGTACAAGGATAGCGTTTATTCTAAATGCACTCTGAGCAGTTTCTGGGACTGTCTCGCCGCATTTGTGACAGTTGATTTGCGTTCTTTTCGTTGGGAACTGAATCTTACCGACTATAAGCAAGCACGGAGGAATTTTTTGACTGTAAGTACAAGGATAGCGTTTATTCTAAAAATGCACTCTGAGCAGTTTCCGGAACTGTCTCGCCGCATTGGTAACAGTTGGTTTGCGTTCTTTTCGTTGGGAACTGAATCTTACCGACTATAAGCAAGCACGGAGGAATTTTTTGACTGTAAGTACAAGGATAGCGTTTATTCTAAATGCACTTTATTCTAAATTATTTATTCTAAATATACTCGGTGAGGATACCTTATCAAACGCGACAAAGCTATTGAGGCAAGACAGAAACTACTTGGCAAAGCCATATCATGTCTAGCTTCTGCAGTCACCGATCAACTGAATCGCGAAGATAAAAACAAAGAATTGTGTAAGACCCTGTTCAACCCAGACAGCCACCCAGCTTATCGAAGCCCTCGCAACATCCGTACAGGACAACCCGCCGCCAGTAGACGAGACTGGAGCGTGTGTTGTCGCGGTGCTGCCCGGACGGGCGGGCGCAGCGCGCGGCGTGGGCGCGCGCGGCCCGCACGCTGCGCACCTCGCGCCACCGGCTGCTCGCCATCGTGCGCGCCACCAACGACACGCGTGAGTACACACACGTTGGCCGGGTGTAGGGTTGCCAGCTCGACAACAATCCCCCCACAGACTGGAGCGCGGGGTGTCGCGGTGCTGCCCGGACGGGCGGGCGCAGCGCACTCTTAACATCCGATCGTAAAATTCGAGACTGGATAAAGGGGTATAAACTCGAATTTTTGCGTCCTGTGGTACAATATCAAGTCCCTTCTCCACCTAAACTTACAAGTAAAGAATGTCTACTTGTAGAGCAAGCTGTACATAATTTAACCGGTACTGGGGCAATTTCACAATGCCATCCATGCGAAGGACAATTCATATCGAGTTCCTTTTTACGTTCAAAGCAAAACGGCAAGATGCGATTCATATTAAATTTAAAACCGTTAAAGCAAGAAGACTTAAGGACGGTGTATTATTCCTGGTTAGAGCTAATCTTGGGATATTAACATAGACATAGAGGCATATTTATCTTCCAATCATTTATTAATAGAATGACAACGTCAGTTCCTACATACTTCCTTATCGAATGGCCATTCTTCTCAGTGGCCATACCACATACATCACAGACGGCTGTAAAGATAATTACAAAAAAAAAAAAAAAAAAAAAATATCATATATGGCTATTTTAGATCTTAAAGATGCCTATTTATTTATAACAATTCATCCTGATTTTAGAAAATATTTGCGGTTCATATGGGACAACAAAATTTACGAATTCAATGCTCTGCCTTTTGGACTAAATACAGCCCCGTACGTATTTACTAAGATAATGAAACCAGTCGTTAAACTCCTCAGGCCTGCAGGCTACTTGTCAACGATTTAATTTGATGATTCACTTTTAATAGGACGTTCCTATCAAGAATGTGATGGTAATATTAACATCACGAAAAAGCTACTCAGTTCTCTAGGTTTCATCATTAATAAGCAAAAGAGCAATCTTATACCATCTACCGTTTGTAAATTTCTCGGGTAAAAGAATACTTAATGATAAATATGCTATTGAAATATACTCTGACGCCTCAACGACGGGATGGGGAGCGTCCTGCAATGGGGAAACGGCTAGCGGTCAATGGTCCACAAGCGAGCAGGGCTACCACATCAACTATCTTGAACATTTACTTAGCAGCACTTTTAGGTTTAAAAATTTTTGCAAAACAACTTATAAACTGTCAAATACTGCTTAGAATAGATAATTCAACAGCTATTTCATATATCAACCGCATGGGTGGTATCAAATTTCCCCATCTCACTCAAGTAATTAAAGATATCTGGCAATGGTGTGAGCAAAGACAATTATTCATTTTCGCATCGTACATCAGATCTGTGGACAATAAAATTGCAAACGCGGAATCTAGAAAAGTACATCCAAATATCGAATGGGAATTATCAAATTCTACCTACGAAACCATAATTTCAAAATTTGGTAAACCTCACATAGACTTGTTTGCAAGCCGAATTAATCGTAAATGTGAAAAATTTATATCTTTGCACAGGGACCCCGATGCCTTTGCTTTTTATGTATTTACCTACTATTAACTGGAGTAATTATTTTTTCTACACCTTTCTCCCATTTTCAATGATATTAAAGTCGCTCAAAAAATTATTAACGATGTAGCTGATGGGATCATGACAGTCCCGCTGTGGCCCAGTCAACCATGGTACCCTATTTTTACAAGTCTTCTTAAGTCAGACATAATATACCTCAAAGCCAACGAAAGTTTAATTTCTTGTACCTAATTCCAGAGAGTTCCGACGGATACAATCAAACCTTATCCTGGCGGCCGGGAGGTGTTCAGGTCGGCCTTAATGCTGCGAGGCGCACCGCCTTCCTCTGTAGAAATTATGCTATACTCAATGATGTTATAAATAGGTAGATTGAGCGTCGCCCTACAATGAAAAAACAAGGCAACAATATCAAGCATGTGTGCGTGCATGCGATGTTTTTCGCGTTCATTTATTGTCTACGTGTGCGTAATCTGTGCGTAATGATATAAAAGTCGCGGCCAACAGTTGGCTTCGCTTTTTTGACACGTTTTCGCGGATTCGATTATCCATCTAGATATTTATACATCATTGGCTATCCTCCATTTCAACAAAACAGTATAGCGCTTATCAAAAAAAAAAAAAAAAAAAAAAAAATGGCATAATTTCTGTGTCAAAAATTCAACGAATCTTTATAATGCTAGTATACCAAAAGTTTTAGAATTCTTAACTGAATCTTATGCTAGTGGTAGTCAATTTGGCTCCCTTAATAGTTGTAAAGCCACATTGTACTAGGGCATGATATCATCGATAACGATAATATTCAAAGATTTTTCAAAGGGGTATATCGACTTTGACCACCGAATCCAAAGTACAATATTACTTGGGATACAAATTGCGTATTAAATCTCCTAAAAACACAATACCCCAATTGAAAACATTTCTCTCGAACAACTATCAAAGAAATGCTCTACTTTGATTGCTTTAACTACCGCGCATAGGGTACAGACCTTATCACAAATAAACATAAATAATATAGAGGTATTACAGACGCAGGTTGTTATTAAAATTCCCGAACTGATCAAAACTTCTCGTGTAGGATCTAAACAGCCTATATTATTTTTACCGTTTTTTCGTGAAAAACCAGAAATATGCCCCGCGAACACTTTAGTCTATTATATAAATAAAACTGCAGCAATACGTAGATCTGATTCTTTATTTATAAGCTATAAAAAACCTTATAAACCAGTAGCTTCCCAAACATTAAGTCGCTGGATCAAAGGAACCCTAAAGGACAAGGGAGTCGACGTATCAATATTTTCCGCGCACAGCATCAGACATGCGTCCACATCACGCGCATATTCGCGAGGAGTCAACATTGACCTTATCCGCAACACCGCCGGCTGGAGCGGAAGCTCTAATACTTTCACCAAGTTCTACCACCGAACCATCATCGACACAAATGAAGTGTCTTTAGCGAGTGTAATTATAAATTAAATTATAAAATTTAATTTAAATTAACCAAGTTTTTCAAATTGTAAAAATTGTAAGTGTTAGTTTTGTATCTGGGTATACATAATGCTCATATTATTTCTGATTGTTTCCCTAATCTTATTACGCTAAATGAACAATTGATTATGAGTGGTTCGCCTTTTTGATTAATCCCCTTCTTGAAACCTTGCAACACTCTCAAGGTCTACATATGTGTGTTGATAAGTTTCTATTTCAGGTTACTAATCTCGAGGACGAAGCACGAAGTATAATTATTGATTAAACGAACTTACCAAGTGAAGTTCTATCATAATTATACGAGTGCTTCGTCCGAAGAGATTAGTAACACCCGCCCACCCTACCCCTATTGGTATGGGTTGCAGGTTTCATAAGGGACTCCAAACTAATGAAGCTCCGAGACGACGACAGGTAACAGGTAAAGTAAGTGAGGTAGTCTGCCTACCCCCAATATCAATAACATTTATAAAATTATAATGTTTCTACCCTCTTTTTTTCTCAACGTAGTGCAAAGAGTGGTGATCGCTACGCGTTACTACATATGTGTGTTGATAAGTTTCTATTTCAGGTTACTAATCTCGAGGACGAAGCACTCGTATAATTATGATAGAACTTCACTTGGTAAGTTCGTTTAATCAATAATTATTCAACTAATACTCATTTTTACATTTAATTTAAAAGAAATAGTAAAAATGTATTTTTCAAGAAACTTAATTTAATTTGAATTTTGTAATTTCCTTTTCTTTAAAATATATTAAAGCTCTTCTAAGAGTAATTATTCAACTAATACTCAAAGAAATTCTATTTACCCTAATTAATGAAATTCAACAGGAAAATATAAGCCTGAATAATTAAAGTTTTCTCTGGAGTTCCGCTATCACACAATTTTTTCGTTTTTTTAATTCTAACTGTAATCTAAATATTGTTGTAAATTGTGTAATATTATATTGTATGGTATATATAGGTATATATTTTTATTATGTATTATTTAGGTATGGTATGTTATAGTATATTCTATATATAGGTATTAATTATTCATATTTTGTAAGCATTATCTTCTCCCTTGTATTACTCTTTTTTTTTTTTTCACAGTTCGTACACCTACTATCTGCCTTTTCAGCATCTACCCAGGGCGGACTGGTAGAGAATGCCATCAGGCATTAAGTTTTTGCCCTTGTATACCCTAGAATAAGGTGTTACTAAATAAATAAATAAATAAATAAATAAAAATAAATAAATCCAAAGCCAGTGCTTTTAACCGTTGAGGAGTTCCCTTGTCCAGAGCCAATCTCGAGTGAATTACCCAGTCATGCTTGTCATACAATTGCATGGTCAGCGGAACTAAAGCAAATGCAAAATGTACGAATTGTCACAGCCTTGGGTTGCCGGGAAAACCACGAATGTTTCAAAAACTTCGCAACATCGTTTGCAAAAGTCCGTCCTACACTTTTGAGTTCGCATATTCGCGCGGACGCGTAATTGGGCTTGCAAGATGAAACCCAAACATGTTTTCATTCCAAATTAAATAAAAAATTGCACAAGGTTGAGGGTTCTCGCTACTTTAAACAAATTGCAAGCTCCTAACAGGAACTGAGATGCACATTACACATGGTAATAGATTCATTGTGTGATCTAACTCATCCGAGCCAACGACCCATAAAGTGCACAGCCCAAAGACAAAAGAACATGATTAATCAAGTTTCATTATTAATCTGTGGATATTATTATCTACTAGATTTCAACAGGCGCTGTCTCTGTCACCGACACGTCATCCACGCGCCAAAAGATGCTCGTAAGCATTGATCTATAAGGACTATGGATTAGACACTAAAGCAAAAATAGCGAGCCTGACAATGCCTGTCAAAATTTTAGTGAAAGAAAATATGGCCGATTCTACAACTGTTGTGCGCTAACACTATCGATATTTAGTTTAATGACTTACGATACAATAGCAATAATACATGTCATTCGTCTTCTCAGCGATATTAATATTAATTTTGATACCTACTGCGATGAACTTGTCATGTCATGTCAACCAAAAATATTTTGTAAAAACCAGCTATCATGATGATCTGCTGAACAACAAACGAGGACACAACGACTGATCCCCCTTTTTAGATGATCTCAGCGATAGTATTTTAAACTCTGCCAGTTAATTAGGTACCACCCTCTTGCTTAACACAGCCGCCAAACTATTTGTCTGGTTCCAGTTAGGAAATTTAGGTAGTTAAGGTCTTTATTAATTATATGCATAATATAAAATTATCAAAATAGAGTTCCATAACCGAAGTTTAACCATCGACAGCAAAATACTTATATCTCTATTTGGCTGTATTGTATATAACTAGGTCCAAATACAGGCTTGAAGTTATGTTAAGTTTTATATCCAATATTAAAAATCAATCCTTCCATTAACCAGTCCGCCTACTCCTAAACAATGCCACTTTTACTGATTCTGAATGTACCCGCTGAATCCAGAAAAATCGCGATAGATACTTACATAAATAAATAAGTCATATGTAGCACTACGATGAATTTAATTTTAGAGTTTATTCAATAAAAGATAAGGGTGAAGATAGTACTGCTGTGTGATATGACTGACAATTTTCATCTGATCACCCATGATTGTGTTATAACCCTTAGTGCGTGAATATTGTGTTATTGTGGAAATGGGACCGAAATGTAAATAAAAAACATGTGTCTATGTACACAAATTTTAATTTATTTGTTTAAGGCTATATACTTAATGCACAGCATAATTACAAAAATACAAATAAAAGTATTACAGCATATTTATTAATTGGGCACAAAAAGCGATCGTGTCGCTAACTAGCGAATTCTTCAAGATAAGCTTTGGGCAGATAAGATAACAAAGGGATAATTATAATTACTTTTTACAAAAAAAAAGACTTCAACATCGACTAGCAGAGATAACTCAAAGTCTACTCACCAGAAGGCTCAATTCTACCCATCTAGATAAAGTTCACGTTGCTACAAATTAATCAACCCCAAACATATAGTAATTGCTGTAAATCGTTGAGGAGTTCCTTCGACTATCTTTTGGCTCCATAGGATCGACTGCAGCTAAGCTACAACCCACTAATGGCCCACTACTGAGCACGGGTCTCTCCTCATTACTGAGGAGGCCTAGATAAGAGCATACTCCACCACGCTGCTCCAATGCGGATTGGTGGAGTGGATCGACTCCAGACCTTCATTAAATGTATCACCCCTATAAGTAATTAGTCACCCCGACTAATTTCGAAAGTTCCCCTCGATTTTTCTAAGATGCCATCATAGAATCCTGGTGTCTTTATCATGGTAACACCCTTGGAATATCTACTTGCAAATAAAAAAAAGAATTATCAAAATCGGCTCATAAACGACGAAATACAACATAGACGTAACATACATACCTATAAGTATACGGTCGAATTGAAAACCTTCTTTTTTGAAGCCTGTTAAAAAAACCAGAGAGGGTGGTAGGGTGAAAAAAATATATATTTACATACTTATATAATGAGTATACTATAAAAATATGTAACAATAATATATATAGGCACACATAAACAGTTGTTTTCATACACATGAGCAATGTCTAGCCTAGCCACTTCTTTTTTAATGATTTATTCGACGGTAATCTAGTGAAAGTGAATAATTCATTGATTTCATTCGTCTCCTGATAGCAACTGGAAGTGGACGTGTGCTAAAAGTTCTCGCAATTTTTCGTCATATGTGCATAATAGTTTCGATCGTAAAGTTTAGTGGCATAAGTGTTAATTTTGCGTGAAGTGTGACCGTGGAAAATTACTAATTGGTAAAATGCGAATATATCTATCTCCGTCTGGCATAGCATCTTCGAGTCGTAACTGAGGGGCGCGCCCCCGCGGGAACAGTAACATCAACATAATTGCTGTCCTAGTCGCACTCGTGCGCAGCTACCACAATAATGACAACACCACGAACACCGCCTGATCTTTCTAGATCAAATCCCGACTTGGCCGCTTTGGACTACCAGAGTAAGTTCATAAGTCATAAGTACACGCAAGCGTCGGCAATCTGAGCAAGGGAACGTCGATCTAGAATTAGATACTTGGATGATGGAACACGGCACTTATGGTTTGGAGGAGTTACTAAAAAAGACTGTGAAGCAGGTATTATCAACTGAATTAACACAAATCAACGACTCGCTCAAAAATATCACAGCCGCCATTACAGTGATGAGTAACGACAACAAGATAATTAAAACTACACTGAATAATGTCAACTCGAGACTTGATGAAATGGAAAAATCACTCAACTACTCTGATGAACGACTGCTTGATTTTGATACTCGGCTTAAAACTTTAGAGGATAACTGTACACAATACACAAGCAATGATACAAAAATTTAATTACTTAATTCCACAATTGCATCTTTGGAACAGCAGGCGAGACAATGCAACGTAGAAATATCTAACATGCCTGAAAGGAAATCTGAAAACCTAATCATTTGCCTGGAACGGCTGTGTAATGAAATAAGCTACCCATTAAATTCTTCGAGTATCGTAGCCATCCACCGAGTGCCGCACGCCGATAAACACAATTCTCGGCCGAAAAACATTTTTGTAAAATTTGTTACTAGGTGTTAC